>OX344842.1:32846815-33291525 GCA_947037095.2 Nycteola revayana | reverse complement strand
TCGCTGGAGACTAACGAAAGCTTGAGCAAGTTTTAATTTAACTAGCGATCTGTGCGGATTTAGTGATGAAATATGAAGCAATAATGGAAAATGGTGAAATATCTCTCGCTGAGGGCCGGGTGGGCGGCGTGCCAAACATTGATCGGATCCCGGGGGGCGGGGTACCAGGAGAAGCGGAAAAATGGTGGCTATCCAATGGTATAAGAAAAAGCATATAGCCCCATACAAAAATCGCAAGTTATGGACCTTTGAAGATGGATCAGGTGAGTTTTTTAAGCATTTTAGTATTAATAGCTATTAATAATGTCGGTTTGAGTGTTTACCGGTACACTATATTTATGTGCGCACTCCACGCATACTAGTTAGCTAGATTACTGCTAAAAATTTGCTAGATTTGTAGTGGTTTTGAGTTTTTAGGTAATAAATTAGTATCTCAACTGACCCATTTTTTTTTTGTTAAGTCAATTGATTTACCAATTATTCCTGTGGTCCTGAATCTATTTATATTTAACGTTAGTGGGACTAGCCCCTCTGGTTCTACGCAAGCTAAGTTAATCCAAATTTGATACCAGAGGGGGGTTTTTATTACGATTTTACAGAAAATATCTTATTCTGTATTTAGTTGTGATGATTTATGCCTTTATTAATCGATTAAATGCGGCTTTAAACTGATAACTAAACCTGCGCCTAAACGGTGGGCGGGTGGTTAAAGTGCGTCGGAATTTATTTTCGTAAACCCGAGTTTTAAAATGGCGGCCGCCGCCGGTGCGTCGTGGCGTTATGTTTGAAAGCGAGTTATGGACTTTGTTTGCTGCGTAATAGGTTCGCAGTTTTTAAAATGTTCAAATAAAAAACGGTCCGCCCTAGCGAATTTTGATGGATTGGTGGCAGAATGAGGAAGAAATTCATTGAACAGCGTTTGGTAGCTGCTCAATGCGCACAATAACAGAATAACGAATATAAAAGTCATCGTATTATTCGCTATCACTCACCGAAGACTGAAACAACGGCGGTGTAGCGATGTCTAGATTCTTGGTAACCACTATGCACTGAAGCTACCATTATTATTAGCACAACACAACACAAACACACTATCACTAATATGGCCGTCGGCGTCGTAAAATGGCACAAACAAACAGACGAACAATGGTAAACTAAAACAATAGTGTTTTTAACGGCTGCGACGGTTATAAATTTAAAAAATGGACTCGCGCAGGGCGTGTGCGTTCGCCGGGGAGCGTACCGACTGAGTGATGTGTTTAGGCACTATTACATCCACATGACCTATTCAACGGCGTCGCCTGGGTAGAGGGAATATTTGACGACCTAGAGTCGTAGCCTGGTGCTGGTGGCTACGTTTTTCTTCGTACGCTGAACTACTAATGCAATTTCTACGATAATTGTATGTGTTTATCAAACAGTTTTACTGAGCGAGTGGTATGCTACTGTTGATATTATCGATCGCTGGAGACTAACGAAAGCTTGAGCAAGTTTTAATTTAACTAGCGATCTGTGCGGATTTAGTGATGAAATATGAAGCAATAATGGAAAATGGTGAAATATCTCTCGCTGAGGGCCGGGTGGGCGGCGTGCCAAACATTGATCGGATCCCGGGGGGCGGGGTACCAGGAGAAGCGGAAAAATGGTGGCTATCCAATGGTATAAGAAAAAGCATATAGCCCCATACAAAAATCGCAAGTTATGGACCTTTGAAGATGGATCAGGTGAGTTTTTTAAGCATTTTAGTATTAATAGCTATTAATAATGTCGGTTTGAGTGTTTACCGGTACACTATATTTATGTGCGCACTCCACGCATACTAGTTAGCTAGATTACTGCTAAAAATTTGCTAGATTTGTAGTGGTTTTGAGTTTTTAGGTAATAAATTAGTATCTCAACTGACCCATTTTTTTTTTGTTAAGTCAATTGATTTACCAATTATTCCTGTGGTCCTGAATCTATTTATATTTAACGTTAGTGGGACTAGCCCCTCTGGTTCTACGCAAGCTAAGTTAATCCAAATTTGATACCAGAGGGGGGTTTTTATTACGATTTTACAGAAAATATCTTATTCTGTATTTAGTTGTGATGATTTATGCCTTTATTAATCGATTAAATGCGGCTTTAAACTGATAACTAAACCTGCGCCTAAACGGTGGGCGGGTGGTTAAAGTGCGTCGGAATTTATTTTCGTAAACCCGAGTTTTAAAATGGCGGCCGCCGCCGGTGCGTCGTGGCGTTATGTTTGAAAGCGAGTTATGGACTTTGTTTGCTGCGTAATAGGTTCGCAGTTTTTAAAATGTTCAAATAAAAAACGGTCCGCCCTAGCGAATTTTGATGGATTGGTGGCAGAATGAGGAAGAAATTCATTGAACAGCGTTTGGTAGCTGCTCAATGCGCACAATAACAGAATAACGAATATAAAAGTCATCGTATTATTCGCTATCACTCACCGAAGACTGAAACAACGGCGGTGTAGCGATGTCTAGATTCTTGGTAACCACTATGCACTGAAGCTACCATTATTATTAGCACAACACAACACAAACACACTATCACTAATATGGCCGTCGGCGTCGTAAAATGGCACAAACAAACAGACGAACAATGGTAAACTAAAACAATAGTGTTTTTAACGGCTGCGACGGTTATAAATTTAAAAAATGGACTCGCGCAGGGCGTGTGCGTTCGCCGGGGAGCGTACCGACTGAGTGATGTGTTTAGGCACTATTACATCCACATGACCTATTCAACGGCGTCGCCTGGGTAGAGGGAATATTTGACGACCTAGAGTCGTAGCCTGGTGCTGGTGGCTACGTTTTTCTTCGTACGCTGAACTACTAATGCAATTTCTACGATAATTGTATGTGTTTATCAAACAGTTTTACTGAGCGAGTGGTATGCTACTGTTGATATTATCGATCGCTGGAGACTAACGAAAGCTTGAGCAAGTTTTAATTTAACTAGCGATCTGTGCGGATTTAGTGATGAAATATGAAGCAATAATGGAAAATGGTGAAATATCTCTCGCTGAGGGCCGGGTGGGCGGCGTGCCAAACATTGATCGGATCCCGGGGGGCGGGGTACCAGGAGAAGCGGAAAAATGGTGGCTATCCAATGGTATAAGAAAAAGCATATAGCCCCATACAAAAATCGCAAGTTATGGACCTTTGAAGATGGATCAGGTGAGTTTTTTAAGCATTTTAGTATTAATAGCTATTAATAATGTCGGTTTGAGTGTTTACCGGTACACTATATTTATGTGCGCACTCCACGCATACTAGTTAGCTAGATTACTGCTAAAAATTTGCTAGATTTGTAGTGGTTTTGAGTTTTTAGGTAATAAATTAGTATCTCAACTGACCCATTTTTTTTTTGTTAAGTCAATTGATTTACCAATTATTCCTGTGGTCCTGAATCTATTTATATTTAACGTTAGTGGGACTAGCCCCTCTGGTTCTACGCAAGCTAAGTTAATCCAAATTTGATACCAGAGGGGGGTTTTTATTACGATTTTACAGAAAATATCTTATTCTGTATTTAGTTGTGATGATTTATGCCTTTATTAATCGATTAAATGCGGCTTTAAACTGATAACTAAACCTGCGCCTAAACGGTGGGCGGGTGGTTAAAGTGCGTCGGAATTTATTTTCGTAAACCCGAGTTTTAAAATGGCGGCCGCCGCCGGTGCGTCGTGGCGTTATGTTTGAAAGCGAGTTATGGACTTTGTTTGCTGCGTAATAGGTTCGCAGTTTTTAAAATGTTCAAATAAAAAACGGTCCGCCCTAGCGAATTTTGATGGATTGGTGGCAGAATGAGGAAGAAATTCATTGAACAGCGTTTGGTAGCTGCTCAATGCGCACAATAACAGAATAACGAATATAAAAGTCATCGTATTATTCGCTATCACTCACCGAAGACTGAAACAACGGCGGTGTAGCGATGTCTAGATTCTTGGTAACCACTATGCACTGAAGCTACCATTATTATTAGCACAACACAACACAAACACACTATCACTAATATGGCCGTCGGCGTCGTAAAATGGCACAAACAAACAGACGAACAATGGTAAACTAAAACAATAGTGTTTTTAACGGCTGCGACGGTTATAAATTTAAAAAATGGACTCGCGCAGGGCGTGTGCGTTCGCCGGGGAGCGTACCGACTGAGTGATGTGTTTAGGCACTATTACATCCACATGACCTATTCAACGGCGTCGCCTGGGTAGAGGGAATATTTGACGACCTAGAGTCGTAGCCTGGTGCTGGTGGCTACGTTTTTCTTCGTACGCTGAACTACTAATGCAATTTCTACGATAATTGTATGTGTTTATCAAACAGTTTTACTGAGCGAGTGGTATGCTACTGTTGATATTATCGATCGCTGGAGACTAACGAAAGCTTGAGCAAGTTTTAATTTAACTAGCGATCTGTGCGGATTTAGTGATGAAATATGAAGCAATAATGGAAAATGGTGAAATATCTCTCGCTGAGGGCCGGGTGGGCGGCGTGCCAAACATTGATCGGATCCCGGGGGGCGGGGTACCAGGAGAAGCGGAAAAATGGTGGCTATCCAATGGTATAAGAAAAAGCATATAGCCCCATACAAAAATCGCAAGTTATGGACCTTTGAAGATGGATCAGGTGAGTTTTTTAAGCATTTTAGTATTAATAGCTATTAATAATGTCGGTTTGAGTGTTTACCGGTACACTATATTTATGTGCGCACTCCACGCATACTAGTTAGCTAGATTACTGCTAAAAATTTGCTAGATTTGTAGTGGTTTTGAGTTTTTAGGTAATAAATTAGTATCTCAACTGACCCATTTTTTTTTTGTTAAGTCAATTGATTTACCAATTATTCCTGTGGTCCTGAATCTATTTATATTTAACGTTAGTGGGACTAGCCCCTCTGGTTCTACGCAAGCTAAGTTAATCCAAATTTGATACCAGAGGGGGGTTTTTATTACGATTTTACAGAAAATATCTTATTCTGTATTTAGTTGTGATGATTTATGCCTTTATTAATCGATTAAATGCGGCTTTAAACTGATAACTAAACCTGCGCCTAAACGGTGGGCGGGTGGTTAAAGTGCGTCGGAATTTATTTTCGTAAACCCGAGTTTTAAAATGGCGGCCGCCGCCGGTGCGTCGTGGCGTTATGTTTGAAAGCGAGTTATGGACTTTGTTTGCTGCGTAATAGGTTCGCAGTTTTTAAAATGTTCAAATAAAAAACGGTCCGCCCTAGCGAATTTTGATGGATTGGTGGCAGAATGAGGAAGAAATTCATTGAACAGCGTTTGGTAGCTGCTCAATGCGCACAATAACAGAATAACGAATATAAAAGTCATCGTATTATTCGCTATCACTCACCGAAGACTGAAACAACGGCGGTGTAGCGATGTCTAGATTCTTGGTAACCACTATGCACTGAAGCTACCATTATTATTAGCACAACACAACACAAACACACTATCACTAATATGGCCGTCGGCGTCGTAAAATGGCACAAACAAACAGACGAACAATGGTAAACTAAAACAATAGTGTTTTTAACGGCTGCGACGGTTATAAATTTAAAAAATGGACTCGCGCAGGGCGTGTGCGTTCGCCGGGGAGCGTACCGACTGAGTGATGTGTTTAGGCACTATTACATCCACATGACCTATTCAACGGCGTCGCCTGGGTAGAGGGAATATTTGACGACCTAGAGTCGTAGCCTGGTGCTGGTGGCTACGTTTTTCTTCGTACGCTGAACTACTAATGCAATTTCTACGATAATTGTATGTGTTTATCAAACAGTTTTACTGAGCGAGTGGTATGCTACTGTTGATATTATCGATCGCTGGAGACTAACGAAAGCTTGAGCAAGTTTTAATTTAACTAGCGATCTGTGCGGATTTAGTGATGAAATATGAAGCAATAATGGAAAATGGTGAAATATCTCTCGCTGAGGGCCGGGTGGGCGGCGTGCCAAACATTGATCGGATCCCGGGGGGCGGGGTACCAGGAGAAGCGGAAAAATGGTGGCTATCCAATGGTATAAGAAAAAGCATATAGCCCCATACAAAAATCGCAAGTTATGGACCTTTGAAGATGGATCAGGTGAGTTTTTTAAGCATTTTAGTATTAATAGCTATTAATAATGTCGGTTTGAGTGTTTACCGGTACACTATATTTATGTGCGCACTCCACGCATACTAGTTAGCTAGATTACTGCTAAAAATTTGCTAGATTTGTAGTGGTTTTGAGTTTTTAGGTAATAAATTAGTATCTCAACTGACCCATTTTTTTTTTGTTAAGTCAATTGATTTACCAATTATTCCTGTGGTCCTGAATCTATTTATATTTAACGTTAGTGGGACTAGCCCCTCTGGTTCTACGCAAGCTAAGTTAATCCAAATTTGATACCAGAGGGGGGTTTTTATTACGATTTTACAGAAAATATCTTATTCTGTATTTAGTTGTGATGATTTATGCCTTTATTAATCGATTAAATGCGGCTTTAAACTGATAACTAAACCTGCGCCTAAACGGTGGGCGGGTGGTTAAAGTGCGTCGGAATTTATTTTCGTAAACCCGAGTTTTAAAATGGCGGCCGCCGCCGGTGCGTCGTGGCGTTATGTTTGAAAGCGAGTTATGGACTTTGTTTGCTGCGTAATAGGTTCGCAGTTTTTAAAATGTTCAAATAAAAAACGGTCCGCCCTAGCGAATTTTGATGGATTGGTGGCAGAATGAGGAAGAAATTCATTGAACAGCGTTTGGTAGCTGCTCAATGCGCACAATAACAGAATAACGAATATAAAAGTCATCGTATTATTCGCTATCACTCACCGAAGACTGAAACAACGGCGGTGTAGCGATGTCTAGATTCTTGGTAACCACTATGCACTGAAGCTACCATTATTATTAGCACAACACAACACAAACACACTATCACTAATATGGCCGTCGGCGTCGTAAAATGGCACAAACAAACAGACGAACAATGGTAAACTAAAACAATAGTGTTTTTAACGGCTGCGACGGTTATAAATTTAAAAAATGGACTCGCGCAGGGCGTGTGCGTTCGCCGGGGAGCGTACCGACTGAGTGATGTGTTTAGGCACTATTACATCCACATGACCTATTCAACGGCGTCGCCTGGGTAGAGGGAATATTTGACGACCTAGAGTCGTAGCCTGGTGCTGGTGGCTACGTTTTTCTTCGTACGCTGAACTACTAATGCAATTTCTACGATAATTGTATGTGTTTATCAAACAGTTTTACTGAGCGAGTGGTATGCTACTGTTGATATTATCGATCGCTGGAGACTAACGAAAGCTTGAGCAAGTTTTAATTTAACTAGCGATCTGTGCGGATTTAGTGATGAAATATGAAGCAATAATGGAAAATGGTGAAATATCTCTCGCTGAGGGCCGGGTGGGCGGCGTGCCAAACATTGATCGGATCCCGGGGGGCGGGGTACCAGGAGAAGCGGAAAAATGGTGGCTATCCAATGGTATAAGAAAAAGCATATAGCCCCATACAAAAATCGCAAGTTATGGACCTTTGAAGATGGATCAGGTGAGTTTTTTAAGCATTTTAGTATTAATAGCTATTAATAATGTCGGTTTGAGTGTTTACCGGTACACTATATTTATGTGCGCACTCCACGCATACTAGTTAGCTAGATTACTGCTAAAAATTTGCTAGATTTGTAGTGGTTTTGAGTTTTTAGGTAATAAATTAGTATCTCAACTGACCCATTTTTTTTTTGTTAAGTCAATTGATTTACCAATTATTCCTGTGGTCCTGAATCTATTTATATTTAACGTTAGTGGGACTAGCCCCTCTGGTTCTACGCAAGCTAAGTTAATCCAAATTTGATACCAGAGGGGGGTTTTTATTACGATTTTACAGAAAATATCTTATTCTGTATTTAGTTGTGATGATTTATGCCTTTATTAATCGATTAAATGCGGCTTTAAACTGATAACTAAACCTGCGCCTAAACGGTGGGCGGGTGGTTAAAGTGCGTCGGAATTTATTTTCGTAAACCCGAGTTTTAAAATGGCGGCCGCCGCCGGTGCGTCGTGGCGTTATGTTTGAAAGCGAGTTATGGACTTTGTTTGCTGCGTAATAGGTTCGCAGTTTTTAAAATGTTCAAATAAAAAACGGTCCGCCCTAGCGAATTTTGATGGATTGGTGGCAGAATGAGGAAGAAATTCATTGAACAGCGTTTGGTAGCTGCTCAATGCGCACAATAACAGAATAACGAATATAAAAGTCATCGTATTATTCGCTATCACTCACCGAAGACTGAAACAACGGCGGTGTAGCGATGTCTAGATTCTTGGTAACCACTATGCACTGAAGCTACCATTATTATTAGCACAACACAACACAAACACACTATCACTAATATGGCCGTCGGCGTCGTAAAATGGCACAAACAAACAGACGAACAATGGTAAACTAAAACAATAGTGTTTTTAACGGCTGCGACGGTTATAAATTTAAAAAATGGACTCGCGCAGGGCGTGTGCGTTCGCCGGGGAGCGTACCGACTGAGTGATGTGTTTAGGCACTATTACATCCACATGACCTATTCAACGGCGTCGCCTGGGTAGAGGGAATATTTGACGACCTAGAGTCGTAGCCTGGTGCTGGTGGCTACGTTTTTCTTCGTACGCTGAACTACTAATGCAATTTCTACGATAATTGTATGTGTTTATCAAACAGTTTTACTGAGCGAGTGGTATGCTACTGTTGATATTATCGATCGCTGGAGACTAACGAAAGCTTGAGCAAGTTTTAATTTAACTAGCGATCTGTGCGGATTTAGTGATGAAATATGAAGCAATAATGGAAAATGGTGAAATATCTCTCGCTGAGGGCCGGGTGGGCGGCGTGCCAAACATTGATCGGATCCCGGGGGGCGGGGTACCAGGAGAAGCGGAAAAATGGTGGCTATCCAATGGTATAAGAAAAAGCATATAGCCCCATACAAAAATCGCAAGTTATGGACCTTTGAAGATGGATCAGGTGAGTTTTTTAAGCATTTTAGTATTAATAGCTATTAATAATGTCGGTTTGAGTGTTTACCGGTACACTATATTTATGTGCGCACTCCACGCATACTAGTTAGCTAGATTACTGCTAAAAATTTGCTAGATTTGTAGTGGTTTTGAGTTTTTAGGTAATAAATTAGTATCTCAACTGACCCATTTTTTTTTTGTTAAGTCAATTGATTTACCAATTATTCCTGTGGTCCTGAATCTATTTATATTTAACGTTAGTGGGACTAGCCCCTCTGGTTCTACGCAAGCTAAGTTAATCCAAATTTGATACCAGAGGGGGGTTTTTATTACGATTTTACAGAAAATATCTTATTCTGTATTTAGTTGTGATGATTTATGCCTTTATTAATCGATTAAATGCGGCTTTAAACTGATAACTAAACCTGCGCCTAAACGGTGGGCGGGTGGTTAAAGTGCGTCGGAATTTATTTTCGTAAACCCGAGTTTTAAAATGGCGGCCGCCGCCGGTGCGTCGTGGCGTTATGTTTGAAAGCGAGTTATGGACTTTGTTTGCTGCGTAATAGGTTCGCAGTTTTTAAAATGTTCAAATAAAAAACGGTCCGCCCTAGCGAATTTTGATGGATTGGTGGCAGAATGAGGAAGAAATTCATTGAACAGCGTTTGGTAGCTGCTCAATGCGCACAATAACAGAATAACGAATATAAAAGTCATCGTATTATTCGCTATCACTCACCGAAGACTGAAACAACGGCGGTGTAGCGATGTCTAGATTCTTGGTAACCACTATGCACTGAAGCTACCATTATTATTAGCACAACACAACACAAACACACTATCACTAATATGGCCGTCGGCGTCGTAAAATGGCACAAACAAACAGACGAACAATGGTAAACTAAAACAATAGTGTTTTTAACGGCTGCGACGGTTATAAATTTAAAAAATGGACTCGCGCAGGGCGTGTGCGTTCGCCGGGGAGCGTACCGACTGAGTGATGTGTTTAGGCACTATTACATCCACATGACCTATTCAACGGCGTCGCCTGGGTAGAGGGAATATTTGACGACCTAGAGTCGTAGCCTGGTGCTGGTGGCTACGTTTTTCTTCGTACGCTGAACTACTAATGCAATTTCTACGATAATTGTATGTGTTTATCAAACAGTTTTACTGAGCGAGTGGTATGCTACTGTTGATATTATCGATCGCTGGAGACTAACGAAAGCTTGAGCAAGTTTTAATTTAACTAGCGATCTGTGCGGATTTAGTGATGAAATATGAAGCAATAATGGAAAATGGTGAAATATCTCTCGCTGAGGGCCGGGTGGGCGGCGTGCCAAACATTGATCGGATCCCGGGGGGCGGGGTACCAGGAGAAGCGGAAAAATGGTGGCTATCCAATGGTATAAGAAAAAGCATATAGCCCCATACAAAAATCGCAAGTTATGGACCTTTGAAGATGGATCAGGTGAGTTTTTTAAGCATTTTAGTATTAATAGCTATTAATAATGTCGGTTTGAGTGTTTACCGGTACACTATATTTATGTGCGCACTCCACGCATACTAGTTAGCTAGATTACTGCTAAAAATTTGCTAGATTTGTAGTGGTTTTGAGTTTTTAGGTAATAAATTAGTATCTCAACTGACCCATTTTTTTTTTGTTAAGTCAATTGATTTACCAATTATTCCTGTGGTCCTGAATCTATTTATATTTAACGTTAGTGGGACTAGCCCCTCTGGTTCTACGCAAGCTAAGTTAATCCAAATTTGATACCAGAGGGGGGTTTTTATTACGATTTTACAGAAAATATCTTATTCTGTATTTAGTTGTGATGATTTATGCCTTTATTAATCGATTAAATGCGGCTTTAAACTGATAACTAAACCTGCGCCTAAACGGTGGGCGGGTGGTTAAAGTGCGTCGGAATTTATTTTCGTAAACCCGAGTTTTAAAATGGCGGCCGCCGCCGGTGCGTCGTGGCGTTATGTTTGAAAGCGAGTTATGGACTTTGTTTGCTGCGTAATAGGTTCGCAGTTTTTAAAATGTTCAAATAAAAAACGGTCCGCCCTAGCGAATTTTGATGGATTGGTGGCAGAATGAGGAAGAAATTCATTGAACAGCGTTTGGTAGCTGCTCAATGCGCACAATAACAGAATAACGAATATAAAAGTCATCGTATTATTCGCTATCACTCACCGAAGACTGAAACAACGGCGGTGTAGCGATGTCTAGATTCTTGGTAACCACTATGCACTGAAGCTACCATTATTATTAGCACAACACAACACAAACACACTATCACTAATATGGCCGTCGGCGTCGTAAAATGGCACAAACAAACAGACGAACAATGGTAAACTAAAACAATAGTGTTTTTAACGGCTGCGACGGTTATAAATTTAAAAAATGGACTCGCGCAGGGCGTGTGCGTTCGCCGGGGAGCGTACCGACTGAGTGATGTGTTTAGGCACTATTACATCCACATGACCTATTCAACGGCGTCGCCTGGGTAGAGGGAATATTTGACGACCTAGAGTCGTAGCCTGGTGCTGGTGGCTACGTTTTTCTTCGTACGCTGAACTACTAATGCAATTTCTACGATAATTGTATGTGTTTATCAAACAGTTTTACTGAGCGAGTGGTATGCTACTGTTGATATTATCGATCGCTGGAGACTAACGAAAGCTTGAGCAAGTTTTAATTTAACTAGCGATCTGTGCGGATTTAGTGATGAAATATGAAGCAATAATGGAAAATGGTGAAATATCTCTCGCTGAGGGCCGGGTGGGCGGCGTGCCAAACATTGATCGGATCCCGGGGGGCGGGGTACCAGGAGAAGCGGAAAAATGGTGGCTATCCAATGGTATAAGAAAAAGCATATAGCCCCATACAAAAATCGCAAGTTATGGACCTTTGAAGATGGATCAGGTGAGTTTTTTAAGCATTTTAGTATTAATAGCTATTAATAATGTCGGTTTGAGTGTTTACCGGTACACTATATTTATGTGCGCACTCCACGCATACTAGTTAGCTAGATTACTGCTAAAAATTTGCTAGATTTGTAGTGGTTTTGAGTTTTTAGGTAATAAATTAGTATCTCAACTGACCCATTTTTTTTTTGTTAAGTCAATTGATTTACCAATTATTCCTGTGGTCCTGAATCTATTTATATTTAACGTTAGTGGGACTAGCCCCTCTGGTTCTACGCAAGCTAAGTTAATCCAAATTTGATACCAGAGGGGGGTTTTTATTACGATTTTACAGAAAATATCTTATTCTGTATTTAGTTGTGATGATTTATGCCTTTATTAATCGATTAAATGCGGCTTTAAACTGATAACTAAACCTGCGCCTAAACGGTGGGCGGGTGGTTAAAGTGCGTCGGAATTTATTTTCGTAAACCCGAGTTTTAAAATGGCGGCCGCCGCCGGTGCGTCGTGGCGTTATGTTTGAAAGCGAGTTATGGACTTTGTTTGCTGCGTAATAGGTTCGCAGTTTTTAAAATGTTCAAATAAAAAACGGTCCGCCCTAGCGAATTTTGATGGATTGGTGGCAGAATGAGGAAGAAATTCATTGAACAGCGTTTGGTAGCTGCTCAATGCGCACAATAACAGAATAACGAATATAAAAGTCATCGTATTATTCGCTATCACTCACCGAAGACTGAAACAACGGCGGTGTAGCGATGTCTAGATTCTTGGTAACCACTATGCACTGAAGCTACCATTATTATTAGCACAACACAACACAAACACACTATCACTAATATGGCCGTCGGCGTCGTAAAATGGCACAAACAAACAGACGAACAATGGTAAACTAAAACAATAGTGTTTTTAACGGCTGCGACGGTTATAAATTTAAAAAATGGACTCGCGCAGGGCGTGTGCGTTCGCCGGGGAGCGTACCGACTGAGTGATGTGTTTAGGCACTATTACATCCACATGACCTATTCAACGGCGTCGCCTGGGTAGAGGGAATATTTGACGACCTAGAGTCGTAGCCTGGTGCTGGTGGCTACGTTTTTCTTCGTACGCTGAACTACTAATGCAATTTCTACGATAATTGTATGTGTTTATCAAACAGTTTTACTGAGCGAGTGGTATGCTACTGTTGATATTATCGATCGCTGGAGACTAACGAAAGCTTGAGCAAGTTTTAATTTAACTAGCGATCTGTGCGGATTTAGTGATGAAATATGAAGCAATAATGGAAAATGGTGAAATATCTCTCGCTGAGGGCCGGGTGGGCGGCGTGCCAAACATTGATCGGATCCCGGGGGGCGGGGTACCAGGAGAAGCGGAAAAATGGTGGCTATCCAATGGTATAAGAAAAAGCATATAGCCCCATACAAAAATCGCAAGTTATGGACCTTTGAAGATGGATCAGGTGAGTTTTTTAAGCATTTTAGTATTAATAGCTATTAATAATGTCGGTTTGAGTGTTTACCGGTACACTATATTTATGTGCGCACTCCACGCATACTAGTTAGCTAGATTACTGCTAAAAATTTGCTAGATTTGTAGTGGTTTTGAGTTTTTAGGTAATAAATTAGTATCTCAACTGACCCATTTTTTTTTTGTTAAGTCAATTGATTTACCAATTATTCCTGTGGTCCTGAATCTATTTATATTTAACGTTAGTGGGACTAGCCCCTCTGGTTCTACGCAAGCTAAGTTAATCCAAATTTGATACCAGAGGGGGGTTTTTATTACGATTTTACAGAAAATATCTTATTCTGTATTTAGTTGTGATGATTTATGCCTTTATTAATCGATTAAATGCGGCTTTAAACTGATAACTAAACCTGCGCCTAAACGGTGGGCGGGTGGTTAAAGTGCGTCGGAATTTATTTTCGTAAACCCGAGTTTTAAAATGGCGGCCGCCGCCGGTGCGTCGTGGCGTTATGTTTGAAAGCGAGTTATGGACTTTGTTTGCTGCGTAATAGGTTCGCAGTTTTTAAAATGTTCAAATAAAAAACGGTCCGCCCTAGCGAATTTTGATGGATTGGTGGCAGAATGAGGAAGAAATTCATTGAACAGCGTTTGGTAGCTGCTCAATGCGCACAATAACAGAATAACGAATATAAAAGTCATCGTATTATTCGCTATCACTCACCGAAGACTGAAACAACGGCGGTGTAGCGATGTCTAGATTCTTGGTAACCACTATGCACTGAAGCTACCATTATTATTAGCACAACACAACACAAACACACTATCACTAATATGGCCGTCGGCGTCGTAAAATGGCACAAACAAACAGACGAACAATGGTAAACTAAAACAATAGTGTTTTTAACGGCTGCGACGGTTATAAATTTAAAAAATGGACTCGCGCAGGGCGTGTGCGTTCGCCGGGGAGCGTACCGACTGAGTGATGTGTTTAGGCACTATTACATCCACATGACCTATTCAACGGCGTCGCCTGGGTAGAGGGAATATTTGACGACCTAGAGTCGTAGCCTGGTGCTGGTGGCTACGTTTTTCTTCGTACGCTGAACTACTAATGCAATTTCTACGATAATTGTATGTGTTTATCAAACAGTTTTACTGAGCGAGTGGTATGCTACTGTTGATATTATCGATCGCTGGAGACTAACGAAAGCTTGAGCAAGTTTTAATTTAACTAGCGATCTGTGCGGATTTAGTGATGAAATATGAAGCAATAATGGAAAATGGTGAAATATCTCTCGCTGAGGGCCGGGTGGGCGGCGTGCCAAACATTGATCGGATCCCGGGGGGCGGGGTACCAGGAGAAGCGGAAAAATGGTGGCTATCCAATGGTATAAGAAAAAGCATATAGCCCCATACAAAAATCGCAAGTTATGGACCTTTGAAGATGGATCAGGTGAGTTTTTTAAGCATTTTAGTATTAATAGCTATTAATAATGTCGGTTTGAGTGTTTACCGGTACACTATATTTATGTGCGCACTCCACGCATACTAGTTAGCTAGATTACTGCTAAAAATTTGCTAGATTTGTAGTGGTTTTGAGTTTTTAGGTAATAAATTAGTATCTCAACTGACCCATTTTTTTTTTGTTAAGTCAATTGATTTACCAATTATTCCTGTGGTCCTGAATCTATTTATATTTAACGTTAGTGGGACTAGCCCCTCTGGTTCTACGCAAGCTAAGTTAATCCAAATTTGATACCAGAGGGGAACCTAACCTAACCTAACCTAACCTAACCTAACCTAACCTAACCTAACCTAACCTAACCTAACCTAACCTAACCTAACCTAACCTAACCTAACCTAACCTAACCTAACCTAACCTAACCTAACCTAACCTAACCTAACCTAACCTAACCTAACCTAACCTAACCTAACCTAACCTAACCTAACCTAACCTAACCTAACCTAACCTAACCTAACCTAACCTAACCTAACCTAACCTAACCTAACCTAACCTAACCTAACCTAACCTAACCTAACCTAACCTAACCTAACCTAACCTAACCTAACCTAACCTAACCTAACCTAACCTAACCTAACCTAACCTAACCTAACCTAACCTAACCTAACCTAACCTAACCTAACCTAACCTAACCTAACCTAACCTAACCTAACCTAACCTAACCTAACCTAACCTAACCTAACCTAACCTAACCTAACCTAACCTAACCTAACCTAACCTAACCTTTTTTTTTTTTTTTTTTTTTTACGTGGTGGAAATCTTTGATAGACTTCCCACCGTCTTGGGGAAAGACGGTGGGGGAGTGTGGGACTCCTTCACTTGCACCCGGCTCTATGTAGCGAGCGAGCCGGGGCATCCGGTACCCACTAAAACCACCACGGTAGCCAGCCTCGGACGCATCTGCCGGTGGCCCTGGGGACTCGAAATGATCGACAACCAGGACCACCGCCATACGTCTAGTCTCGGATTGAGACTCCTCTCGGGAGGGGCAATAATTGGGCCCCTCCCCTGCGCCTTTGCGCATATGTAGGTAACCAGCGGCTACGACTGGTTACCTCTTCCCGGGATCGCTGGGAAATGACGGCCAGAGTCCCCACTCTGACCGCCGCGACCCCGAGGGCAGCGTGTTGTTTTGCTGCGAGGCATTCTCGCGCTATCTTATAGCGCTGTGGCGCCGAACCCAAGAATTAGATTCGGCGCCACACTTTCTCGCCAGCGACACTATGGTCGCCGGCCCCGACCCCGCACTCTTCTACGTGCGGGGTCGGAACGCTCCCTCTCGCGCTCAGCGGTCTCCTTCTGGAGCATAACCGCTTCACAGAAGGAGACCACTGCTCTCCAGGAGTCTCTCGCCGCCAACATGGCCGTGATAACGGCCGGCGGCGAGAGGTCAGGCCCGATAGTGTTGACCAGGACTCGGCGCTCGGAGGCCCACGCTGGGCACTCCTCGAGCGTGTGCTGAGCCGAGTCCCGGTCGCTGCCGCAATGATGACACGCGGCAGTGGGCTCCCTCCCTATTCTATTAAGGTACTCACCGAAGCAACCATGTCCGGTGAGTACCTGTGTCAACCTAAAAGTGACACCAACAAACCTCTTCTCGAGCCAGGCCTCGAAGCTGGGAAGTATTGCAATAACGACGCGCTGGCGCGAGCAGCGTGGCAATTCGAGCCGCTCGCGCCACAACTCCAGCGCTCGCCTATGCGCTCCTCGGCGCACCTCGAGCGGGTCCGTCGCGTCCCCGCCCTGGCGAGAATGGAACCGGTCGTAAACTTCCGTGTCCATCCCCGCCAAGATGTCGAAGGGCGGGAAACGCGCCAGAGTAGTCGCCGCCTCAAACGAGATTGTGCGGTATCCCCTCGCGATCCGTATGGCCACCACGCGCTGCAGGCTATTAAGTAACCGTCTGCAGCGGGAGGCGCCCGTCAGCCTATCCGACCAAACGGGCGCCCCATAGAGGGCCATGGATCGCAGGACACCGCCATAGAGACGGCGAATTTCCTCCCGGGGTCCTCCGAGATTGGGCAGCAGCCTCTGGAGAGCGCCTGCTGCCTTTTGGACTCGGGGAACCAGACGCTCGAAGTGAGCCTCGAAACTCCATCGGCCGTCGAGAATTAGGCCGAGGTACTTTAAGGTGGGCCCGATCGACACCACCGCTTCCCCGATCCTCATGTTCCTTATTGGTGGCTCCCCCCGAAGGCTGTGGAACCACAGTGCTTCGGTTTTTTGGGGAGCCACCCGCAAACCCAGGCCCTCTATATGGGCCACGACCCTTGCGACCCCCAGTTCGGCGAGCCGCCGCGTTTCGCTGAAGCCCTCCCCCCTGGCCATGACTAAAGTGTCATCTGCGTAGCAGATGACATCTAGGCCGGGGGGCAGTCTGGTCCTCAAAATCGCGTCGTAGGCGAGGTTCCACAGAAGGGGGCCCAAAACGGACCCCTGTGGAACCCCGCAGCTGATCCTCCTCGTTACCTCGTTGCCGTCCCTGTCGGTGAACCTGATGGTCCTGTCGCACAAATACGCCCCGACAATTTCGCGCAAGTAGGGAGGCACGTTATGATGATGAAGTGCCTCCCTGATCGCCTCCCATGGGAGGGAGTTAAAGGCGTTGACTATGTCCAAGCTTATAGCCAACGCCACTCCCCCCTCATGGACTGCCTCTTCCGCCAGGGAACGGACGCGCCTAATGGCGTCCACCGTTGACCTTCCCTGACGGAAGCCATACTGGCAATCCGAGAGGTCGGGGCCCTCGCGCGACAGGTGTTCACTGAGGCGGGCAGCGATGACACGCTCGAAGAGCTTGCCCGCCTCGTCCAGCAGACATATGGGACGGAACGACGACGGAGAATCAGCCGCCCTGCCGGGTTTCGCCAAGAGGACCAGACGGGCCTCCTTCCAGCCACTGGGGAAAACTCCGTAGCGAAGGCAGCTGGTGAACAGCTGCCGGAGCTTATCCCCCAAGATCGCCAGAGCCAACACCCATGCTCGTCCGGGGATCCCATCGGGACCCGGAGCGGTGTTTCGGGCTGCGAGCCGCCTAACGGCTCGATCCAGCTCCCCCTCCGTCACTCCGAGATCGTCCGACCAGCCAAAATGGCCCAGACGTGACGGAGGGATCGAGGGACTGTCCTGGACCCTTGGGAAAAGAGCGTCCACCACTCTTTCCACAAATACTGGGTCCAAGGACTCAGTTAGAGGAGGGACCCATGGGCGAAGTTTGCCCATAACCATTTTGTATGGGCGGCCCCATGGGTCCCTATTTAGTCCCTCGATTAGTTCGGCCCAGGAAACCTAACCTAACCTTTTTTTTTTTTGTTGACCGGGGGGAAATGCAGTTACGCATTCGACCACCGCCGTTGTGAATACAACGGCGGTGGGATATGTGGGGACTCGCCCTCTCCAGTGCGTGGTATGCTGCTCATACCACGAGGAGAGGACCCTACCGCCACTAAAACCCCCCGGGTACTCCTCCTTCCGCCTTGAGTGTGAGGGCCACCGGGAAACGCTGAGAAGCGCTAACATTTCCGGTGAAACCCCCACGGCGGCCGTCCGCAGCTTGAGTGGTGCCGCGGACTCTCCGGGGCCACATTGTGTGTGGCCCGTATAACCATTGACGGGACGCCCGGAGTACTCAGGCGTCCCTCCTCCGCACGGGTCGGCCTCTAGAGGGAGCAGGGCCCATGTTCCCTACTCCCCGAGGCCGAGCCTAAGGCGGCATGCGACGGGTCTCTGCCCGCCGTCTGCGGCCAACACGCCGCCTGCGGAGCGGGTGTGCACTGGGATCTTCCTCCCTTACCCGCTCCGCGGCCTCCTTCTGCGACATGACACGTCCACAGAAGGAGGCAACCGCCGCCCAAGACCCCTCACTCTCGACCATCTTAGAGATGATGGTCGGTAGTGAGAGGTCGGAACCTACAACTCCGATGAGCTCGGCGCGCTCCTCGGTAAACGCCGGACACACCTCCATGGTGTGTTGCACCGTATCATCGGTGCCCCCGCAGTGGTGGCACCGAGTGTCCGGCTCCCTCTGTGCCACATTGCACAGGTAGTGACCAAAACAGCCATGGCCTGATACCACCTGTGCAATGTGGTAGGTCACCTCGCCCCATTTGCGACCGGCCCACTTTAAAAGGTGGGGCCGGATCGCCTCAACGACGCGCGATCCGCTCCCTGACGCGGCTTCCAGCCGCTCTTGCCAACTCCGGAGGGTCTGGCGACGGACTTCACTCCGCCACCGTGCAATGCCCTCCGGGAAGGGGTCGCGACCAGAACGCGCCCCCTCACACCTCCGCCGGTACGCGGCGGCCAACGCCTGCGCCTCCAGGTCCCACGGAGGGGAACCCGCCAGGAGGCAGGCCGCACTAAAGGCGACCGTGCGGTAGGCGCGGGACGCCCTGATGGCCATGACCCGCTGCGGACGTCGCAGCAGGGCCACGTTATGCCTATCCAGGGCGTCGACCCAAATGGGGGCGCCATATAACGCCATGGAGCGGATCACGCCCGAATACAATTTTCTGCAGATGCTCCCGGGCTTGCCAAGATTTGGCAACAAGCCTCCGAGAGCACCTGCCGTCGCCACCAACTTCGGGGCCAACTGTGAAAAGTGGCCCCTAAAATTCCATCTGCTGTCGAGGACAATGCCGAGGTAACGCATTTTGTCCCCGACAGCGATGGTCTCACCCCCAACCACGAGGTGGGAGCCTGCCGGCGGCGCTCGCCGAGGCCCATGGAAAGCAAGGGCCTCGGTTTTATTGAGCGCCACCTGCAGGCCCAAACAACGAATTCGGGCGACCACCTGCGCCACTCCAGCAGTGGCCAGGATAGTCGCCCGCCGATGGTCGGCGCCGCGGGCGGTCACTAGGGTGTCGTCAGCGTATGCAATTACGCTGACACCCCGAAGACCGCGCGCCCGCAGCGCCCAATCGAACCCGATGTTCCACAGGAGCGGCCCCAATACCGACCCCTGTGGAACACCTCGAGAGACGGCCCAGCAGCCCGTCCCTCCGCCAGACGTCGGGTACACTACCTCCCTATTTTGAAGGTAGTGACCCACTAATTCACGGAGATACCTGGGCACCCCGTGGTGCCTAAGGCCCTCCATAATACACGCCCACGGGAGGGTGTTGAAGGCGTTTTTGATGTCGAGTGACACCGCCAACAACACCTCTCCCCGGCTGGTCGCCTCCTCCGACAACTCCCGCACCCTAGCAATCGCGTCCACGGTCGACCGACCCTGGCGGAAACCGTACTGGTCCGCATATAGGTCGGGACCGACCTCACTGAGATGTTTGGTGAGGCGGGACGCGATCACTCTCTCCATCAGCTTGCCCACCTCGCTCAACAAAACGATTGGGCGATAGGCTGATGGAGACTCCGCAGGCCGCCCGTCCTTAGGAAGAAGGACGAGACGACCGGACTTCCAGGGCGCGGGAAAGCGACCCTGCCGCAGGCACGCCGTGAAGAGGGCAAGCACCACGGGCTCCAATTCCTCAATTGCGAGTGCCCAGGCACGTCCGGGCACTCCGTCTGGCCCGGGGGCGGTGTTCTTGACGGCCATTCTGGCCACAGCCGCCCCCAACTCCGCCTGTGTTACGTCAGGCGGAGTCTCTTCTGCATCGTCGTCGTCGTCGGCGTCGGCTCGCCCGGCACCAGTCGGCCCGGCCATAGAAGGCGGCGAAAACTCCCCTTGGCTGGGGAACAGCTCCTCCACAACAGACTGGAGGAGCTCGGGCTGGAGGCTCTCCGTTACTGGAGGCGCCCAGGGGCGCAGTTTACGGCGCACCCCTTTGTAAGGACGCCCCCACGGATCTCTGTCTATGGCCTCCAGCGTGCTCGCCCAGCCATCGTCCTTGGCCTGTCCTATGGCCGCGCTCAACTGGCGCTTGGACTCCCGATAGAGGGCGTAGGCCTCTGCAACGTGGGCCTCATCCCTCGGCCTCCGACGGTTAGTGCGGGTGTAGACGCGCCGCGCCGCAGTGCAGTCAGTGCGCAACTGCGCAATGGCGGCGCTCCACCAATACACCCGCCGCCTCGGTAAACACGGGCGAACCCGGGGCATGGAAAAGTCGCAGACGCGAACCATGGCCTCTCCGAGCTCACCCGCAATAGCGTCCACGTCGGAGGTCGGGTCACAAGGACTAGCGACCCACGCCTGCAGAATTGCCGCCTCCCTCAGGAGCTCGCGGTCAAGCCGACCGAGCGCCCAACGCGGACCCTCCCTTCTGGGAGCTGGAACAGGGCGGGCGGTCAAAGCCGCAGAGGATGCGGAGATGCCGAAGCCGATATATCGGTGATCGGACAAAGTCTCCACATCCTCGAGGACTCTCCAGTCCTGGACACGGCGGGCAAGGGCGGGGGACGCAAAAGACACGTCCACGATTGATCCGCCCTGTTGCCTCACGCACGTGTCCACGGAGCCACGGTTGAGGACCACCAGGCCCTGCTCCACCGCCCAGTCTTCCAGAAGACGACCTCTGGGATCCGACGCAGGACAGCCCCAGGTCACCGACTTAGCGTTGAGGTCACCCACCACCAACACGTCGGTGCCACACCTCCTCAACAGGCGACCGACCTCGCCGAGGAACACCTCGAACTCGGCCAACCCGCGATTCGGTGAGAAATAGGCACCGACTACAGTGAGCGACCCCAAAGCGACCTTCACAAACCCCCGCCCTCTGACGATGTTAGAAAAGGGCGGGGCGCCGACCGACGACGACGAAACGATGGCTACCAAGCCGTCCCGGTCCCCGACAAAATTGGGTCTGTCAGGGACCATATACGGCTCGGCAGCGACAGCAACGTAGATCAACCGCTCCGCCATGGACTGCAGGAAGAGGTCCTGAGCCCTGGCGCAGCGGTTGAGGTTGCTCTGAAGGAGATGGATCACGGACCTATCCATTATGGGCCGTGTCCATCTCCTCAACCGACTGTGCTGGAGCCGCCTGCCTCACAGGAGCCCCAGACCACGGCGTCCCCTTCTTGGGCGGCGCCTTGCACAATTTCGAGCCGACGCTATGGTCGGCCCGTCTACCAGCCGAAGTGCAGAGGACGCACTTCGGCTTTTCAGCGGTGCAGGACGCCGCCCGGTGTCCCGGTAAGGAGCACCTGTAACAGAGGCCACTCCTGTCCTCGTCGGCACACCTGCAGCCAACATGGCCAGGGACGAGGCAGCGATAGCATCGCAGCGGCCGAGGCTCCAAAACATGGACCTGGGCCGACACCATACCTACCAAAAAGCGCTCCGCCCGCTGCAGCTTAATGGCTGCAGGTACCGGGACACCACACACAATTGTGCCGAAGCCGGACGGCCCTCGGCGAACTTCGCCCGCCCTGACGCTGGCGACGGGACACTCCCCAACTCTCGCCAGAGCCTCAGCAGCCTCCTCTGCTGTGGTGCAGTCGTCGAGGCCACTGAGGCGGACCCGCACACATTTCTCTGGGATAGAGACCCTTGCCAGTGCCGGATCCATGTGCTCCGACAACTTTGCGGCAAGGGCCTCCGCCTTCGCCCGGCTCTCCGCTCCTGGGATTTCGAAGACGCGACCCCCAGTTAAGGCCACTCTGCCCCGCACGTCGGTGATGCCCAGGTCCGCCATCTTTACGTTCTGGCGAGCCCGGCACATCACCTCCGCATATGTGGTGCCACTCTTCTCCGCCTCCGGAGAGAGAGTGACCACCACCACCGACGAACGTGGAGGGCGCAGCCTCCCACTGCGCCTCTTTTTACGGCGCGGAGCTGAGGGAACCGCAGCAGCGCGCTCGCGCTGGCGTCGCTTCCGCCTGGCACTCGCGCTCTCCTTCGTCTGCCAGCCCTCTGTATCGGGGCTGGGCTGGACCGGTGCAGGAGCAGCGGAAACAACAGGTGCGGCAGGCGCAGAAGAAGACTGCGCCGTCTTCTTGCCCTTGCCCTTACCCTTGGATTGGGTTGCTTGGGCAGGGGCAGGTGCAGGGGCAGGCCGCTTTACGGTGGCGGCGTAGCTGGTGGAGGCCACCGGCTCGACCAACGCTGCCTCTCTCCTTTTATCCGCAGCCAGAGGTGGCCGCGGCGTCGGCTGCAATGGAGGGAGCTGGAAAGTAGCCCCCACCCATTGCTTCATTTGCTCCATGAGCATCCTGCTCATGGTAGCAAAGTAGGGCGGAAGCTCTGCCCCCCCCGATGCAGCCGCCGACGTTGTTGGTGGCGCTTGCGCCTTTTGGCTGCGGGCCTTGTCGGCCGCCAGCTCCTCCGTCCGCCGCTCCAACGCAGCAATGCGCTCCTTTAGGGAGCGGTTCTGCTCCCTGAGCAGCTGTACCTCCTCCGAGGTCGTCCGTCGCTGATATGCCTCCAGGACATCCTGAAGGCCTCGGGCAGCAATCTTAAGGGCCTTTTGGCAGGTGCCCTTAAGATTTGACGACTTTTTCGCCACGTCGAGAATAGTTTCGACGTGGCGAGCAGCCAACTCCTGGGGGTCCAGGTCGACCCCACCAGCAACGGGAGAGACAGGGATGGATCGCTGTCTCTCCTCCAGCTCCTCGGCAAGCTGCCTCTCCGCTTGGAGCTTCATGAGCTCGCGCTCCGCTCTGGCCAGCTCTTGTTTGGCCTTAGCCAAACCGACAAACTCTCCCGTCGTGGGAGGGCGGCCTCTTCCCCGCTTCCCCAGAAGCTTGGGAGCCTTCGGTTGACCAGGGGCAGGCCCTCCATCCGAGTCAAACTCCGTTGACTCTGACGAAGACAGGTTTGGGCTAGGCCGCTCCTGACTTCTTTTTCTCCCTATTGGGGAGGAGACTCTCTCCTCACCCTCTGTCACCGTCACCAGCGAGCTGGTGGATGACGCACCGGATAACGTTTCCATCCGCGGAATGCGGACTACGGGAACACGTTCGCCGACCGACAGTTGCTCGTCGATCCTCATGGGGCTTGCGCCCCTCGCGGCGTCACTGACGCTCGCCCTCTTCACCTTACTTCCTCCTCCTCTCGTCATTGGTTTTGGGTTTAATTGAGATTCCATAATACGTCCCACGAGTAGGGTCAAACTAAATGGTCCACCGCGGGGTGATGCCCATTCCCGCGGTAAGGCAACTACGCCCGGCCAGCGCCACGCTCGACCGGGGTTGCACCGTTTGCGACGGAGTAACGCCTCCGCCATCCACCTCTCGCCACGGTACCACAGCTTAGGTTGCGGCATTTTTTATAGAGGTTTGCATCCTCGCGACCCGGGCGGTTAAGCCAAGGCCCCCGGTCCCCAAAACATGACTGGGGATTACGGGTTGGGAGCAAGCTCCCCGACCGACGGTTAGGCCGGTCCGCCGAACCACCAAGGTTCTCCCACAAAACGGGGAGCAAAAGCAACGTATGTGGGGGGCCCAAAAAGACCCACCCACCAATGAGGACCAAAACAGCACCCCAAAGATAACAACGGATGGGCCTCAATAGAGACCCATCTGCCGCCGAAGCCCAAAAAGACTCGACGACAAACAACAATAAATATTTGTGAGGCCCAATAGGACCCCACCCCAACAACAAAAACAAAACAACTGTATAAATAAAATATCACAGGTAAAACAACGTGCAGGGGCGATCAATCCGCCACACCTGCCGCGGGTCTCCAGTATTAAAACGAGACCCGCTCCGTCTGGCCAGCTGTTAGCCGCCGACCACCAACAAAAGATTGGTGGCCGCCGTTGCCCAGGGTGCACCACGAGGAGGTCGCTGAAGCCATCGCACCCCAACCTAACCTAACCTAACCTAACCTAACCTAACCTAACCTAACCTAACCTAACCTAACCTAACCTAACCTAACCTAACCTAACCTAACCTAACCTAACCTAACCTTTTTTTTTTTTTTTTTTTTTTTTGACGTGGTGGGAAATCTTTATCTTCTCGAGGAAGAGGAAAACCTCTTAACCTCGAGAAGGTCGACTGCCCGCCTTCTAAGGGTATAAAGAAGACGGGACGGTGCAGGGCTAACCCGCTAAAACCCACCACGGTAGCCTACCTCTGATGTTGGCGCCAGCGTCCCTGGGGTCACACTGAGTTCACAACCAGAGACGCTGAGCTACATCCGCCCAAAGGGGCCCCTCCCGGGGAAGCAACGAGCTTCCCCAGCGCAGCTGCGCTTGTGTAGGCAACCAGCGGCTACAACTGGTTGCCTCTTCCCGGGATTGCTGCCGTAAGCGGGCGGCCAGAGTCCCCACTCTGGTCCTCAGCAATCCCGAGGCATACTCGCACCAACTAAAGTTGGCGCATCAGCGCCGAGCCTACACCCATATGGCATAGACTCGGCGCTGCCCTTTCTCGCCAGCGGAATCAAGTCCGCCGGCCGCGACCCCGCACCCTTCTGCGGCGTGCGGGGTCATTGCGCTCCCTGGCGCGTTCAGCGGTCTCCTTCTGAAGCATTACAGCTTCGCAGAAGGAGACCACTGCCCTCCATTTATCTCTTGCCGTCGTCATAGCTCCGACTATGGCCGACGGCGAGAGGTCTCCCCCGATTTCATCTGTTAGGACCCGGCGCTCGGAGGCCCAAGCAGGACACTCCTCCAATGTATGTTGCGCCGAGTCCCTGTCGCTCCTGCAATGATAGCAGCCCGCCGTGGGCTCTCTTCCGATGCGACTCAGGTACTCACCGAAACATCCGTGTCCGGTGAGTACCTGAGTCACTCTGTACGTGACTCCAGCGCATCTTAACTGGAGCCAAACCTCAAAGTGAGGAAGGACGGCACCGACGGCGCGCTGGCGCGAGTTCCGTGGCAATTCGAGTTGCTCGCGCCAAATACTGAGCGCCCGCCTGTGCGCGTCCCTCCTCACCCCTAGCGAATCCGGGACGCCTCCGTCCTCCCGGCGGGCAGGGACACGGGTTCGGTCGTAGACCTCCGTGTCCATGCCCGCCAGGACATCAAATGGCGGGAACCGCGCCAAGAGAGTCGCCGCCTCGTACGATATCGTTCGATAACCTCTCACGATCCGAATGGCCACCACGCGCTGCAGACTGTTGAGTATGTGCCTGCAGCGGGAGGCGCCCGTTAGCCGGTCCGACCATACGGGCGCCCCATAGAGGGCCATGGATCGTAAAACGCTGCCGTAGAGGCGGCGAATCTCCTCTCGCGGTCCCCCGAGGTTGGGCAGCAGTCTCTGAAGAGCACCTGCTGCCCTCTGCACTCGGGGAGCCAAACGCTCAAAGTGTGTCACAAAAGCCCAGTGACTGTCTAGAATTAGGCCGAGATATTTTATCGTCGGCCCTATTGTGACGACAGCATCACCCACTCTTATGGACGAGACGGGCGGCTCCACCCCCCGCCGAAGACCATGAAACCACAAGGCCTCGGTTTTGTGAGGAGCCACCCGCAGGCCCACTCTTTCGATGCTTCCTATGACTAATGCAACGCCGAGCTCGGCGAGTCTGGCCGTTTCCCTGAAATAGGTCCCGCTGGCAAGCACAAGGGTGTCATCGGCATAACACACCAGCTCTATGCCAGGAGGCAGACCTGTCCTCAGTACGGTATCATATGCGAGATTCCACAAGAGGGGTCCAAGGACCGACCCCTGTGGAACCCCGCAGCTGATCTCTCTGACCGTTTCATTTCCGTTTCGGTCTGTGAATGTGATCGACCTGTCACGCAAATACGCCCCGACTGTTTCCCGTAAATACGTGGGAACCCTGTGGTACTCCAGTGCCTCCCGGATCGCGTGCCAAGGGAGAGAGTTGAAGGCGTTGACAATGTCAAGACTGACTGCCAACGCCACTCCCCCCTCCCTGACTGCGTCTTCTGCCAATGTCCGGACGCGGCGGATGGCATCTATAGTGGACCTCCCCGGACGAAAGCCGAACTGATATTCCGACAAGTCGGGGCCCACACGTGACAGGTGCTCCGTGAGGCGGGCCGCTAATACCCGCTCAAAAAGCTTGCCCGCCTCGTCCAACAGACAGATCGGTCGGAACGAAGATGGTGAGTCCGCCGGTCTACCGCTCTTTGGGATAAGGACAAGTCTGGCCACCTTCCAGTCTGCTGGGAAAATCCCAGATCGAAGGCAGCTGGTAAAAAGCCGCCGAAGTCTGTCCCCCAAGATTGTCAAGGCCAGCACCCATGCCCTGCCCGGAATCCCGTCCGGCCCCGGGGCAGTGTTGCGGGACGCTAGCCGCCTGACGGCTCGGTCGAGTTCGCCCTCCGTAACATTCAGCTCGTCCGTCCATCCAAAGTAATCCGGATGTATTGGATTTGAGGGACTGTCCTGGACCCTCGGGAAGAGTGTGTCTACCACCCTCCTGATGAATTCAGGGTCCAGTGTTTCGGTAGTTGGTGGTACCCATGGGCGGAGCTTTCCCAAGACCATTTTATATGGTCTGCCCCATGGGTCCCTGTTCAGTCCCTCAACCAGCTCCTCCCAGGATCGAGCCTTGGCTTCCCGGATCGAAAGCTGGAAAGCCTTGGTAGCTGTCCGGTATACCTCATAAGCTTCTGCCGTTTCTTCAGGCGTAGATCTTCTCCTTCTGCGCGTTCTGGTGTATCGGCGGCGCGCCCTGACGCAAGATCTCCGTAGTTGCGCCAGGCTTTGGGACCACCAATACACGGAGCGTTTACCGGAGCTGGGTCTGGCTCTTGGCATTGCGGCGTCACAAATCTCCGTCATCGCCCCCCGGAACCACGTCGCGAAAACCTCTGGGTCAGGAGACACGTCCCCATTCACCCAGTCTGCGACGTGGGCGGCCGCGATAAGGAGATCCTTCTCCATAGCTTTAAGGACCCATTTCCGGTTCTGACGGCCCCCTGCAGTCGTAGCATGGGACCGGGAACCAGACTGAGTCACTTCAAACCGTATATGGCGATGGTCGCTCAGGGTGGCCAGATCTTCAGCCACCCTCCACCCTGTCACCAGACGAGCCGCGGAAGGGGTTGCCCATGTCAAATCGACGATGGACTCCCCCTGCCACCGCACGCAGGTGCTGACGCTTCCTGTGTTGAGGAGGTCGAGATCGAGGGCCGCCGCCCACTCAATGATTGCCTCTCCTCTCGCGTCGTCGCGGGAATCACCCCACACCCTGGAGTGGGCGTTGAAGTCCCCCGCGACGAGTACCGGACGGGTAAGGTGGCTGCGTACGCAGCCAGCGACTCCGTCCAGGTACGCCTCGAACTCAGCGAGACCGCAGTTTGGAGAGACGTAGCAGGCGACGACCACCATCTGCCCCCACTCCACCGCAACAAAACCAGAGGTCTTCTGGATGAGGGTGCAGTGCGGGTCTCCAGAACCTCCCGCCCAGTATATGGCAACCGAGCCGCCATCCTCCCCGAACCAACGGGGGTGGTCCGGGACGGAAAACGGCTCAGCCACCAAGGCCAGAGCAACCGACTGCTCCGCGAGCGTCTGGATCAACAGATCCTGCGCTGCGCGGCAGTGGTTGATGTTGCCCTGAAGGATGTTCTTGTGGGGCGGGAAAGCTAAGCCTTTCCTGCATCCTCGGTCGGACCCTGGTCCGATTGAGCCGCCTCCATTGGCGCCTCCTCTGCTACTGTGCCCTTGTTGTTCGGGGCGCGCGCGTTCCTCTTCGGAGGGGAGCACTTGGGCCCGCCAAGTCGGTGATTCGACGGGACGCCGTAGTCTGCGCAGATGGGGCACTTCGGGCCCTCCGACACGCAACTCTGGGCTTTGTGTCCGGGCACCCCGCAGACATAACACAACCCGCTTCGGTCGATGGGGTTGCAACATCTGGCCCGGACGTGTCCCCGCTCAAGGCAACGGAAACATTGAAGGGGTCTTACGTTAAGGGTCTCCACTCTGGCTGACGACCAGCCGACCCGAAGCATCTTCCCGTCTAGTTTGTGCACCGCCTCCAGTGGGCACTTGACCCACACGGTGTGCATGCCCGAGCGGTGCGGCCTAATCACTCCCACCCTGACGTTGTCTTGTACGCAGCCGGTCGCCCCCGCGACGGCCGCAGACACGTCAGAGGGAATGACCGAATCATCAAGGTCGATGATCCGGATTTCTCCCATTTTTATGGGTCTCGCAATTTTGACCCCCTCATTCGTGATGACCTCTTTGAGACGAGTCGCTAGGTCATCCGCTCGCTTCGAGTTGTCCGGGCCGGTAATTCGCAGGACCAACCCCCCGTTGACTGCTCTCCTCTGGCTTATGCCCTGCTCCAACCCGTAGTCCTCCAGCTTTACATGGGTTTTGGCCGTCCTGAGGACTTCCGCCAGCGAAGTGCCCGACTCTTCTGCCACAGAGATGGTGATGGCGGCAGATTTAGGGACTCGGGAGGGCCTTGGCTTCTTCAGAGCCGGTCTTGCGGAACCTATTGCTGCTGCAGCCGTTTTGGCAGCTTTTAGGTCCCTCTTCGCCTTTCTGCCGAGGACCTTACTCCACGGCAGCTCCGTCGATGTTGGGACAGGTTCTGGCTCCCTGGTGACCTCCTCCCGGTGAAACCTAACCTAACCTAACCTAACCTAACCTAACCTAACCTAACCTAACCTAACCTAACCTAACCTAACCTAACCTAACCTAACCTAACCTAACCTAACCTAACCTAACCTAACCTAACCTAACCTAACCTAACCTAACCTAACCTAACCTAACCTAACCTAACCTAACCTAACCTAACCTAACCTAACCTAACCTAACCTAACCTAACCTAACCTAACCTAACCTAACCTAACCTAACCTAACCTAACCTAACCTAACCTAACCTAACCTAACCTAACCTAACCTAACCTAACCTAACCTAACCTAACCTAACCTAACCTAACCTAACCTAACCTAACCTAACCTAACCTAACCTAACCTAACCTAACCTAACCTAACCTAACCTAACCTAACCTAACCTAACCTAACCTAACCTAACCTAACCTAACCTAACCTAACCTTTTTTTTTTTTTTTTTTTTTTTTTTACGTGGTGGAAATCTTTGATAGACTTCCCACCGCCTTGGGGAAAGACGGTGGGGGAGTGTGGGACTCCTTCACTTGCACCCGGCTCTATGTAGCGAGCGAGCCGGGGCATCCGGTACCCACTAAAACCACCACGGTAGCCAGCCTCGGACGCATCTGGCGGTGGCCCCGGGGACTCGAAATGATCGACAACCAGGACCACCGCCATGCGTCTAGTCTCTATGATGGAGACTCCTCTCGGGAGGGGCAATAATTGGGCCCCTCCCCTGCGCCTTTGCGCATAGGTAGGTAACCAGCGGCTACGACTGGTTACCTCTTCCCGGGATCGCTGAAAAATGACGGCCAGAGTCCCCACTCTGACCGCCGCGACCCCAAGGGCAGCGTATTTTATAACGCTGCGAGGCGTTCTCGCGCTATTTTTGGTAGCGCTGTGGCGCCGAACCTAGGAATTAGATTCGGCGCCACACTTTCTCGCCAGCGACTTATTATGGTCGCCGGCCCCGACCCCGCACTCTTCTACGTGCGGGGTTGGAACGCTCCCTCTCGCGTTCCGCCGTCTCCTTCTGGAGCATGACCGCTTCACAGAAGGAGACCACCGCTCTCCAGGAATCTCTCGCCGCCAACATGGCCGTGATAACAGCCGGCGGCGAGAGGTCAGGCCCGATCGTGTTGACCAGGACTCGGCGCTCGGAGGCCCAGGCTGGGCACTCCTCGAGCGTGTGCTGGGCCGAGTCCCGGTCACTGCCGCAGTGGTGACACGCGGCAGTGGGCTCCCTCCCTATTCTGTTCAGGTACTCACCGAAGCAACCGTGTCCGGTGAGTACCTGTGTCATCCTGAATGTGACTCCGACGAACTTCTTATCGAGCCAGGCCTCAAAACTGGGAAGCACCGCGTTCACAACGCGCTGGCGCGAGCAGCGTGGCAATTCGAGCCGCTCGCGCCACAACTCCAGCGCTCGCCTATGTGCTCCTCGACGCACTTCGAGCGAGTCTGTCGCGTCCCCGCCCTGGCGGGAATGAAACCGGTCGTAAACTTCCGTGTCCATCCCCGCCAAGATGTCGAAGGGCGGGAAACGCGCCAGAGTAGTCGCCGCCTCAAATGAGATAGTGCGGTATCCCCTCGCGATCCGTATGGCCACCACGCGCTGCAGGCTATTGAGTAACTGTCTGCAGCGGGAGGCGCCCGTCAGCCTATCCGACCAAACGGGCGCCCCATAGAGGGCCATGGATCGCAGGACACCGCCATAGAGACGGCGAATCTCCTCCCGGGGTCCTCCGAGATTGGGCAGCAGCCTCTGGAGAGCGCCTGCTGCCTTTTGGACTCGGGGGACCAGACGCTCGAAGTGAGCCTCGAACGTCCATCGGCCGTCGAGGATTAGGCCGAGGTACTTTATGGTGGGCCCGATCGACACCACCGCTTCCCCGATCCTCATGTGCCTTATTGGTGGCTCCCCCCGAAGGCTGTGGAACCACAGTGCTTCGGTTTTTTGGGGAGCCACCCGCAATCCCAGGCCCTCTATATGGGCCACGATCCTTGCGACCCCCAGTTCGGCGAGCCGCAGCGTTTCGCTGAAGCCTTTCCCCCTGGCCATGACTAAAGTGTCATCTGCGTAGCAGATGACATCTAGGCCGGGGGGCAGTCTGGTCCTCAAAATGGCGTCGTAGGCGAGGTTCCACAGAAGGGGGCCCAGAACGGACCCCTGTGGAACCCCGCAGCTGATCCTCCTCGTAATATCGTTGCCGTCCCTGTCGGTGAACCTGATGGTCCTGTCGCACAAATACGCCCCGACTATTTCTATGATGATGTAGTGCCTCCCTGATCGCCTGCCATGGGAGGGAGTTAAAGGCGTTGACTATATCCAAACTTATAGCCAACGCCACTCCCCCCTCCTGGACTGCCTCTTCCAACCTAACCTAACCTAACCTAACCTAACCTAACCTAACCTAACCTAACCTAACCTAACCTAACCTAACCTAACCTAACCTAACCTAACCTAACCTAACCTAACCTAACCTAACCTAACCTAACCTAACCTAACCTAACCTAACCTAACCTAACCTAACCTAACCTAACCTAACCTAACCTAACCTAACCTAACCTAACCTAACCTAACCTAACCTAACCTAACCTAACCTAACCTAACCTAACCTAACCTAACCTAACCTAACCTAACCTAACCTAACCTAACCTAACCTAACCTAACCTAACCTAACCTAACCTAACCTAACCTTTTTTTTTTTTTTTTTTTTTTACGTGGTGGAAATCTTTGATAGACTTCCCACCGTCTTGGGGAAAGACGGTGGGGGAGTGTGGGACTCCTTCACTTGCACCCGGCTCTATGTAGCGAGCGAGCCGGGGCATCCGGTACCCACTAAAACCACCACGGTAGCCAGCCTCGGACGCATCTGCCGGTGGCCCTGGGGACTCGAAATGATCGACAACCAGGACCACCGCCATACGTCTAGTCTCGGATTGAGACTCCTCTCGGGAGGGGCAATAATTGGGCCCCTCCCCTGCGCCTTTGCGCATATGTAGGTAACCAGCGGCTACGACTGGTTACCTCTTCCCGGGATCGCTGGGAAATGACGGCCAGAGTCCCCACTCTGACCGCCGCGACCCCAAGGGCAGCGTATTTTATAACGCTGCGAGGCGTTCTCGCGCTATTTTTGGTAGCGCTGTGGCGCCGAACCTAGGAATTAGATTCGGCGCCACACTTTCTCGCCAGCGACTTATTATGGTCGCCGGCCCCGACCCCGCACTCTTCTACGTGCGGGGTTGGAACGCTCCCTCTCGCGTTCCGCCGTCTCCTTCTGGAGCATGACCGCTTCACAGAAGGAGACCACCGCTCTCCAGGAATCTCTCGCCGCCAACATGGCCGTGATAACAGCCGGCGGCGAGAGGTCAGGCCCGATCGTGTTGACCAGGACTCGGCGCTCGGAGGCCCAGGCTGGGCACTCCTCGAGCGTGTGCTGGGCCGAGTCCCGGTCACTGCCGCAGTGGTGACACGCGGCAGTGGGCTCCCTCCCTATTCTGTTCAGGTACTCACCGAAGCAACCGTGTCCGGTGAGTACCTGTGTCATCCTGAATGTGACTCCGACGAACTTCTTATCGAGCCAGGCCTCAAAACTGGGAAGCACCGCGTTCACAACGCGCTGGCGCGAGCAGCGTGGCAATTCGAGCCGCTCGCGCCACAACTCCAGCGCTCGCCTATGTGCTCCTCGACGCACTTCGAGCGAGTCTGTCGCGTCCCCGCCCTGGCGGGAATGAAACCGGTCGTAAACTTCCGTGTCCATCCCCGCCAAGATGTCGAAGGGCGGGAAACGCGCCAGAGTAGTCGCCGCCTCAAATGAGATAGTGCGGTATCCCCTCGCGATCCGTATGGCCACCACGCGCTGCAGGCTATTGAGTAACTGTCTGCAGCGGGAGGCGCCCGTCAGCCTATCCGACCAAACGGGCGCCCCATAGAGGGCCATGGATCGCAGGACACCGCCATAGAGACGGCGAATCTCCTCCCGGGGTCCTCCGAGATTGGGCAGCAGCCTCTGGAGAGCGCCTGCTGCCTTTTGGACTCGGGGGACCAGACGCTCGAAGTGAGCCTCGAACGTCCATCGGCCGTCGAGGATTAGGCCGAGGTACTTTATGGTGGGCCCGATCGACACCACCGCTTCCCCGATCCTCATGTGCCTTATTGGTGGCTCCCCCCGAAGGCTGTGGAACCACAGTGCTTCGGTTTTTTGGGGAGCCACCCGCAATCCCAGGCCCTCTATATGGGCCACGATCCTTGCGACCCCCAGTTCGGCGAGCCGCAGCGTTTCGCTGAAGCCTTTCCCCCTGGCCATGACTAAAGTGTCATCTGCGTAGCAGATGACATCTAGGCCGGGGGGCAGTCTGGTCCTCAAAATGGCGTCGTAGGCGAGGTTCCACAGAAGGGGGCCCAGAACGGACCCCTGTGGAACCCCGCAGCTGATCCTCCTCGTAATATCGTTGCCGTCCCTGTCGGTGAACCTGATGGTCCTGTCGCACAAATACGCCCCGACTATTTCGCGCAAGTAGGGAGGCACGTTATGATGATGTAGTGCCTCCCTGATCGCCTGCCATGGGAGGGAGTTAAAGGCGTTGACTATATCCAAACTTATAGCCAACGCCACTCCCCCCTCCTGGACTGCCTCTTCCAACCTAACCTAACCTAACCTAACCTAACCTAACCTAACCTAACCTAACCTAACCTAACCTAACCTAACCTAACCTAACCTAACCTAACCTAACCTAACCTAACCTAACCTAACCTAACCTAACCTAACCTAACCTAACCTAACCTAACCTAACCTAACCTAACCTAACCTAACCTAACCTAACCTAACCTAACCTAACCTAACCTAACCTAACCTAACCTAACCTAACCTAACCTAACCTAACCTAACCTAACCTAACCTAACCTAACCTAACCTAACCTAACCTAACCTAACCTAACCTAACCTAACCTAACCTAACCTAACCTAACCTAACCTAACCTAACCTAACCTAACCTAACCTAACCTAACCTAACCTAACCTAACCTAACCTAACCTAACCTAACCTAACCTAACCTAACCTAACCTAACCTAACCTAACCTAACCTAACCTAACCTAACCTAACCTAACCTAACCTAACCTAACCTAACCTAACCTAACCTAACCTAACCTAACCTAACCTAACCTAACCTAACCTAACCTAACCTAACCTAACCTAACCTAACCTAACCTAACCTAACCTAACCTAACCTAACCTAACCTAACCTAACCTAACCTAACCTAACCTAACCTAACCTAACCTAACCTAACCTAACCTAACCTAACCTAACCTAACCTAACCTAACCTAACCTAACCTAACCTAACCTAACCTAACCTAACCTAACCTAACCTAACCTAACCTAACCTAACCTAACCTAACCCGAACACGCGTTGAGCAAGCCACGTTTTTGACCCGCTCCGCAGTGTAAAATCGCTAAAAATAGGCTAAAAGTGAGTTATCAAACCAAAAATAGTGCCAAAAGTTGTGTGTCAGTGAAGTGCTTCGATCTAATTATCATCTGCCACCCGGACGCTCAACCCTGAAGTAGGTTGAGCAAAAAACAGGAATCCACCCGACCAAAAATCAGTTTTTGGCCCGGCGCTCGGTTTTTCGAGCGACGACCCCCAAATTTTTGACCGGCTTCTGAAGCACATCAAGGACACCCACCAGCCCACCAAGTTTGCCTTCCATCGGCCAGCTAGAAACCGAGTTGCAGCCAGAAAAACAAATTTGTTTACGAGGCCAACTCGTCAGCCGAGGAAGTTCTGCAATTTCTGGCGGTGGTATTTGGAGGACCACCTAACCCCTTATAACACCCAGGGTAAGCGCTTCCAAAAACTTTCTCCAACACCGAGAACCACACCATCTGCGGTTCAAGACCCCAATCGGAAATCTTGACATCCAATTTTGACCCACTTCCGATCGGGGAAGGAGGCAGCGGGACTGCACTAAATTGAAGCCGATTTCAAGAGGAGAAGATCTTCACCCTGACCAGATTTTTCGGACCACCTGGACTAAAATTATAACTAAGTAAGCGAAATAGTACATAAATTTGTTAACTTTGTTTTAAATTTACACCAATTTCTTCCAAATTTCTTCCAAATTCATGTATTCAAATCACATTTAATTAACCGTAGTTAAAATAAAATTTTATATTTTTAATCAAAATTTTTCAAAAAATTTTTTACAAATTTCCACTTTTTTAATAATTTTATAATTCCTAAAGTATAGCACCTAGGACTGCTCTAGCGATCTGTCCCGGGGGCTCATTAGACCTAGTATCTGTTTCACTAGTCAAATAATTTTCAAATAGTCCAGAACACCGAAAACCACATACCAATTCACATTTTTTCAAAAATCCCTGCTGCGGAGGAATTTTTCCTGAGCAGCCTGAACCAAAAAGCCACTTTCTGTAAATGCCATTTGATATTATATCTATCAGGCCATCTCCAATAATTCTCCCCCCCTCCTATCTTTGACCAAGCCTGATCCAGGGACCTGTTCCTTGAAAGGGGCCCAAATCGCCATTCGCGGTTAACGTGGTTTCCGTGATATCTTGGAAACCAGAGCCCCAATCGCGAAAATAACATCTTTTTCGTTCTCTCTGGAGAAGCGATTATTGGGGCAGGGCACCCTGGGGACCTGGAGCTGAGCTTCCACCAGCTAAAAAATTTGCATTTCCTGTAAAATCTTCCCCCCCTTAGGAGCTGGTGGAGAATCTAAAGTACATCTGGGAAACTCTCTTGCTTACCTTCTTTTTGACACCGGACTGGACCCTGAACTCCTCAAGTTCACGGCTCCACAGGGCATTTCTCAGGCCCTAATTGACCATTCTTCAAAATTTCAACAGGAACACCTACACATAGACAAACACGATTAGAATAAACGTCCCTCCCCCCCCCTCCCCCCCTAACAAACACAAAAATTTTAATAAGTTATAACTTCGTTTCTTTTGGGAGTGGGTTAGCATCGTTTGGGGTTGTTGGAGAGGGCTCGACGAGACCTATCAGGTGGCATGGAAACTCTTGACTCTAGATAGAGCCAAGAAATTTCCGTGGCAAAAAAGTGTGAATTGACGTGGCTGGACTGGTCACCTCCCTTGTTTTTAAAATAGTACTTATATTCGGGTGTAACTACCCTTTTTAACTTATATAGGCCAAGAGCCTATTGACTAATTATTTTATTTTAACTTAATTTATTTTAAAAAATTTTTTAAATTCATTGTTCATGTTGTGGTGTTGACGTGTATTACCTTTTTAGTAATACACATTAGTATTAAGTAGTCTAAGACCGGGTTTATTGACCCATAAACAAGAGCTGTGCTCTGAAATTGATATAGGTTTTAACTGGAAAATTTTACACAATTTTATTAATATTTTTAAATACATTTTAAACACATTTTAAACAGACATAATACAATTTATACACATTTTAAATACATTTCAAATACATTTACACACATTTTAAATACATTTTAAATACTTTTAAATACATTTTAAACATATAAATAATAAATAAATAAATAATAAATAAATAATATTAACAAATTAAATATACTTACCTTTCATTGCCCGTACTCCGCGCCGCAGTCCACCGCGCCGAGCACTATACCTGCGAAATAAATAATATAAATATAAATAATTCACAATAAATAATAATAATAATAAAAATAAATAAATTCGCCAAAATGTACTCCACACCCCCAAGCCATATCACCGGAGCTGGGAGGGGGAATAAAAGTCCCCCCCGTAAAGTCAGGGGAACCCCCCCAAGTAGGAGGATCAGTGCAGCCAGCATCGAAAGCGATTTGAGAGAGGACATAGCTCTGTTAAATGAATTTGGTGAGGCACATAAAGAATTCCAGAAGGACATTGATATGTATTATAAAAAGGGAATTGACGCACTAAATAGGTCAGGGAACATCAAGACCGAAATAAAAACTACCCTCCAAGAAGTCTTAAAACAAATGAAACTAACGGGCGTGAAAATAGTTGACAAAGCGAAAAATGTAGTCATGGTAACAAACAGTAGGGCAAACAAATATGGATTGCAACCCAAAACAATGGACCTAATCAACGCGGAAACCCAGACTAACGAGACTACCTCTGTCACGCAGTCCACCCAGACCACCCGGACCACTCAGACCACCCAGACCACCCAGACCACCCAAACCACCGAAGCCATCCAGTCCAACTCGGATGAGAAATTAACCCTCGAAAAGATTAGGGACCTGTTGGAGGGGATAAAGGAGGATACGAAGGACGTGGCGGAGTGTGTGCAAAACACGCGCACACTCTCGCAGGATATACGGGCCGTATCTACTCTTTTGTCCCCTGCAGCGGGACCGGCCCGCGCCGGTGTGAGCCAGGCTTCCTACGCCAGTGTAGCTGCTTCCAAAGCACGGCACATACCCCCACCGCTCCACTCCATTGTCGTCTCGTCGGAAGACGTAGAGGACACCAGCGGGACGATAGTGGAGAAGATCAGGGAAGCGGTGGATGCGAGGAAGTCTGGCCTGCGCGTGGACCGCCTGAGGAAGGCGAGGGACCAAAAGGTAGTTATAGGGTGTCTGGACAAAAAGGATCTGGAGGAGGTGGCAGAGAAAATCAAGGGGTCAAACAGAAACCTTAGGGTGGACAACGTAGTCCAGAAGAATCCGCAGATAATTTTGACGAACGTACAGTCATATAATACTGACGATGACGTGGTGGAGTCTTTGAGCAGTCAGAACGGAGACCTGCTGGGAGATCTTCCCCCAGAGGAGGTCACCGCCGTAGTGAAGTACAGGAGGAGAACGAAAAACCCACACGAACAGCATGTGGTGTTAGAAGTCTCCCCCTCCGTGTGGAGGCGACTGACCGTGGCTGAGAGAGTGCGTGTGGACCTTCAGCGGGTGAGGGTCTACGACCAATCCCCGTTGATACAGTGCACGCGCTGTCTCCGCTTCGGTCACGGGCGCAGGATGTGCACGGAGACCATAGACCTGTGTGCTCGCTGCGGTGGTGATCACCGAAGGTCGGACTGCCCTGACAGGTCAGCCGGGGTCGGGCCCGACTGCAGGAATTGCAAAGATGCTAAAATTGAGCGGAGGGACCACGACGCGTTCGACAGCGTGTGTCCCATTCGTAAGAAATGGGACGCCCTTGCGAGAGCTAGGGTGGCTTACTCCTAGCAAATCGCAAGGAGCAGCGTATGTCGGACGCGCCGTGGACTCAGCCATTGCCAAACGTCCCCCATAGATTCAGGTGGATTTATTCATATTTATCATGACTATAAATACAGAGTAATATTAATCTATGTGGGGGGAGAAGGAAAAGCTCAGGCAGCTCTGATGAAACCGCGGTTCCTGCATACGGACATGACAAAACCTACAAAGTCCCGCTTGAAGACCACCATCCACGCATCCCAGGGTCGTCCCCTTTACAGACGGCCCTGTCACAAACCAACACACACCTACACACACACACACATCTTACACACATCAAAACACATATACACACTTCTAAATTAAAGTTACGTACGAAAGAAGCAGACGGCTCGTAGTAAGAATATGTATTTTGAAAAATACATAAAAATTGCTAAGGAACGAACGGATGAGGAAAGTATACGTAATACACTTTCATAACATCATAAGACACAAATACACAAAAAACTTAAAATACATAAAAACACAAATAAATTCTTTCATTAAAACACACATAATAATACACAATACAACAATAAACTAGTCAGTGTGCTAACTCGCCAAATATAATAATTAATAATTTTAAAAGTAATATTGAGAGGTAATAAATGATAAGTAAAATTAAGAAGCAATAATTAATAAGACAATATGAAGTGTGACAAATTAAATAGAAAAATTAAAATGTAATAATTAATAAGGAAATATTGAAATGTAAAAATTTGGAAAGGTAAATCTGAAATGTAAAACCTACTATAGAAATGTAAAATTAAAAGGTTAATATTAAGATGTCATATTTATAAGAATGAAAAAATTAAGTGTATTCTAATATAAAATAATAAGGAAATTGTAACATTAATAAAAAATAGAAATTGAATGTAAAATTTGGAAAGTAACTAATAACAAATAAAATAAACCATGCTTATAACCTGAAACAATCCTATAAACAAGATTAGTAGCTAGCCATACTAGAACTAGAATATGGAAAACCCATCCATGGAATGATAGTGATGAATGTAAGAAAGAAACGGAATGAAGAATAAAAGTACGAGAGGCATAAAAGCGAGAAAGGAATGAATGAGGTAAACAAGAAAAACAAATAGCTAGAAAAAGTCCCTGCTCATGGCAGGGGAGATAGGATAATAAAAAAAAAAAAAAAAAAAAAAAAAAAAAAAAAAAAAAAAAAAAAAAAAAAAACCTAACCTAACCTAACCTAACCTAACCTAACCTAACCTAACCTAACCTAACCTAACCTAACCTAACCTAACCTAACCTAACCTAACCTAACCTAACCTAACCTAACCTAACCTAACCTAACCTAACCTAACCTAACCTAACCTAACCTAACCTAACCTAACCTAACCTAACCTAACCTAACCTAACCTAACCTAACCTAACCTAACCTAACCTAACCTAACCTAACCTAACCTAACCTAACCTAACCTAACCTAACCTAACCTAACCTAACCTAACCTAACCTAACCTAACCTAACCTAACCTAACCTAACCTAACCTAACCTAACCTAACCTAACCTAACCTAACCTAACCTAACCTAACCTAACCTAACCTTTTTTTTTTTTTTTTTTTTTTTTTTTTACGTGGTGGAAATCTTTGATAGACTTCCCACCGTCTTGGGGAAAGACGGTGGGGGAGTGTGGGACTCCTTCACTTGCACCCGGCTCTATGTAGCGAGCGAGCCGGGGCATCCGGTACCCACTAAAACCACCACGGTAGCCAGCCTCGGACGCATCTGCCGGTGGCCCTGGGGACTCGAAATGATCGACAACCAGGACCACCGCCATACGTCTAGTCTCGGAGTGAGACTCCTCTCGGGAGGGGCAATAATTGGGCCCCTCCCCTGCGCCTTTGCGCATATGTAGGTAACCAGCGGCTACGACTGGTTACCTCTTCCCGGGATCGCTGGGAAATGACGGCCAGAGTCCCCACTCTGACCGCCGCGACCCCGAGGGCAGCGTGTTATTTAGCTGCGAGGCATTCTCGCGCTATCTATTGATAGCGCTGTGGCGCCGAACCCAAGAATTAGATTCGGCGCCACACTTTCTCGCCAGCGACACTATGGTCGCCGGCCCCGACCCCGCACTCTTCTACGTGCGGGGTTGGAACGCTCCCTCTCGCGTTCCGCTGTCTCCTTCTGGAGCATGACCGCTTCACAGAAGGAGACCACCGCTCTCCAGGAATCTCTCGCCGCCAACATGGCCGTGATAACAGCCGGCGGCGAGAGGTCAGGCCCGATCGTGTTGACCAGGACTCGGCGCTCGGAGGCCCAGGCTGGGCACTCCTCGAGCGTGTGTTGAGCCGAGTCCCGGTCACTGCCGCAATGGTGACACGCGGCAGTGGGCTCTCTCCCTATTCTGTTCAGGTACTCACCGAAGCAACCGTGTCCGGTGAGTACCTGTGTCAGCCTGAATGTCACGCCGACATACTTCCTTTCCAGCCACACCTCCAGGCTGGGCAGTATTGCGCTTACTACGCGCTGGCGCGAGCAGCGTGGCAATTCGAGCCGCTCGCGCCACAACTCCAGCGCTCGCCTATGCGCCCCTCGTCGCACCTCGAGCGGGTCTGTCGCGTCCCCGCCCTGGCGGGAATGGATCCGGTCGTAAACTTCCGTGTCCATCCCCGCCAAGATGTCAAAGGGCGGGAAGCGCGCCAGTGTAGTCGCCGCCTCATAAGAGATTGTGCGGTATCCCCTCGCGATCCGTATGGCCACCACGCGCTGCAGGCTATTAAGTAACTGTCTGCAGCGGGAGGCGCCCGTCAGCCTATCCGACCAAACGGGCGCCCCATAGAGGGCCATGGATCGCAGGACACCGCCATAGAGACGGCGAACCTCCTCCCGAGGTCCCCCGAGATTGGGCAGCAGCCTCTGGAGATTGCCTGCTGCCTTTTGGACTCTGGGGACCAACCGCTCGAAATGAGCCCGAAACGCCCACCGACCGTCCAAAGTAAGGCCAAGATACTTTATGGTGGGCCCTATTGGCACCACCGCTTCGCCTATCCTAATTTGCGTTGTTGGTGGCTCTCCCCGAAGGCTGTGGAACCACAGTGCTTCGGTTTTATGGGGAGCCACCCGCAACCCCAGGCCCTCTATGTGGGCAACCACTCGTGCGACCCCCAATTCGGCGAGCCTCAATGTTTCTTGGAAGCCCTTCCCCCTGGCCATGACCAAAGTGTCATCCGCGTAACAGATGACATCTAGGCCGGGGGGCAGTCTGGTCCTCAGAATTGCGTCGTAGGCGAGGTTCCACAGAAGTGGGCCCAAAACAGACCCCTGTGGGACCCCGCAGCCGATCCTCCTCGTGATCTCGTTGCCATCCCTGTCAGCGAACCTGATGGTCCTGTCACGCAGATACGCCCCGACTATTTCGCGCAAGTAAGGAGGCACATTATGATGGTGAAGTGCCTCCCTGATCGCACGCCATGGGAGGGAGTTGAAGGCGTTGACTATATCCAAGCTTATAGCCAACGCCACTCCCCCCTCATGGACTGCCTCCTCCGCCAGGGAACGGACGCGCCTAATGGCGTCCACCGTTGACCTTCCCTGACGGAAGCCATACTGGCAATCCGAGAGGTCGGGGCCCTCGCGCGACAGGTGTTCACTGAGGCGGGCAGCGATGACACGCTCGAAGAGCTTGCCCGCCTCGTCCAACAAACAGATTGGACGGAACGACGCAGGAGAATCAGCCGCCCTGCCAGGCTTCGCTAGGAGGACCAGACGGGCCTCCTTCCAACCGCTGGGGAAAACTCCGCAGCGAAGGCAGCTAGTGAACAGCTGCCGGAGTTTATCCCCCAAGACCGCCAAAGCCAACACCCATGCTCGTCCGGGGATCCCATCGGGACCCGGAGCGGTGTTTCGAGCTGCGAGCCGCCTAACGGCTCGATCCAGCTCCCCCTCCGTCACTCCAAGATGGTCCGACCAACCAGAATGGTCCGGACGTGACGGGGGGATCGAGGGACTGTCCTGGACCCGTGGGAAAAGGGCGTCAACCACCCTTTCCACGAATTCTGGGTCCAAGGACTCAGTTAGAGGAGGGACCCACGGGCGAAGTTTGCCCATAACCATTTTGTATGGGCGGCCCCATGGGTCCCTATTTAGCCCCTCGATTAATTCGGCCCAGGACCGAGCCTTAGCCTCCCCGATCGCAATCTGGAAGGACTTCGTGGCGGCTCGATACTCCAGGTAGGCTTCGGCGATCTCTTCAGACGTGGCTCGCCGTCTTCTTCGGGTTCTAGTGAACCTGCGTCGCGCCCTGATGCAGGATGTGCGCATCTGTGCCAGGCTCTCCGACCACCAGTACGCGGAGAACCTTCTTGGGCCTTTCTTGGCCCGGGGCATAGCGACGTCACAAATTTCAGTCATTCTGCCCCGGAACCAATCGGCGAAAGCCTCCGGGTCGTGAATTAGGCCCGTTTCGGCGTCAACCCAATCCACGACGTGGGCTGCAGCAACCAGGAGGGTCTTCTCCAGCTGCTTAAGGACCCATCGCCGTGGGGGACCCTGATTTTGGACTGCCGACCGTGGGGAGCTGCGACGCAGCTGAGAGGCGACGTTGAACATTATGTGGCGGTGGTCGCTAAGAGTGGCGAGATTTTCTGCCACTCTCCACCCCGAAACTAGTCTCGCCGCAGAGGGAGTTGCCCACGTCAAGTCGACAATTGACTCCCCCTGCCAGCGCACGCAGGTGCTCTCCTCGCCTACGTTGAGAAGTTCGAGGCTGAGAGCGGCAGCCCACTCCAATATGGCCTCTCCCCTAGCGTCGTCGCGGGTGTCACTCCACACTCTGGAGTGAGCGTTGAAATCACCCGCGACGAGTACCGGACGGGTTGAATAGCTGCGGATGCAGCTGGCAAGCCCGTCCAGGTACGCCTCATATTGTGTGAGGCCGCAGTTGGGTGAGACGTAGCAGCCGATGACCACAACGTCGCCCCATTCCACAGCAACAAAACCGATTCCCCTTTGCAAGAGGGTGCATCGGGGATCACCCGCGCCTCCAGCCCAATAAATTGCGACCGAGCCGCCCTCCGCCCCGAACCAGCGTGGATGGTCCGGAACGGAGTACGGCTCAGCCATTACTGCGAGGGCAACCGACTGCTCCGCGAGCGTTTGGATCATGAGGTCCTGTGCTGCGCGGCAGTGGTTTAGGTTCCCCTGCAGGACTCTATTTAGGGGCTGGAATCTTGGGCCGTAGGCGCATCCTCGGTCACAACCGGATCTGGTTCCCGCTGTGAACTATCATTTGCCGGGACCCTGTTCTTATGGGCTCCAGCTCCATGCCTACCCCCTCTGGGGGGCGAACATCTGGCTCCTCCTATGCGATGGTTTGCCGGGAGGCCAAAGTCTCTGCACACTGGACACGTCGGGCTGGGCGCTACGCAGCTCCGAGCCTTATGCCCAGGCTCCCCGCAGACATAGCAGAGGCCGCTTCTATCTTTGGGGCAAGCGCACTTGATCCTTACATGGCCTTGCTCCATACAACGATAGCACTGTAAGGGCCTCTGCTTGAGTGTTAAGACTTTGGCCGACGACCATCCCACTCGGAGATACTTGTCGTCCAGAGAGATGGCGGCCTTCAATGGACACTTCACCCACGCGGTGTTTAGTCCCGATCTATGCGGCTTTATCTCTCCGACCCTGATATTATCCGGGGAGCAGCCGGTCGCTCCCGCGACGGCCGCCAATACCTCAGGTGGCGTCACCGAGTCATCTAAGTCGATGACTCTCATCTCGCCCATTTTTATTGGGCGGGCCACCTTGGCGCCCGAGTCGGAGAGAACCTCCTTCAACTTAGACGCGAGAGCGTCTGCCCTTGAGGAGTTGTCCGGGCCGGGAATTCGCAGGACCAGACCACCATTTATGGCCCTACGTTGGCTAATGCCCTTTTCCAACCCGAACTCCGCCAGATTGATTCCGGCCTTTGCCGTCTTCATAACCTCCGCGAGCGTGGTCCCCGAATCTTCGGCCACCGAGATGGTGATGGCAGCCGTGTTTGGGGCTCGCGGAGGTCTAGGTTTCCCCTGCTTGGCTTTGTGTTTCGGGGGGGGAGTGTTCTTCGCCGCCGCTGCTGCCGCTTGCCTTTTGGCCATCCTGCGGTCTTTCTTCTCCTTGGAGCCAAGAACCTTGCTCCAAGGAACCTCCTGGGACTGCGAGCTGGCTTCGGGTGTAATTGCCGAGCTCGTCGAAGGCTGAGGGGGCTCCTCTGCAGCCTTTTCGGCCTTAACCTAACCTAACCTAACCTAACCTAACCTTTTTTTTTTTTTTTTTTTTTTTTTTTTTTGTTTACCGGGGTAAAAATGCGCAACCGCACTTCCTCCCTGGCGCAGGGGTCACTATATACGTGATCCCTGCGCCAGTGAGGGGCATGTGGGGCTCACACTCTATAGAACGTGGTGCGCTGTCGCACCACAGAGAGTATGTACCCACTAAAAAAGCCCCCGGGTGTTCCTCCTTCTGTCGTTGGTGATGAGAGACCCAAGTACCGGTATAGGCCTTTGGTTATCTCTCCGACAGAGTACAACTATAACTCTCGCCCCGGTGAAGGGACTAGAGTTTCCTCCCCCTATGGCTCTATCGCGAGTGTTAAGCACCCGCGATGGATACCTTCCTACTCCTACAGGGATTGCCAGAACACAGTGGCATCCCCGACCTACTACATGAATGTGACCCTAGGGAGCAGATTCATGTTATCTGCTCCCCAGGGTCACCCCTTATGGCGGGAGACGGCGGATTTCGGCCCTCCGCCTCCGGCCAACGCGACGTCTACGAAGCGGATGAGAGCTGGAATCATCTTCTCTCACCCGCTCCGCGGCCTCCTTCTGTGAAACTACAGTCTCACAGAAAGAAGCCATCGACTCCCATGCTCCCTCGCTCTCGAGCATCCTCTTGATGATGGTCGAAAGCGAGAGGTCAATACCTACATGTGCGACGAGCGCACCGCGCTCGGCCGCCCAAGCCGGACACTCGACCAGTGTGTGTTGCGCCGTATCATCGGCGCAATCACAGTGGTGACAACGAGTGTCCGGCTCTCTCCTTGCCACTTTGCACAGGTAATGACCGAAGCATCCGTGCCCCGTCATGACCTGCGCAATGCGGAAGGTTACCTCGCCCCTTTTACGTCCGGCCCACTCAAGCAAGTGAGGCCGGATCGCATCTACCGTACGTAATCCGCTCAATGGCGGGTCGGTTATCAGCCGGTCTTTCCATTCACGGAGGACACGACGCCGCGATTCAATACGCCACGTCGCCATGCCCTCCGGAAACGGATCACGGCCGTTTAAAACTCCGTCGCACCTCCGACGGTATGCTTCGGCCAGCTCCCTCGCCTCGAGTTCCCACGGAGGAGAACTAGAGAGAAGACAAGCCGCATCGAAGGACACCGTGCGGTAGGTACGAGCCGCCCTGGCGGCTATGACCCGCTGCGGCCGGCGCAGCAGGGCCACATTACGCCTATCCAGTGCGTCCACCCATATCGGGGCGCCGTACAGCGCCATCGAGCGTATCACGCCCGCGTATAGTCGCCGGCAACTCCCCCCTGGCCTACCCAGGTTCGGCAGGAGACCACCGAGGGCTCCTGCCGCCGCTACTAACTTCGGGGCCAACCGATTAAAGTGGGCCCGGAAGTTCCACCTACTATCGAGGACGATACCTAAGTAACGCATCGTATCCCCGACTACAATGGAGGTGCCGCCGACGACTAAGCATGAACCTGCAGGGGGCGCTTGCCGAGGCCCCCGCTTATGAAAAGCGAGTGCCTCGGTTTTGTCAAGCGCCACCTGCAGTCCTAGCCTACGAATGCGAGCGACCACCTGAGCCACACCGGCTGTGGCCGAGATGTTCGCTCGCCTATGAACCTAACCTAACCTAACCTAACCTAACCTAACCTAACCTAACCTAACCTAACCTAACCTAACCTAACCTAACCTAACCTAACCTAACCTAACCTAACCTAACCTAACCTAACCTAACCTAACCTAACCTAACCTAACCTAACCTAACCTAACCTAACCTAACCTAACCTAACCTAACCTAACCTAACCTAACCTAACCTAACCTAACCTAACCTAACCTAACCTAACCTAACCTAACCTAACCTAACCTAACCTAACCTAACCTAACCTAACCTAACCTAACCTAACCTAACCTAACCTAACCTAACCTAACCTAACCTAACCTAACCTAACCTAACCTAACCTAACCTAACCTAACCTAACCTAACCTAACCTAACCTAACCTAACCTAACCTAACCTAACCTAACCTAACCTAACCTAACCTAACCTAACCTAACCTAACCTAACCTAACCTAACCTAACCTAACCTAACCTAACCTAACCTAACCTAACCTAACCTAACCTAACCTAACCTAACCTAACCTAACCTAACCTAACCTAACCTAACCTAACCTAACCTAACCTAACCTAACCTAACCTAACCTAACCTAACCTAACCTAACCTAACCTAACCTAACCTAACCTAACCTAACCTAACCTAACCTAACCTAACCTAACCTAACCTAACCTAACCTAACCTAACCTAACCTAACCTAACCTAACCTAACCTAACCTAACCTAACCTAACCTAACCTAACCTAACCTAACCTAACCTAACCTAACCTAACCTAACCTAACCTAACCTAACCTAACCTAACCTAACCTAACCTAACCTAACCTAACCTAACCTAACCTAACCTAACCTAACCTAACCTAACCTAACCTAACCTAACCTAACCTAACCTAACCTAACCTAACCTAACCTAACCTAACCTAACCTAACCTAACCTAACCTAACCTAACCTAACCTAACCTAACCTAACCTAACCTAACCTAACCTAACCTAACCTAACCTAACCTAACCTAACCTAACCTAACCTAACCTAACCTAACCTAACCTAACCTAACCTAACCTAACCTAACCTAACCTAACCTAACCTAACCTAACCTAACCTAACCTAACCTAACCTAACCTAACCTAACCTAACCTAACCTAACCTAACCTAACCTAACCTAACCTAACCTAACCTAACCTAACCTAACCTAACCTAACCTAACCTAACCTAACCTAACCTAACCTAACCTAACCTAACCTAACCTAACCTAACCTAACCTAACCTAACCTAACCTAACCTAACCTAACCTAACCTAACCTAACCTAACCTAACCTAACCTAACCTAACCTAACCTAACCTAACCTAACCTAACCTAACCTAACCTAACCTAACCTAACCTAACCTAACCTAACCTAACCTAACCTAACCTAACCTAACCTAACCTAACCTAACCTAACCTAACCTAACCTAACCTAACCTAACCTAACCTAACCTAACCTAACCTAACCTAACCTAACCTAACCTAACCTAACCTAACCTAACCTAACCTAACCTAACCTAACCTAACCTAACCTAACCTAACCTAACCTAACCTAACCTAACCTAACCTAACCTAACCTAACCTAACCTAACCTAACCTAACCTAACCTAACCTAACCTAACCTAACCTAACCTAACCTAACCTAACCTAACCTAACCTAACCTAACCTAACCTAACCTAACCTAACCTAACCTAACCTAACCTAACCTAACCTAACCTAACCTAACCTAACCTAACCTAACCTAACCTAACCTAACCTAACCTAACCTAACCTAACCTAACCTAACCTAACCTAACCTAACCTAACCTAACCTAACCTAACCTAACCTAACCTAACCTAACCTAACCTAACCTAACCTAACCTAACCTAACCTAACCTAACCTAACCTAACCTAACCTAACCTAACCTAACCTAACCTAACCTAACCTAACCTAACCTAACCTTTTTTTTTTTTTTTTTTTTTTTTTTTTTTTTTTTTTTTTTTTTTTTTTTTTTTTTTTTTTTTTTTTTTTTTTTTTTTTTTTTTTACGTGGTGGAAATCTTTGATAGACTTCCCACCGTCTTGGGGAAAGACGGTGGGGGAGTGTGGGACTCCTTCACTTGCACCCGGCTCTATGTAGCGAGCGAGCCGGGGCATCCGGTACCCACTAAAACCACCACGGTAGCCAGCCTCGGACGCATCTGCCGGTGGCCCTGGGGACTCGAAATGATCGACAACCAGGACCACCGCCATGCGTCTAGTCTCGAGGATCGAGACTCCTCTCGGGAGGGGCAATAATTGGGCCCCTCCCCTGCGCCTTTGCGCATATGTAGGTAACCAGCGGCTACGACTGGTTACCTCTTCCCGGGATCGCTGGGAAATGACGGCCAGAGTCCCCACTCTGACCGCCGCGACCCCGAGGGCAGCGTGTTATTTTGCTGCGAGGCATTCTCGCGCTATCTATTTATGATAGCGCTGTGGCGCCGAACCCAAGAATTAGATTCGGCGCCACACTTTCTCGCCAGCGACACTATGGTCGCCGGCCCCGACCCCGCACTCTTCTACGTGCGGGGTCGGAACGCTCCCTCTCGCGTTCCGCTGTCTCCTTCTGGAGCATGACCGCTTCACAGAAGGAGACCACCGCTCTCCAGGAATCTCTCGCCGCCAACATGGCCGTGATAACGGCCGGCGGCGAGAGGTCAGGCCCGATAGTGTTGACCAGGACTCGGCGCTCGGAGGCCCACGCTGGGCACTCCTCGAGCGTGTGCTGGGCCGAGTCCCGGTCACTGCCGCAATGATGACACGCGGCAGTGGGCTCCCTCCCTATTCTGTTTAGGTACTCACCGAAGCAACCATGTCCGGTGAGTACCTGTGTCAGCCTGTACGTAACCCCGACGTACTTCCGCTCCAGCCACACCTCCAGGCTGGGCAGTATTGCGCTTACTACGCGCTGGCGCGAGCAGCGTGGCAATTCGAGCCGCTCGCGCCACAACTCCAGCGCTCGCCTATGTGCTCCTCGACGCACCTCGAGCGGGTCTGTCGCGTCCCCGCCCTGGCGAGAATGGAACCGGTCGTAAACTTCCGTGTCCATCCCCGCCAAGATGTCGAAGGGCGGGAAACGCGCCAGAGTAGTCGCCGCCTCAAACGAGATTGTGCGGTATCCCCTCGCGATCCGTATGGCCACCACGCGCTGCAGGCTATTAAGTAAACGTCTGCAGCGGGAGGCGCCCGTCAGCCTATCCGACCAAACGGGCGCCCCATAGAGGGCCATGGATCGCAGGACACCGCCATAGAGACGGCGAATCTCCTCCCGGGGTCCTCCGAGATTGGGCAGCAGCCTCTGGAGAGCGCCTGCTGCCTTTTGGACTCGGGGGACCAAACGCTCGAAGTGAGCCTCGAATTTCCATAGGCCGTCGATGATTAGGCCTAGGTACTTAATGGTGGGCCCGATAGGCACCACCGCTTCCCCGATCCTCATCTGCGTTATTGGTGGCTCCCCCCGAAGGCTGTGGAACCACAGTGCTTCGGTTTTTTGGGGAGCCACCCGCAAACCCAGGCCCTCTATGTGGGCAACCACTCGTGCGACCCCCAATTCGGCGAGCCTCAATGTTTCGTGGAAGCCCTCCCCCCTGGCCATGACCAAAGTGTCATCCGCATAACAGATGACATCTAGGCCGGGGGGCAGTCTGGTCCTCAGAATTGCGTCGTAGGCGAGGTTCCACAGAAGTGGGCCCAAAACAGACCCCTGTGGAACCCCGCAGCCGATCCTCCTCGTGATCTCGTTGCCATCCCTGTCAGCGAACCTGATGGTCCTGTCACGCAGATACGCCCCGACTATTTCGCGCAAGTAAGGGGGCACATTATGATAGTGAAGTGCCTCCCTGATCGCACGCCATGGGAGGGAGTTGAAGGCGTTGACTATATCCAAGCTTATAGCCAACGCCACTCCCCCCTCCTGGACTGCCTCCTCCGCCAGGGAACGGACGCGCCTAATGGCGTCCACCGTTGACCTTCCCTGACGGAAGCCATACTGGCAATCCGAGAGGTCGGGGCCCTCGCGTGACAGGTGTTCACTGAGGCGGGCAGCGATGACACGCTCGAAGAGCTTGCCCGCCTCGTCCAACAGACAGATTGGACGGAACGACGCAGGAGAATCGGCCGCCCTGCCAGGCTTCGCTAGGAGGACCAGACGGGCCTCCTTCCAACCGCTGGGGAAAACTCCGCAGCGAAGGCAGCTGGTGAACAGCTGTCGGAGTTTATCCCCCAAGACCGCCAAAGCCAACACCCATGCTCGTCCGGGGATCCCATCGGGACCCGGAGCGGTGTTACGAGCTGCGAGCCGCCTAACGGCTCGATCCAGCTCCCCCTCCGTCACTCCAAGATGGTCCGACCAACCAGAATGGTCCGGACGTGACGGGGGGATCGAGGGACTGTCCTGGACCCGTGGGAAAAGGGCGTCCACCACCCTTTCCACGAATTCTGGGTCCAAGGACTCAGTTAGAGGAGGGACCCACGGGCGGAGTTTGCCCATAACCATTTTGTATGGGCGGCCCCATGGGTCCCTATTTAGCCCCTCGATTAATTCGGCCCAGGACCGAGCCTTGGCCTTCCCGATCGCAATCTGGAAGGACTTCGTGGCGACTCGGTACTCCAGGTAGGCTTCGGCGATCTCTTCAGACGTGGCTCGCCGTCTTCTTCGGGTTCTAGTGAACCTGCGTCGCGCCCTGATGCAGGATGTGCGCATCTGTGCCAGGCTCTCCGACCACCAGTACGCGGAGAACCTTCTTGGGCCTTTCTTGGCCCGGGGCATAGCGACGTCACAGATTTCAGTCATTCTGCCCCGGAACCAATCGGCGAAAGCCTCCGGGTCGTGTATTAGGCCCGTTTCGGCGTCAACCCAATCCACGACGTGGGCTGCAGCAACCAGGAGGGTCTTCTCCAGCTGCTTAAGGACCCAACGCCTTGGGGGACCCTGATTATGGACTGCCGACCGTGGGGAGCTGCGACGCAGCTGAGAGGCGACGTTGAACGTAATGTGGCGGTGGTCGCTAAGAGTGGCGAGGTTTTCTGCCACTCTCCACCCCGAAACTAGTCTCGCCGCAGAGGGAGTTGCCCACGTCAAGTCGACAATTGACTCCCCCTGCCAGCGCACGCAGGTGCTCTCCTCGCCTACGTTGAGAAGTTCGAGGCTGAGAGCGGCAGCCCACTCCAATGTGGCCTCTCCCCTAGCGTCGTCGCGGGTGTCACTCCACACTCTGGAGTGAGCGTTGAAATCACCCGCGACGAGTACCGGACGGGTTGAATAGCTGCGGATGCAGCTGGCAAGCCCATCCAGGTACGCCTCATATTGTGTGAGGCCGCAGTTGGGTGAGACGTAGCAGCCGATGACCACAACGTCGCCCCATTCCACAGCCACAAAACCGATTCCCCTTTGCAAGAGGGTGCATCGGGGATCACCCGTGCCTCCAGCCCAATAGATTGCGACCGAGCCGCCCTCCGCCCCGAACCAGCGTGGATGGTCCGGAACGGAGTACGGCTCAGCCATTACTGCGAGGGCAACCGACTGCTCCGCGAGCGTTTGGATCATGAGGTCCTGTGCTGCGCGGCAGTGGTTTAGGTTCCCCTGCAGGACTCTATTTAGGGGCTGGAATCTTGGGCCGTAGGTGCATCCTCGGTCACAACCGGATCTGGTTCCCGCTGTGGACCATCATTTGCCGGGACCCTTTTCTTAGGGGCTCCAGCTCCATGCCTACCCCCTCTGGGGGGCGAACATCTGGCTCCTCCTAGGCGATGATTTGCCGGGAGGCCAAAGTCTCTGCACACTGGACACGTCGGGCTGGGCGCTACGCAGCTCCGAGCCTTATGCCCAGGCTCCCCGCAGACATAGCAGAGGCCGCTTCTATCTTTGGGGCAAGCGCACTTGATTCTTACATGGCCTTGCTCCATACAACGATAGCACTGTATGGGCCTCTGCTTGAGTGTTAAGACTTTGGCCGACGACCATCCTACTCGAAGATACTTGTCGTCCAGAGAGATGGCGGCCTTCAAAGGACACTTCACCCACGCGGTGTTTAGTCCCGATCTATGCGGCTTTATCTCTCCGACCCTGATATTATCCGGGGAGCAGCCGGTCGCTCCCGCGACGGCCGCCAATACCTCAGGTGGCGTCACCGAGTCATCTAAGTCGATGACTCTCATCTCGCCCATTTTTATTGGGCGGGCCACCTTGGCGCCCGAGTCGGAGAGAACCTCCTTCAACTTAGACGCGAGAGCGTCTGCCCTTGAGGAGTTGTCCGGGCCGGGAATTCGCAGGACCAGACCACCATTTATGGCCCTACGTTGGCTAATGCCCTTTTCCAACCCGAACTCCGCCAGATTGATTCCGGCCTTTGCCGTCTTCATAACCTCCGCGAGCGTGGTCCCCGAATCTTCGGCCACCGAGATGGTGATGGCAGCCGTGTTTGGGGCACGCGGAGGTCTGGGCTTCCCTTTTTTGGAGGGGACGTTCTTGGCTGCGGCTGCTTGCGTCCTCGCAGTCCTGCGTTCCCTCTTCTCCTTTCTGCCCAGGACCTTGCTCCACGGCACCTCCCCTTGTGGCTGATCTTGTTCCACAGGGGCTGCTGCAGAGCGTCCAGGTCCCGGGTTTGAGGACTCCTTGGTCGGCGCAGGAGGCTGAGGATGCGGTTCCTTTGCCTTTTTAGGCTTCTTTTTAGCCTTGGACTTAGCGGCCTTTTCTTTGGGGTTGTTGGCCGGCGCCATCAACCCGCTGCCGCTAGTCTCAAGGGAGTCGGCTTTGTCCGAGCGGACTCTCTTCCCCGCTTTGGCCAGGGCTGGTGTACTGGCCCTTCCTGGCTGCAGTACTGACTGCAGTTTCGCCAGTATCTTCTCCTCGAAGGCCTGTAGCTTGCAGTCTACAAGGCCTGCGAGGCTCTCCGCAGAGGCACCCTCGGTAATTGGCGCCGCCCGTTTTGTCGGTGTTGGCGTTGCAGCCGCGTTTGTCACCGACTTGTTGAGCTCCGCTCGGGCTGATGTCCTCTCCTTAGCCCTCTTTAGCTCCGAGAGTTCGGAGGACAAGAGGGCAATTTGAGCTGCCATGGCGTCACGCTCGGCGCGCATCTCTGCGAACTCACGCTCCATTCGCTCGGTGCCCACTGCAGCAGATCTCTTGTGGAGCACCACCGATACCGCCTCGGACTTCCGGATCGCCCGTCTGAGGGCGTTCTTCATACCCCCATTCAGGTTTTTAGACCTGTCGGAGACCTTCTCAATAGTGGACAGGGCGTCCAGAAGTATCGACCCGAGAGCGGCCGTTGGTTGGTGCTCCATCTCCTCCATGAGTTCCTCTAGTTTTGGTAGCGACTCCTTGGATTTTAGAGTCGCTGGAGGAACATTGGGGTCCTCGATTTCCTTGAGATCTGTCTCCAGATCATTGTCTTCGAGAACCCTCTTCGTCTTCCTGGTTCTAGTGGTCTTGCGCAGTGTGGACGCGCTAGACACCATGGAAGTTGCAGACGCCATCGATGTCGCCGACGTCTGCGAGCAGTCACTGTCATACTCATATACTGCTCTAACAACGCTAGTGGCCCTAGTTTCCCTGGCCGGTGTAAATGGCCGGGAAAAGGTGTCCACCACCTCCTTCGTCGCAAGCGGAATGCGATCCATAACTACGACGGGACGCGCCGCAATCGGACTCCGCTTGAGCTCCCTCCCAGGACGCGCAAAACTGGGCGTGCGCGCCCTCTCCACGACCTCCGTGGCTTCAGAACAATTGTTGTCCCCCCCAGAAACGATGGGACTGCCGGGTCCCGAAGGACCCGAAGGGGATTCTCCGACCGGAGACCGGTCGGTACCCCCCTGGGGTAGTTGATTTGCAATTGTTGACTTATTCATGGTTTGTGTTTTTAGTTTTGCCGCCCTCACGACCGGGTATACCCCCCGGCCATGCAGTCCCTCGCCGGGCGGCGAGGCTTGAACTTCAGGGTAATTTTTTATAGAGGTTTTCTTCCTCTGTGCCCCTGCACTGCGTCCTCCGAAAGCCGGAGGGCGCGGCGAAGGGGCATGACGGTGGAACTCTAACCAACTTATGGTTTTTTGTGTTTCAGATGGTGCGTGGAGATCCCCCGACCCCACCGGACCCAAGCTGGACCCGATAGGACCAAGGTAAGTCAAAAAAGAAAATATGAAATTTTGCCTGAGGGGTCCAGAATTGATATGGCAAGGCCCTAACGGGCGGGTGGGCGGTCCAATTTTTGACATTTTGTCGCAGATAACCCCTACAAATGGGGCATTTCGGGATAGGTCTCGACGAGATCTATCTAATGGCACAACAATTGGAACCAGTCGCGAACAAAAATCGCGATTTATCGACCAAATACAAGTATTTTGGGCGGATTTCAACAGAGTTACTGACTTTAAGTGCTGAAATTTTATAAAATATTGGCGAAAAAGTGACGGACGGTTGCTGATAACTCGTGCGACACACTAATAAACAGAATTACGAAAGAAATTAGCAAGAATATTGAAGGGTTTTTTGTGAAAAAATTCACAAAAGTGCGAGTGGTCACTTAGAACAGAATGCACCAAGTGTTTATAGCTGAAACTAATTTTTTCTATTTTTTACAGGTGGAGGATGGACGACCGCTGGTGATTAAGGTAAGATACTATTTAAAACGAACAATTTGAATCCAGAACGGCCGGAATCGGACCATATTTTGTGAAGTTATGTTTAAATTAGAGTCCGATTGTACTGCGACATTCTATCGCTTAGGTGCACTTTTGTACCTACCTAGCGAGTAAGAATTTGCCAATTGTGACATTTTGTCGCAGATAACCCCTACAAATGGGGCATTTCGGGATAGGTCTCGACGAGATCTATCTAATGGCACAACAATTGGAACCAGTCGCGAACAAAAATCGCGATTTATCGACCAAATACAAGTATTTTGGGCGGATTTCAACAGAGTTACTGACTTTAAGTGCTGAAATTTTATAAAATATTGGCGAAAAAGTGACGGACGGTTGCTGATAACTCGTGCGACACACTAATAAACAGAATTACGAAAGAAATTAGCAAGAATATTGAAGGGTTTTTTGTGAAAAAATTCACAAAAGTGCGAGTGGTCACTTAGAACAGAATGCACCAAGTGTTTATAGCTGAAACTAATTTTTTCTATTTTTTACAGGTGGAGGATGGACGACCGCTGGTGATTAAGGTAAGATACTATTTAAAACGAACAATTTGAATCCAGAACGGCCGGAATCGGACCATATTTTGTGAAGTTATGTTTAAATTAGAGTCCCAACCTAACCTAACCTAACCTAACCTAACCTAACCTAACCTAACCTAACCTAACCTAACCTTTTTTTTTTTTTTTTTTTTTTTTTTTTTTTTACGTGGTGGAAATCTTTGATAGACTTCCCACCGTCTTGGGGAAAGACGGTGGGGGAGTGTGGGACTCCTTCACTTGCACCCGACTCTATGTAGCGAGCGAGCCGGGGCATCCGGTACCCACTAAAACCACCACGGTAGCCAGCCTCGGACGCATCTGCCGGTGGCCCTGGGGACTCAAAATGATCGACAACCAGGACCACCGCCATACGTCTAGTCTCTGATTGAGACTCCTCTCGGGAGGGGCAATAATTGGGCCCCTCCCCTGCGCCTTTGCGCATATGTAGGTAACCAGCGGCTACGACTGGTTACCTCTTCCCGGGATCGCTTGGAAATGACGGCCAGAGTCCCCACTCTGACCGCCGCGACCCCAAGGGCAGCGTATTATTACGCCGCGAGGCGTTCTCGCGCTATCTTTTGATAGCGCTGTGGCGCCGAACCCAAGAATTAGATTCGGCGCCACACTTTCTCGCCAGCGACACTATGGTCGCCGGCCCCGACCCCGCACTCTTCTACGTGCGGGGTCGGAACGCTCCCTCTCGCGCTCAGCGGTCTCCTTCTGGAGCATAACCGCTTCACAGAAGGAGACCACTGCTCTCCAGGAGTCTCTCGCCGCCAACATGGCCGTGATAACGGCCGGCGGCGAGAGGTCAGGCCCGATAGTATTGACCAGGACTCGGCGCTCGGAGGCCCAGGCTGGGCACTCCTCGAGCGTGTGTTGAGCCGAGTCCCGGTCACTGCCGCAATGGTGACACGCGGCAGTGGGCTCCCTCCCTATTCTGTTTAGGTACTCACCGAAGCAACCGTGTCCGGTGAGTACCTGTGTCAACCTGTAAGTGACACCAACAAACCTCTTCTCGAGCCAGGCCTCGTAGCTGGGAAGTATTGCATTGACGACGCGCTGGCGCGAGCAGCGTGGCAATTCGAGCCGCTCGCGCCACAACTCCAGCGCTCGCCCATGCGCTCCTCGACGCACCTCGAGCGGGTCTGTCGCGTCCCCGCCCTGGCGAGAATGGAACCGGTCGTAAACTTCCGTGTCCATCCCCGCCAAGATGTCGAAGGGCGGGAAACGCGCCAGAGTAGTCGCCGCCTCAAATGAAATGGTGCGGTATCCCCTCGCGATCCGTATGGCCACCACGCGCTGCAGGCTATTAAGTAACCGTCTGCAGCGGGAGGCGCCCGTCAGCCTATCCGACCAAACGGGCGCCCCATAGAGGGCCATGGATCTCAGGACACCGCCATAGAGACGGCGAATCTCCTCCCGGGGTCCCCCGAGATTGGGCAGCAGCCTCTGGAGAGCACCTGCTGCCTTTTGGACTCGGGGGACCAGACGCTCGAAGTGAGCCTCGAAGGTCCATCGGCCGTCAAGGATTAGGCCGAGGTATTTTATGGTGGGCCCAATCGACACCACCGCTTCCCCGATCCTTATCTGCCTTATCGGTGGCTCCCCCCGAAGGCTGTGGAACCACAGTGCTTCGGTTTTTCGGGGAGCCACCCGCAATCCCAGCCCCTCTATATGGGCCACGACCCTTGCGACCCCCAATTCGGCGAGCCGCCGTGTCTCGCTGAAGCCCTTCCCCCTGGCCATGACCAAAGTGTCATCTGCATAGCAGATGACATCTAGGCCGGGGGGCAGTCTGGTCCTCAAAATCGCGTCGTATGCGAGGTTCCACAGAAGGGGGCCCAGAACGGACCCCTGTGGAACCCCGCAGCTGATCCTCCTCGTTACCTCGTTGCCGTCCCTGTCGGTGAACCTGATGGTCCTGTCGCACAAATACGCCCCGACTATTTCGCGCAAGTAGGGAGGCACGTTATGATGATGAAGTGCCTCCCTGATCGCCTGCCATGGGAGGGAGTTAAAGGCGTTGACTATATCCAAACTTATAGCCAACGCCACTCCCCCCTCCTGGACTGCCTCTTCCGCCAGGGAACGGACGCGCCTGATGGCGTCCACCGTTGACCTCCCCTGGCGGAAGCCATATTGGCTATCCGAAAGGTCGGGGCCAATGCGCAACAGGTGTTCACTGAGGCGGGCAGCGATGACGCGCTCAAAGAGCTTGCCCGCCTCGTCCAACAGACAAATGGGACGGAACGACGACGGAGAATCAGCCGCCCTGCCGGGTTTCGCCAAGAGGACCAGACGGGCCTCCTTCCAGCCACTGGGGAAAACTCCGTAGCGAAGGCAGCTGGTGAACAGCTGCCGGAGCTTATCCCCCAAGATCGCCAGAGCCAACACCCATGCTCGTCCGGGGATCCCATCGGGACCCGGAGCGGTGTTTCGGGCTGCGAGCCGCCTAACGGCTCGATCCAGCTCCCCCTCCGTCACTCCGAGATCGTCCGACCAACCAGAATGGCCCAGACGTGGCGGAGGGATCGAGGGACTGTCCTGGACCCTTGGGAAAAGAGCGTCCACCACTCTCTCCACGAATACTGGGTCCAAGGACTCGGTTATAGGAGGGACCCATGGGCGAAGTTTGCCCATAACCATTTTGTATGGGCGGCCCCATGGGTCCCTATTTAGTCCCTCGATTAATTCGGCCCAGGACCGAGCCTTTGCCTCCCCGATCGCAATCTGGAAGGTCTTTGTGGCGACTCGGTACTCCAGATAGGCTCCGGCGATCTCCTCGTCTGTGGCTCGCCGTCTTCTCCGCGTCCTTGTGAAACGGCGGCGCGCCCTTATACAATTGGCTCGCAGCTCCGCCAGACCATCGCTCCACCAGTAGGCGGAGAATCTCTTTCGGCCTTTCTTGGCCCGGGGCATTGCGACGTCGCAGATTTCCGTCATTTTACCCCGGAACCAGTCTGCGAAAACCTCCGGGTGCGAAGAGATGCTGGATCCTACGTCGACCCAGTCCACTACGTGGGCAGCAGCGACTAGTAGGCTTTTCTCCAGCATCTTAAGCACCCAGCGCCGCGGAGAACTGCTTTGGCCCGCCGAATTCGGGGGGCTGCGGCGTGTCTGTGAGGCGACGTCGAAGAGTATATGTCGGTGGTCGCTGAGAGTGGCAAGATCTTCTGCCACCCTCCACCCCGACACCAGCCGTGCAGCAGGGGGAGTCGCCCATGTTAGGTCAACTATGGATTCCCCCTGCCAGCGCACGCAGGTGCTCTCCGTTCCTCTATTGAGGAGATCGAGGCCGAGGGCAGCAGCCCACTCCAGCAAGGCCTCTCCCCTTGCGTCGTCGCGGGCATCACCCCAAACCCTGGAGTGTGCGTTGAAATCACCCGCGACGAGCACTGGACGAGGCAAATACCCCCGGATGAAACTGGCGAGCCCGTCCAAGTGCGCTTCATACTCGGTCAAGCCGCAGTTGGGAGAGATGTATACCCCGACCACAACGACGCCACCCCACTCCACAGCAACGAAGCCGACCCCCCTCCGGAGAAGGGTGCAGCAAGGATCGCCCGCCCCTCCAGCCCAATAAATTGCGACGGAGCCCCCCTCCGCCCCGAACCAGCGAGGATGGTCCGGGACAGAGTACGGCTCAGCCACAATGGCAAGGGCAACCGACTGTTCCGCGAGCGTCTGGATCATAAGGTCCTGCGCTGCGCGGCAGTGGTTTATGTTGCCCTGCAAGATCTTGTTTATGGGCTGGAATTTCGGGCCTGAGATGCACCCTCGATCGGAGCCCGGGCTGAGTCCGGCTGCGAGTCTTTTGTCGCCGACCCCTTGGTTTGAGGTGCGGCTCCTCTTTTGCCCGTCTTGGGAGGCGTACATTTAATGCCCCCGAGGCGGTGATTTGCCTTGCGGCCAAGATCCCTACAAACTGGGCATGTAGGACCGGAGGCAGAGCAGTCCTGCGCCTTGTGACCGGGCTCCCCACACGCATAGCAGAGCCCACTGCGGTCATTAGGACAAGCGCATTTGGCCCTTACATGCCCATTTTCCAGGCACCTAAAGCATTGTAGTGGCCTTGTTCTAAGGGCCACCACTTTAGCCGAGGACCACCCCACTCGCAGGCATTTGTCGTCGAGCTTGTTCACCGCCTCCAGGGGGCACTTGGCCCAGATGGTGTTAAGCCCCGACCTATGCTGCCTGATGACTCCAACTCTGATGTTGTCCTCCGTGCAGCCGGCCGCCCTCGCGACAGCCTCTGACACGTCGGATGGAGTCACCGAGTCATCTAGATCAATTAATCTGATCTCACCCATTTTAACAGGGCGTGCTATTTTCGCCCCCGACTCTTTGAGAACCTCTCTAAGTCGGGACGCGAAAGCATCTGCCCTGCTGGAATTGTCCGGGCCGGATATCCTAAACACAAGGCCTCCATTTATGGCCCTGCGCTGGCTGATACCCTGATCCAGCCCGAACTCCTCCAGTTTAATTTTAGATTTTGCGGCCTTCATGATGTCCGCGAGGGTCGTCCCCGAGTCTTCGGCCACCGAGATCGTAATAGCGGCCGTTTTTGGGGCACGCTGAGGTCTAGGCTTCCCTTTTTTGGAGGGGACGCTCTTGGCTGCGGCTGCTTGCATCCTCGCAGTCTTGCGTTCCCTCTTCTCCTTTCTGCCCAGGACCTTACTCCACGGCACCTCCCCTTGTGGCTGGTCTTCTTCCACAGGGACTGCTGCAGAGAGTCCAGGTCCCGGGTTTGAGGGTTTCTTGGTCGGCGCAGGCGGCTGAGGATGCTGCTCCTTCGCCTTCTTCTTTTTTGCCTTCGACTTAGCGGCCTTTTCTTTGGGGTTGTTGGCCGGCGCCATCAACCCGCTGCCGCTAGTCTCGGGGGAGTCGGCTTTTTCCGATCGAACTCTTTTTCCCGCTTTGGCCGGGGCTGGTGTACTGGCCCTTCCTGGCTGCAGTACTGACTGCAGTTTCGCCAGTATCTTTTCCTCGAAGGCCTGTAGCTTGAAGTCTACAAGGCCTGCGAGGCTCTCCGCAGAAGCACCCTCGGTTATTGGCGCCGCCCGTTTTGTCGGTGTTGGCGTTGCAGCCGCGTTCGTCACCGACCTGTTGAGCTCCGCTCGGGCTGATGTCCTCTCCTTAGCCCTCTTTAGCTCCGAGAGTTCGGAGGACAAGAGGGCAATTTGAGCTGCCATGGCGTCACGCTCGGCGCGCATCTCTGCGAACTCACGCTCCATTCGCTCGGTGCCCACTGCAGCAGATCTCTTGTGGAGCACCACCGATACCGCCTCGGACTTCCGGATCGCCCGTCTGAGGGCGTTCTTCATACCCCCATTCAGGTTTTTAGACCTGTCGGAGACCTTCTCAATAGTGGACAGGGCGTCCAGAAGTATCGACCCGAGAGCGGCCGTTGGTTGGTGCTCCATCTCCTCCATGAGTTCCTCTAGTTTTGGTAGCGACTCCTTGGATTTTAGAGTCGCTGGAGGAACATTGGGGTCCTCGATTTCCTTTAGATCCGTCTCCAGATCATTGTCTTCGAGAACCCTCTTCGTCTTCCTGGTTCTAGTGGTCTTGCGCAGTGTGGACGCGCTAGACACCATGGAAGTTGCAGACGCCATCGATGTCGCCGACGTCTGCGAGCAGTCACTGTCGTATTCGTATACTGCTCTAACAACACTCGTGGCCCTTGTCTCCCTGGCCGGTGTAAACGGCCGGGAAAAGGTGTCCACCACCTCCTTCGTCGCAAGCGGAATGCGATCCATGACTACGACAGGACGCGCCGCAATCGGACTCCGCTTGAGCTCCCTCCCAGGACGCGCAAAACTGGGCGTGCGCGCCCTCTCCACGACCTCCGTGGTTTCTGAACAATTGTTGTCCCCCCCAGAAACGATGGGACTGCCGGGTCCCGAAGGACCCGAAGGGGATTCTCCGACCGGAGACCGGCCGGTACCCCCCTGGGGTAGTTGTTTTTCAATTGTTGACTTATTCATTGTGTGTTTTTATGGTTTTGCCGCCCTCACGACCGGGTATACCCCCCGGCCATGCAGTCCCTCGCCGGGCGGCGAGGCTTAGACTTCAGGGTAATTTTTATAGAGGTTTTCTTCCTCTGTGCCCCTGCACTGCGTCCTCCGAAAGCCGGAGGGCGCGGTGAAGGGGCATGACGGTGGAACTCTAACCAACTTATGGTTTTTTGTGTTACAGATGGTGCGTGGGGATCCCCCGACCCCACCGGACCCAAGCCGGGCCCGATAGGACCAAGGTAAGTCAAAAAAGAAAATATGAAATTTTGCCTGAGGGGTCCAGAATTGATATGGCAAGGCCCTAACGGGCGGGTGGGCGGGCCAATTTTTGACATTTTGTCGCAGATAACCCCTACAAATGGGGCATTTCGGGATAGGTCTCGACGAGATCTATCTAATGGCACAACAATTGGAACCAGTCGCGAACAAAAATCGCGATTTATCGACCAAATACAAGTATTTTGGGCGGATTTCAACAGAGTTACTGACTTTAAGTGCTGAAATTTTATAAAATATTGGCGAAAAAGTGACGGACGGTTGCTGATAACTCGTGCGACACACTAATAAACAGAATTACGAAAGAAATTAGCAAGAATATTGAAGGGTTTTTTGTGAAAAAATTCACAAAAGTGCGAGTGGTCACTTAGAACAGAATGCACCAAGTGTTTATAGCTGAAACTAATTTTTTCTATTTTTTACAGGTGGAGGATGGACGACCGCTGGTGATTAAGGTAAGATACTATTTAAAACGAACAATTTGAAACCAGAACGGCCGGAATCGGACCATATTTAGTGAAGTTATGTTTGAATTAGAGTCCGATTGTACTGCGACATTCTATCGCTTAGGTGCACTTTTGTACCTACCCAGCGAGTAAGAATTTGCCAATTGTGACATTTTGTCGCAGATAACCCCTACAAATGGGGCATTTCGGGATAGGTCTCGACGAGATCTATCTAATGGCACAACAATTGGAACCAGTCGCGAACAAAAATCGCGATTTATCGACCAAATACAAGTATTTTGGGCGGATTTCAACAGAGTTACTGACTTTAAGTGCTGAAATTTTATAAAATATTGGCGAAAAAGTGACGGACGGTTGCTGATAACTCGTGCGACACACTAATAAACAGAATTACGAAAGAAATTAGCAAGAATATTGAAGGGTTTTTTGTGAAAAAATTCACAAAAGTGCGAGTGGTCACTTAGAACAGAATGCACCAAGTGTTTATAGCTGAAACTAATTTTTTCTATTTTTTACAGGTGGAGGATGGACGACCGCTGGTGATTAAGGTAAGATACTATTTAAAACGAACAATTTGAAACCAGAACGGCCGGAATCGGACCATATTTAGTGAAGTTATGTTTGAATTAGAGTCCGATTGTACTGCGACATTCTATCGCTTAGGTGCACTTTTGTACCTACCCAGCGAGTAAGAATTTGCCAATTGTGACATTTTGTCGCAGATAACCCCTACAAATGGGGCATTTCGGGATAGGTCTCGACGAGATCTATCTAATGGCACAACAATTGGAACCAGTCGCGAACAAAAATCGCGATTTATCGACCAAATACAAGTATTTTGGGCGGATTTCAACAGAGTTACTGACTTTAAGTGCTGAAATTTTATAAAATATTGGCGAAAAAGTGACGGACGGTTGCTGATAACTCGTGCGACACACTAATAAACAGAATTACGAAAGAAATTAGCAAGAATATTGAAGGGTTTTTTGTGAAAAAATTCACAAAAGTGCGAGTGGTCACTTAGAACAGAATGCACCAAGTGTTTATAGCTGAAACTAATTTTTTCTATTTTTTACAGGTGGAGGATGGACGACCGCTGGTGATTAAGGTAAGATACTATTTAAAACGAACAATTTGAAACCAGAACGGCCGGAATCGGACCATATTTAGTGAAGTTATGTTTGAATTAGAGTCCCAACCTAACCTAACCTAACCTAACCTAACCTAACCTAACCTAACCTAACCTTTTTTTTTTTTTTTTTTTTTTTTTTTTTTTTTTTTTGACGTGGTGGGAAATCTTTATCTTCTCGAGGAAGAGGAAAACCTCTTAACCTCGAGAAGGTCGACTGCCCGCCTTCCAAGGGTATAAGGAAGACGGGGCGGTGCAGGGCTAACCCGCTAAAACCCACCACGATAGCCTACCTCTGATGTTGACGCCAGCGTCTCTGGGGTCACACTGAGTTCACAACCAGAGACGCTGAGCTACATCCGCCCAAAGGGCCCCTCCCGGGGGTAGCAATAGGCTTCCCCCAGCGCAACTGCGCTTGTGTAGGCAACCAGCGGCTACAACTGGTTGCCTCTTCCCGGGATTGCTGCCGAAGGCGGGCGGGCAGAGTCCCCACTCTGGTCCTCAGCAATCCCGAGGCATACTCGCACCAACTAAAGTTGGCGCGTCAGCGCCGAGTCTACACACGTATGGCGTAGGCTCGGCGCTGCACTTTCTCGCCATTGGAATCAGGTCCGCCGGCCGCGACCCCGCACCCTTCTGCGGCGTGCGGGGTCATTGCGCTCTCTGGCGCGTTCAGCGGTCTCCTTCTGAAGCATCACAGCTTCACAGAAGGAGACCACTGCCCTCCAACTATCTCTCGCCGTCACCATGGCATAAACCACGGCCGACGGCGAGAGGTCACTCCCGATTATGTCAGTAAGGACTTGGCGCTCGGAGGTCCATGCTGGGCACTCCTCCAGTGTGTGTTGCGCCGAGTCCCTGTCACTACTGCAGTGATGACAGCCCGTCGTGGGCTCTCTTCCGATGCGACTCAGGTACTCACCGAAACACCCGTGTCCGGTGAGTACCTGAGTCACTCTGTATGTGACTCCAGCGCATTTTAGCTGGAGCCAAACCTCCAAGTGAGGCAGGACGGCACTGACGGCGCGCTGGCGCGAGTTTCGCGGCAGTTCAAGCCGCTCGCGCCAAAGAGTGAGCGCCCGCCTGTGCGCGTCCCGCCGCACCCCAAGCGGATCCAAGACGCCTTCGTCCTCCTGGCGGGCAGGGAAACGGAGTCGGTCGTAGACCTCCGTGTCCATGCCCGCCAGGATGTCAAATGGCGGAAAACGCGCTAAGAGAGTCGCCGCCTCATACGATATCGTGCGATAGCCTCGCACGATCCTAATGGCCATCACGCGCTGCAGGCTGTTAAGAAGGTGCCTGCAGCGGGAGGCTCCCGTCAGTCGGTCCGACCAGACGGGCGCCCCATAGAGGGCCATGGACCGCACGACGCTACCGTAGAGGCGGCGAATCTCCTCCCTCGGTCCCCCGAGGTTAGGCAGCAGCCTCTGAAGGGCCCCCGCTGCCCCCTGAACTCGGGGGGCCAGGCGCTCGAAGTGCGCCTCGAAATCCCAACGACTGTCCAGTATCAGGCCGAGGTATTTAAGCGTCGGCCCGATACTGACTACAGCGTCCCCGACTCTGAGCGATGTTACGGGTGGCTCTCCCCCACGACGGAGCCCGTGGAACCACAGGGCTTCCGTTTTCTGGGGAGCCACCCGTAATCCCAGCCCCTCGATGTTGCGGATGACCATCGCTACTCCTAGTTCAGCCAACCTGGCAGTTGCCCGGAACTCCCCACCGTTAGCAACCACCAGGGTGTCATCCGCATAACAGCACATCTGCAGTCCCGGGGGAAGAGAGGTCCTCAGAACGGTGTCGTATGCGAGGTTCCACAAAATGGGTCCCAGCACCGACCCCTGCGGAACCCCGCAGACGACCCTTCTCGTAATCGCGTCCCCATTCCGGTCCACGTACGTTATCTGCCTGTCGCTGAGGTAGGCCCCAACGATCCTCTGCAAATACGGAGGCACGTTGTGTCGGTATAGTGCCTCACGTATTGCCCGCCAGGGGAGGGAGTTGAAGGCGTTGACTATGTCAGCTAACCTAACCTAACCTAACCTAACCTAACCTAACCTAACCTAACCTAACCTAACCTAACCTAACCTAACCTAACCTAACCTAACCTAACCTAACCTAACCTAACCTAACCTAACCTAACCTAACCTAACCTAACCTTTTTTTTTTTTTTTTTTTTTTTTTGTTTACCGGGGTAAAAATGCGCAACCGCACTTCCTCCCTGGCGCAGGGGTCACTATATACGTGATCCCTGCGCCAGTGAGGGGCATGTGGGGCTCATACTCTATAGAACGTGGTGCGCTGTCGCACCACAGAGAGTATGTACCCACTAAAAAAAGCCCCCGGGTGTTCCTCCTTCTGTCGTTGGTGATGAGAGACCCAAGTACCGGTATAGGCCTTTGGTTATCTCTCCGACAGAGTACAACTATAACTCTCGCCCCGGTGAAGGGACTAGAGTTTCCTCCCCCTATGGCTCGATCGCGAGTGTTAAGCACCCGCGATGGATACCTTCCTACTCCTACAGGGATTGCCAGAACACAGTGGCATCCCCGACCTACTACATGAATGTGACCCTAGGGAGCAGATTCATGTTATCTGCTCCCCAGGGTCACCCCTTATGGCGGGAGGCGGCGGATTTCGGCCCTCCGCCTCCGGCCAACGCGACGTCTACGAAGCGGGTGAGAGCTGGAATCATCTTCTCTCACCCGCTCCGCGGCCTCCTTCTGTGAAACTACAGTCTCACAGAAAGAAGCCATCGACTCCCATGCTCCCTCGCTCTCGAGCATCCTCTTGATGATGGTCGAAAGCGAGAGGTCATTACCTACATGTGCGACGAGCGCACCGCGCTCGGCCGCCCAAGCCGGACACTCGACCAGTGTGTGTTGCGCCGTATCATCGGCGCAATCACAGTGGTGACAACGAGTGTCCGGCTCTCTCCTTGCCACTTTGCACAGGTAATGACCGAAGCATCCGTGCCCCGTCATGACCTGCGCAATGCGGAAGGTTATCTCGCCCCTTTTACGTCCGGCCCACTCAAGCAAGTGAGGCCGGATCGCATCTACCGTACGTAATCCGCTCAATGGCGGGTCGGTTATCAGCCGGTCTTTCCATTCACGGAGGACACGACGCCGCGATTCAATACGCCACGTCGCCATGCCCCCCGGAAACGGATCACGGCCGTTTAAAACTCCGTCGCACCTCCGACGGTATGCCTCGGCCAGCTCCCTCGCCTCGAGTTCCCACGGAGGAGAACTGGAGAGAAGACAAGCCGCATCGAAGGATACCGTGCGGTAGGTACGAGCCGCCCTGGCGGCTATGACCCGCTGCGGCCGGCGCAGCAGGGCCACGTTACGCCTATCCAGTGCGTCCACCCATATCGGGGCGCCGTACAGCGCCATCGAGCGTATCACGCCCGCGTATAGTCGCCGGCAACTCCCCCCTGGCCTACCCAGGTTCGGCAGGAGACCACCGAGGGCTCCTGCCGCCGCTACTAACTTCGGGGCCAACCGGTTAAAGTGGGCCCGGAAGTTCCACCTACTATCGAGGACGATACCTAAGTAACGCATCGTATCCCCGACTACAATGGAGGTGCCGCCGACGACTAAGCATGAACCTGCAGGGGGCGCTTGCCGAGGCCCCCGCTTATGAAAAGCGAGTGCCTCGGTTTTGTCAAGCGCCACCTGCAGTCCTAGCCTACGAATGCGAGCGACCACCTGAGCCACACCGGCTGTGGCCGAGATGTTCGCACGCCTATGATCTGGACCTCGGGCGGTCACCAGAGTGTCATCCGCGTACGCAATGGCGGTGACACCCGGGAGCCGTGTGTCCCGAAGCGCCCAATCAAAGCCTATGTTCCACAGGAGGGGACCTAATACCGACCCCTGTGGAACCCCTCTAGAGACGGGCCAACGCCCCGTCCCGCCGCCTGCTATCGGGTACACTACCTCTCTACCGCGGAGATAGTGACCGATGAGTACCCGGAGGTATCCGGGCACCCTGTGGTATCTGAGGCCTTCCTCGATACAAACCCAAGGGATGGTGTTGAAGGCGTTTTTAATGTCTAACGACACCGCCATCAACACACCCCCCTGCTCGGTCGCGTCCCTTGATAGGTCTCGAAGCCGAGTGATGGCATCTAAAGTAGAACGACCCCTACGAAAACCAAATTGATCCTCGCAGAGGTCGGGACCTACCTCACTAAGATGTTTAGTGAGGCGGCCAGCGATGACCCTCTCCATCAGCTTACCCAATTCATTCAGCAGAACGATCGGGCGATAAGCTGATGGCGATTCGGCCGGACGGCCCTCCTTGTTAAGGAGGACCAACCGACCCGACTTCCAGGCCGAAGGGAATCGACCTTGCCGCAGGCAAGCATCGAAGAGGGCGAGCACAAAGGGCTCAAACGCCTCAACCGAAAGGGCCCAGGCACGTCCTGGTATCCCATCCGGACCGGGGGCTGTGACCTTGCCTGACAACTTGGCAATGGCCGCCCCCAGCTCCGCCTGTGTAACAGGCGGCACCTCAGTGTCCTCCGTTGGCACATCGGTGTGATCATCGGGCGCCGCCATAGGAGGCGGGACAAACTCCGATTCTTGGCTGGGGAATAACCCACCCACTACCGTTGTTATAACATCTGGCTGGAGGCTTTCCGTAACTGGTGGTGCCCACGGTCGCATCTTGCGGCGAACCCCTTTGTATGGGCGACCCCACGGATCGCGATCTAACGCCTCCAGCGTTCTCTCCCAGCCAAGTTCTTTAGCTTGCCCTATGGCAACGCCCAACTCACTCCGGCTCTCCCTATACTGGGCGTAGGCCTCCTGTATGCGGACCTCGTCCCTCGGCCTCCGACGCTGACAGCGAGAGTATACTCGGCGGAGGGCGGTGCACCGAACACGTAAGTGTTCGATCGCACCGCTCCACCAATACACCTGCCGCCGCGGTGGACACGGACGAAGACGGGGCATGGCCGTGTCACAGACACGAGCCATGGACTCCCCGAGTTCCTCCGCGGCCACATCTACGTCCGAGGTCGGGTTACACGGCCGCGAGAACCACGCCTGAACCAGGGCTGCCTCTAATAGCAACTCCCGGTCCAGCTGTCCGAGTGCCCACCGAGGGCCCTCTCGTCGAGGCAATGAAGCAGGACGGGCGGTCGGAACCGCGGGGGACGCGGAGATGTCGATACCAACATACAAATGGTCCGACAGCGTCTCCACGCCCTCTAAAACTCCCCACTGATGAAACCTAACCTAACCTAACCTAACCTAACCTAACCCGGGAACAGTTACACTCGAACACGCGTTGAGAGAGGCACGTTTTTGGCCCGCTCCGCAGTGAAAAATAACCAAAAATAAGTAAAAAGTGACGTAGCAAACCCAAAATAGTGCCAAAAGTTGTGCAAAGTGAAGTGCTTCCACCGATATATCGCCTGACTCCCTGACTGACAAACCTGAAGTAGGTTGAGCAGAAGACTAAAAATCCGTTGACCAGAAACCAGTTTTTGACTCGGCGCTCGGATTTTCGAGTGACGACCCCAACTTTTTAAACCGGATTCTGAAGCACTTCAAGGGCGCCCACCTGCCCACCAAGTTTGCCTCCCATCGGTCCACAAACAACCGAGATATTGGCAGAAAAACAAAGTTGTTTACCAGCCTATCTCGGCAACCGAGGGAGTGCGACTACTTCTGGCGGCAGATTTTGGAAGACCATCAGACCCCTAACAACACCTAGGGTAAGCGAATTTGAAGACCTTCTCCAAAGCCAAGAACCACACTTTTTGCGGTTCAAAGCTCGACGCAAAAATCTTGAAGCCCAAATTTGACCCACTTCCGATCGTGGAAGGTGGCAGCGAGACCAGCTAAAACGGAAGCCCAGCTCAAGAGGAGAAGATCTTCACCAAGACCAGATTTTTCGGACCACCTAGACTAAAAATATAGATTAGTAAGTAAAATAGTTCATAAATTTGTTAACTTTGTTTTTATATTTATACCAAATTTTAAAAAATCTTTTCCAAATTCTTGCATTCAAAACATATTTAATTGATATTAGTAATATAAAAAATTTTTTATTATAACCAAAAATTTTTCAAAAATTTTTACAAATTTTCAAAATTTTAATAATTTTATAATTCCCGGTACACAGCACCTAGGACTGTCCTGGCGATCTGTCCCGGGGGCTCATTAGACGTAGTATCCGATCCCATAAGCAAATAATTTTCAAATTGCCCCGAACACCCAAAACCACATAGCAGTTCACATTTTTTCGAAAATCGCTGCTGCGAAGGAATTTTTTCCGAGCAGCCGGACCCAAAAAGCCACATTCTGTGAATGCCACTTGGTATCATATCTGTCTGGCCATCTTCAATAATTCTCCCCCCTTCCTATCTTTGACCAAGCCTGATCCAGGGACCTGTTCCTTGAAAGGGGCCCAAATCGCCATTCGCGGTTATCGTGGTTTCCACTATATCTTGGAAACCAGAGCCCCAATCGCGAAAATAACATCTTTTTCGTTCTCTCTGGAGATCTCTCTGGAGAAGCGATTATTGGGGCAGGGCACCCTTGGGACCTGGAGCTGAGCTTCCACCAGCAAAAAATTTTGCAATTCCTGTAAAATCTTCCCCCCCTTAGGAGCTGGTGGAGAATCCAAAATACATCTGGGAAACCCTCTTGCTTACCCTCTTTTTGACACCGGACTGGACCCTGAACTCCTCAAGTTCACGGCTCCACAGGGCATTTCTCAGGCCCTAATTGACCAACTTTCAAAATTTCACTTGGAACACCTACAGATAAACAAACACGATTAGAATAAACGTCCCTCCCCCCCCCCCCTCCCCCCTAACAAACACAAAATTTCGCTAAGTTATAACTTCGTTTCTTTTGGGAGTGGGTTAGCATCGTTTGGGGTTGTTGGAGAGGGCTCGACGAGACCTATCGAGTGGCATAAAGGCTTTGACTCTACCTAGAGCCAAAAATCTTCCGCGGCTAAAGTGTGAACTGACTTACCTGGACTTACCACCTTTGCTTTAAATCTATATCTATACTACTATTCGAGTGTAACAACTCATTTTTAACCGACATAGGCCAAGAGCCTACTGACCAAAGATTTTATTTTATTTTATTTTACTTTTTAAAAAATTTTACACCAAATTGAATTTATTGTAATTGCTGTTTGTGTTTTGACGTATATTTCGTTTTAGAAATATACAATAATATTAAGATAGAATTAAGACTAGGTTTATTGACCTAAAAAGAGCTGTGCTCTGTATCTGTTTTAAAAAATTTTTAACTACGACCGTATTGGTCTGACATTAAAAAAAAAGACTATAAAAATTTATAAAAATTTTTATATAACAAAATAATTTTAAAATAATTCAAAATAACACAGACACATTACAATTGTAAATGAATAAACAATAAATAAATAGATAAATAGACAAATAAATAAATAAATAAATAGTTAAATAAATAAATAAATAAATACAAACAAAATAAAAACACTTACCTTTTGTCGCCTCACGCCCCGCACCGCGGTCCATCGCGCCTCGCGTACTATACCTGCGGAATAAACAATAATATTAAATAACAAGTTTAAACAAGTAGGTATACAATCATAAAACACAAACTATTAGACAAACGACATACAAAACAGGTAGGACACCAAAGTTGCAAGAATGTATTCCACTCCACCAAGCCACATCATCGGAGCTGGTAGGAGGAATAAAAGTCCCCTCCGAAAAACCAGGGTATCCCCCCCAAGTAGCAGGGATAGTACATTTAGCGCCGAAGGTGGAGACAGGCATAAAGATATGCTCGCTGCGCTGCACGCCTTCAAATGTGCGATGAAAGGCTTCCACAAGGGCATCGACTTAGAGCTGGAAAAGGGGAACGAAGCCTTGGGGAAGTCCGGTAATATCAAGACCGAAATTAAACTAACGCTCCAAACTGTCCTTAGAGAAATGGTTGTATTCGGTAGGAAATTGGAATACAAGGGGAATAAATTCATAAAAACCTTAACGGAACTGCAGTACGTGCCCCCAGGTTCAGTGGACCCGACGGACTCGGGAACACAAACTGATGGGACCACTTTTACCACCCAGTCCACCCAGACCGCCCGAATCACCCAGAGTACCCAGACCACTCAAACCACCCAGACCACCCAGACCACTGACCCCATCCAGCCCACCTCGGGTGGGACAGTGACCCTCGAAGCACTGAAGGACCTGTTGGAGGGGATAAAGGAGGACACGAAGGGCGTGGCGGAGTGCGTGCAAAATACGCGCACACTCTCGCACGACATACACGCCGTGTCAACCCTTTTGTCCCCTGCAGCAGGACCCGTCCACGCCGGCTTGGGTCGGGCTTCCTACGCCAGCGCTGTTGCGTCAAACGCACAGAATATACCCCCACCGCTCCACTCCATTGTCGTCTCGTCGGAGGATGTGGAGGACACCAGCGGGACGATAGTGGAGAAGATCAGGGAAGCGGTGGATGCGAGGAAGTCCGGCCTGCGCGTGGACCGGCTGCGAAAAGCGAGGGACCAAAAAGTGGTCATAGGGTGCCTAGAAAAGAAGGATCTGGAAGGTGTGGTAGAAAGACTCAGGGGATCCTCCGGAAATTTAAGGGTGGACAACGTAGTGCAGAAGAACCCGCAGGTAATATTACTCAACGTACAGTCGTACAACACGGACGCTGACGTGGTGGAGTCCCTAAGTGGCCAGAACGAAGACCTGCTGGGAGATCTTCCCCCAGAGGAGGTCACCGCCGTGGTGAAGTACAGGAGGAGAACAAAAAACACACATGAACAACATGTGGTGTTAGAAGTCTCCCCCTCCGTGTGGAGGCGACTGACCGGGGCTGGGAAGGTGCGCGTGGACCTTCAGCGGGTAAGAGTCTATGACCAATCCCCGCTGATACAGTGCACGCGCTGTCTCCGCTTCGGTCACGGACGCAGGACATGCACGGAGACCATAGACCTGTGTGCTCGCTGCGGTGGTGACCACCGAAGAGCGGACTGCCCTGACAAGTCAGCCGGGGTCGGGCCCGACTGTAGGAACTGCCGTGACGCAAAAATCGAGCGGCGGGACCACGATGCGTTCGACAGCGTGTGTCCCATTCGTAAGAAATGGGACGCCCTTGCGAGAGCTAAGGTGGCATATTCCTAGTGTTTCGCAAGGAGCAACGTATGTCGGACGCACTGTGGACCCAGCCATTGCCGAACATCCCCACAGATTCAGGAAAAAATTAATTATATTTATTATGAAGATAAATAGAAATAATAAAAATAATCAAGGTGGGGATGAAGGAAGAAGCTCGAACATCTCTACATCTTTTGCAGTTCCCGCATACGGACCCATAAAAATAGAAGACCCGCTTACGGACCGTACCACGCATCCCAGGGTCGTCCCTTTTACAGACGGCCCTGCCACAAACAACATACACCTACACATTTTCAAACATTACACACACATTAAAACACACAAAAACACACTCCAATTCTATAAACTAGTACGTACGAAATGAAGAACACAGAACGTAGTAAGAATATATATTTTGAAAAATATATACAATTACTAAAGATTGAAGATATGAGAACGGAATACGTACTATACTCTAACAAAATTAAAAGACACATATACACAAAAAATTTAAAATATACAAAACACGCAACCAACTCACTTCACTGGAACACACATAAACACAACACAAAACAAAATAGTCAGCGTATTAACCTGCTAGAGGTAAAGGAAATGAACAAACTTATAAGGAATACCTGAATGTAACAATAAATTACGTAACATAAAATGTGATAAACAAATATGTAATGGGAAAATGTAATAAATAGATATGTAATATTAAATGTAATGTAAAAATGTATAAACAGATATGTAATATAAAAATGTAATGAATAAATATGTAATATAATAACGCAATAAATAGATGTGTAATATTAAAATGTAGTAAATAAATATATAATATAAAAATGTAATAAATAGATATAATACTAAAATGTAATTAACTATAAGATTGTGATACTAAGTTAATTCTAAATGTATAAAATAAGGAACTGTAAACATAGTTTTTAATGGAAGAAATATAAGACATTAAAGTTCAAAATTCAAAAGAATTAAAACAAAAAGAAAACAAAATAAAAACTACCTAGATCTGTTATACTACCCCGAACATTATATTACATTAGTTATTTTAAAACCTAGAATATGGGCGTCCTACCCATGGAATGAAAGAGATGGAAGACAGAAAGAAATAGTATGTAGAATAAAAGTACGAGAGGAATAAACGCGAGAATGGAATAAAAGAGGTTAACAAGATTAAAACATAGACATAAAAAAGGTCCCTGCTTATGGCAGGGGAGACCAAAAAAAAAAAAGAAAAAAAAAAAAAAAAAAAAAACCTAACCCGGGAAGAATTATTTAGTGCTATGACTAGAGTCTGGACGTGCGAATCTCTATAGCGACTTCTAACTGCTTTATTTAAGAGTCATCTAGTGCGAAAAGTCAGAACGCCCAACTTATATAACTAACTAACTGACTGTTTTAATTAATGTAGAGGTAGTAGTAGTGGTGTATTTAGCAGTTCTAAATAGAGCGTGATAGATGGCGATACTGGTGTAGAAATGAATATTATTATTATGGATGGATAATAGGGGGGGGGGGGGGGGGAGGGGTTCAAATTGTTGGTGAGTGACGGTGGTGATGATGATGGTGGTGGTGGTGGTGGTTGTGTTGATGATGGTGATGATGATTACGGTGATAGTGATGATGATAATGGTTATTATCATCGGTGATGGTGATGAAGATGGTGTGATGACGGTGATGATGATGATGATGATGATGATGATGATGATGATGGTGATGATTGTGTTGATGATGGTGGTGGTGATGATGCTGGTTATGATGGTGGTGATGATGCTGGTTATGATGGTGGTGATGATGCTGGGGATGGTTGTTTTGATGGTTATGGTGATTTTGGTGATGGTGGTGGGGGTGACGATGAGGATGGTGATGAGGATGGTGGTGATGATGGTGGTGGTGATGGTGGAGGTGATGTTGGTGATGATGGTGGTGATGATGCTGGTGATGGTTGTTTTGAAGGTTATGGTGCATTTGGTGATGGCGATGATGATGATCGTGATGATGATGATGGTGGTGGGGTGATGGTGAGGATGGTGATGATGGTGTTGATGATGGTGGTGATGATGCTGGTGATGGTTGTTTTGATGGTTATGGTGATTTTGGTGATGGTGATGATGATGATGAGGATGGTGGTGATGATGGTGGTAATGATGGTGGTGGTGGTAATTTTGGTGATGATGATGGTGATGGTTATGATGGTGGTGATTATGGTGGTGGTGAAGTTGGTGATGATGATAATTATGATGGTGGTGATGATGCTGGTGATGATTATGGTGATGGTTGTTTTGATGGTTATGGTGATTTTGGTGATGGTGATGATGATGATGGTGGTGGGGTGATGATGGTGGTGATGATGGTGATGATGATAATGATGATGGTGATGTTTTTGGTGATGAAAGAAACAATACCGTAACCTAGATCTAGGTACCTTTGTACACCTATTCCTACATTAAATAACTTTGTAATCTTATATAATCTTATAATGTATAAGGGGGGCCTAGTTAACGCTTCCTGACCGCATTCCGGCTAACCGCATAGTGCGTCGGAGCGCTTACTGTCTATGTTATATCATTTATCACAAACGGTGGGTATTGACGGGTGGAGTTTTTTTTTTTTTTTTTTTTTTTTTTTTTTTTTTTTTTTTTTTTATCTACCTACTTATATAAATAAAATTGAATCACCAATATGTATGCGCGCGCATAGCTCAAGTATGACGACTTTTTGCGACTTGAATTCTTTCTTTATTGTGTTGGCAATTCTGGGGACAAGGTTAAATTATTATAACGGGCGTAGCCGGGGATTTAGTAGTTTGAATACGCGTGAGTAAATATAATAAGTACAGGGGGCCGAGGACCTGCTATTTTTTAAGAATTGTGCCACCGTAGAGGAGTCGGTGATGCTACCGCAAAAAAAAAAAAAAAAAAAAAAAAAAAAAAATGGTTCCGTAACATATTTGGGTTTTTCGGACACAAGGTGTAAAAAAATCAACCAGAAAAGTTACTTATTACGCGTACGCTGCCTAAACTATAAAAGATAGAACCATAAAATGTTCTAATTAATTGTAGATCTTATAAATATCTACAAAAAAGTGCGCAACACACTATACCTATCTATGCCGAGTAGGCACAACAACCATTTTTTTATTTAAATAAATAAATAAAATAAAAATCATTTTTATTTACGTAAACCAATTACAGGCACTTGTAAATCGTCAAACATTATTTGAAAATTAAATATTATTTATCTTAGATTACATTTGCTGTTTATTTATAAACCTATTCAAATTACTTATTTATAATTAAATTAATTATTATAATTAATGTATATTGTCGCTAGGAGGCAAAATGCTTGTTCTGTCTATATTATGCCAAAACAATTGTCATTATTTGGGTGGACCATGAGCATATAACGACGGACGCGCTTTAATGCTACCACCGGATCCAATGCGCCCCAACTGAGAAGATCCGGCGAAACAAACTCAGTGGGTTACTCTACCACCGGTTTCAACACGGCCCACATGAGGCGCTCCGGCGAAACATACTCAAATGGGCAATTACGCGGGGTTTAGGTCCAGTTATTTTAATTTATATTTTAGTAGGCACACACATTTATTGCCCTATTTATTTAGAAATCTTAGATTTTTTTTTTTTTTTTTTGGACTACATTTGATTGGAATGATTAAAATTGGACGTTAGGTTTCGAAGTTATGGCGAAATTAAAATATTACGATTTCTGCTGCACGGCCCGTTGCGAAGTTTGTTGCATAGATTTCGTTCTTAAAACTACACCTACGCAAAAGTTCTTCTCGGAGTTAATCAACAGTTCTTCTTAGAGCTAAACAACAGTTATTTTCAGGGCTAACCAACAGTTCTTTTCAGGGCTAACCAACAGTTCTTTTTAGGGCTAAACAACAGTTCTTTTCAGGGCTAAACAACAGTTCTTTTCAGAGCTAGAACACGCTATTAATATTTTCTTGAACATTTGAAAATGCCTAAAATGCCTAATGCCTAAAATGCCTATTAATTACATTTAAATATTTTCATCATTAACAACTTTAACATCCACAGAAAGACAATCTGTGCAGCCTGCGGATAATGACTGCGTCGGTGTCTGACCTGCTTTTTGCAGCGGTAACCGACATCCGCACTGAGCCGCGGGCGACCGCTATCACTACATCACTACATATAGTAAAACAAAGTCCCCGGCCGCGTCTGTCTGTCTGTCTGTCTGTTCGCGATAAACTCAAAAACTACTACATGGATTTTCATACGGTTGTTACCAATCGATAGAACGATTCTTCCGGAAGGTTTACGTATATGATTTGTTTAGTTTATGTGTACATTTGACTAATATATATTGATATTTGTCAGAGGTGTCGGAAAAAATTAAGCCATTTGGGAGCTTTCAACGAAAACGCTGCCTAAACCCTATGAGATATAACAAAACAATGTATGGCGGAAATATTCTTCTCTTTTAGATCTACAAAAAAGATTGCAATAGCATATGTCTATCTTTCAAGGTTAACTTGCTATATCCATTATATATTTTAGAAAAATGATAATTTCTAATGCGGTAATTGTAAAGCTAATCAGACGGATTCAGTATTTATCCTTATCATTTTAAATGAGTTGATATTCTTTATCATTTCATGCAGATTATTTTACCCCTACACTATATACTTTAAATGAATAACTTAGAAGTTATCGCAAAATAACAGCGCGTGTTTTCGCAGCGCAGCGAGTGAGGTAGGCCGAATGCGATTATGCGCGCTCGATCCTTAAGAATTATAGGACAAATTTTTTGTTTTATGTTCGTTGTAACACTATGATGGATAGATACTTGAATACCTATTTATTTAGTGATTGTTGTATTGTTAGTCCTGAAGAGTATAGGTATTTCATACGATAAAAGTATACCCACCTACTTATTTTACTGAGTTTTAGTAGGTACCCATATTAATTTGTTTCTGTTTGTTTTGACCAAATTTCGGCCGTTTGTTAGAGTTTTAAAGACATTCTGTAGTATAAGTAACAGTATTGTACCCGTGCGAAGTCGGGGCGGGTCGCTAGTTTGTTATATATCGGAAGACAGACGGACAGATGGATTATAAAATCTAGAAGATCAAATAATGTAAACATCGGTTTTGGCTACTTAAGTGGTACTTTTGTTAGTTTTAGTCTTACACATAGGCGTGTGGACTAAAAAAATCTATTTAGTCCGTCAGTTAGATTACCAAAAAATATTGGACACGTATTTTTTTTACAACAACAATGAAACAAACAATGACGAAGATACAGTACCTACGTTGAAATTTTGTGTGACGTCACTATTAGGTACAATTTTACCTAATCGTGACGTCTCAAGCCCCCCTCTCCTGAACTTTATAGTTTGTTTTTGCTCTGTATCTTTGTCAATTTTTATTGATTTGATAAATAAATAATATGTGTCCAATATTTTTTAGTAATCTAACTGACGGACTACATAGATATGTCTTCGAAAACACAGCAATGATATGAAGAAGCATACCTTATTATCCTTTGGAATTACGAGAATATCCTCCCTAATCGATAAAGAATCGAGAATATCATCCTCTTTATTTCTGGCACCAGAGGGCGCCTTACTACCTTATCGCCAATATAGCTGTCAAGTGTCATTGCATTCTTGTGATTCTTACGAATAAGATTCAAATTTTTCAAAACTTTTAGTTTTGTAGAAAAAGTTTTGTTTTTAAGTGAGAAAAGTTAAAAATCCGTGTGTGAGTGCGTGTTTAATGTTTTTTCTCGATTGGAGACACAGCAGTGTTAAAATATGGAACCGGTACAAACGGGTAAGGAGGACGTTGGGCGAGTCGATATTGTTGCTTCGGAGGGAGTACAATTATCGAACTCTAGAGAGCCTTATAGTAGTTATTCCTCCTCATCCTCCAAGTATGAGGAGGGCTACGGCTTCTCCTTTGCCCTATAAACGTTATGGTACTTCAACACGATCACGTAAGTACAAGTCTCGACAAGTTCGTACCGATCAGCGGGCGGTCTGATATTTTACAGTCGCAAATGTCATATTTGTCTAATAATTGTTTATATCAGTACCCCTTATTTTATAACAAAATTAGCTACTTTTAGTTGTATATTATGTATAATAATCATGTAATCTAAGATATTTACAATCTTATATTACATCAATCCATAATGTTGTAAATAAATGAAACAACACAAGATAATATTAAATCACAACTGTCTGAAGCAGGTTCACACCTTCTAAGCCTAAGAACTGAGAATCTTTCATTGAATTTGGTTTCTCTGAACAGTGATTAGAGTTGCAGACTTATTTTTCAAGAAAAAAAAAAAAGAATAGTAAAGCCTGTTAAGAATAATGAACAGTACAAAGTGTAGTACTTGTACATGTCATACTTGATGTTTTGAACATTTGACAAAAATCATTTAAAACATTAGGGCCAGCGTCTAAGTCCAATTGTGCTAAACAAGTAAAATAAATAAATAAATAAAATAAAAATCATTTTTATTTACGTAAACCAATTACAGGCACTTGTAAATCGTCAAACATTATTTGAAAATTAATTATTATTTATCTTTACATTTGCTGTTTATTTATAAACCTATTCAAATTACTTATTTATAATTAAATTAATTATTATAATTAATGTATATTGTCGCTAGGAGGCAAAATGCTTGTTCTGTCTATATTATGCCAAAACAATTGTCATTATTTGGGTGGACCATGAGCATATAACGACGGACGCGCTTTAATGCTACCACCGGATCCAATGCGCCCCAACTGAGAAGATCCGGCGAAACAAACTCAGAGGGTTACTCTACCACCGGTTTCAACACGGCCCACATGAGGCGGTCCGGCGAAACATACTCAAATGGGCAATTACGCGGGGTTTAGGTCCAGTTATTTTAATTTATATTTTAGTAGGCACACACATTTATTGCCCTAACGGTTGTCTTGTTATTATTTGTTTATTTTTGCTCAATAAGATTGAATGATATTGAGACAGAACTAGCGGTATTAATAGTTAAGGTATGTAAAGAAGTCAATTACAGACAGTTCACAGGATAAGACACAGTTCTAGTCACAACTATTGTACTTGGCTATATTATTATGGTCTTCAGTGAGGTAGGTGCAAAGATGGTACCGAAACCCAAACGTCTTTATCTTCAATATAGTCCTGAATACTATAGTAACCTTTTGACATGAGAACAGTTTTGACATGTGATTTAAATCTTGTATCAGGCAAGTCTGTAATATAATTAGGGAGTTTATTATAGAACCTAATACAATTTCCCATAAATGATTTATTCGTTTTGCTAACTCTAAATCCTGGAACAGCAAGTTTATGTTTATTTCTAGTATTAATATTATGAATGTCACTTTTTTTACTATATTTATCAATATTTTTTCTAATAAAAAACTCAGAGGGCACGGTAAGTATATTAATATTTTTAAAAAGGTTACGTAGGGATTCGCGACTACCTAATCCATACATGGCCCTGACCGCTCGTTTTTGTAATACGAATATAGTATTTACATCGGCGGCTGACCCCCACAGCAGAATTCCATAAGACATAATGCTATGTAAATACGCGAAATACACTAGCCTTGCCGTGGCTAAATCGGACAACTGTCTGATTTTCCACACAGCATACGAAGCTGAACTTAATCTACCAGCGAGTTTTTCAATATGAGGGCCCCATTGTAGTTTAGAATCTAAGGTAATTCCTAAAAATATGGTTGAAGTGACCAAATCTAATGTTTCTCCATTCAATGAAACTACTGGGATGGAATTGATTACATTTGGTAGAACGAATTTGACACATTTGGTTTTTCCTGCATTAAGCAAAAGATTATTTGCGGAAAACCAGTTTGCAATTAAACCGAGTGTTCGAGTATGTTCAATTAGATCAGTATTCTTTCTTTTAACTTTAAAAATCAATGATGTGTCATCGGCAAACAGAACAATGTCTGATAATTCATTAATTAGGTATGGGAGATCATTTATATAAACTAGAAAAAGAAAAGGATCTAAGATTGATCCCTGGGGCACCCCCATTTTAACAAAATGCCCTTCAGAATTCACGCCGTCTATAGATACTATTTGTTTCCTATCTGATAAATAGGATATTACAAGATCAAGTGATTTATCACAAACACCATAATATTTCAACTTTAGCACGAGCGTTTCGTGATTTACACAATCGAATGCCTTGGAGAGGTCACAAAAGACTCCCAGAGCATCCTGCGAACCCTCCCAAGCCTCCAATATTGATTTAATCAAAGTACTTCCCGCGTCTTGAGTTGAACGACCCTTCGTGAATCCAAACTGCTTGTCGTGCAATATCCCATTCACATTAAAATGAGTCAACATTTGGCCAAGCATTATTTTTTCAAAGGTTTTGCTTAAAGTTGGTAGTATTGAAATAGGCCTATAATTAGTCGCATTATTAGAGCAACCTGACTTAAATATAGGAACAATTTTGCTTAATTTCATTAGGTCAGGAAAAACACCATCAGTTATAGACTTATTGAAGATAGCCGCTAGAATTGGAGCAATATTTTGTATAACGGTATCAATAACTTTTACTGAGAGTCCCCACAAGTCTTCAGTACCTTTTATTTTAATAGTCCGAAACGCCTTTACGATATCTATATCATTGACTAGTTGGTAACTGAATTTGGGAACATTTAAATTAATTTTTGCTTTAAGGAGTTCTTCAGCATCTTTCGGGGATGATGAAAGATACTTGGTAGTTTCAATCGGAATATCAGTAAAAAATTTGGTAACGAAATTGACAACCGCATCCTTGTCTGATACCAGATTGTCGTTTATATCTAACGTTATTGATCTATCTTTAATTTTATTCTTACCAGTTTCAGTATTTATCATTTGCCAAGTAGACTTTATTTTATTATCTGATTTTTGTATTTTGTCTCTTATATATATTGACTTATCACTTGAGACTTTATTAAAAATACTTGAATATTTCCTAACATAATTTGGAAAATATTCATCAGGTGTAAAGGACCTTATGTCATACAGTTCAAACAAAACATCTCTACTCCGCTTTACGCCTTTAGTCGCCCAAGTACTAAATTTCAACTTATTTGGGTCAATCTCTATATGCTTAATTTTGCAAACCCTTTCAAATTCCTCATGTATACATTGGAATAATGTATTATACATAATATTACAGCAACTTGAATCTAAGGTAACTTTATTTAATCTTAATTTTAAATTATTGCTAAATTGGTCTAGATTTTTCTTTGAAACTGATCTGAAACGAATAATTGACTTGTCAAAAGTAACTTTATTATTTAATTTAACTATTTGACATTTATGGTCAGAACGAACACCAGATACCAGGCATTTATCAACTACTTCAAAGTTTGTGACTATGATATCAATGCAGGTAGCTGTTGTCGATGTGACCCTAGTGGGCTCAGAATATAAAACACTAAGATTAAAAGACCTAAACAGACAGAGAAGATTATTTTTCTCTAGTGAATCCGATAGAATATTTATATTAAAATCACCGCAAATAATAACTTTTTTATTGCTTTTAACTAACTTTTTTAAAATATCTTCCATAGTTTTAATAAATAGCTGAAAGTCTGATGATGGAGGTCTATATACACATATCTATAATATAAAAATGAATCGCAAAATGTGTTGGTAAGCGCATAACTCTACAACGCCTGGACCAATTTGGCCAATTCTTTTTTTTTAATGTTCGTGGTAAAATATCTTCAAGGATGGTTTTTACGGCGAGAAAAATTCGAATAATTGCCTGAAAACCCCTTAAAACAGCCTTTTTCTTTTTCCCATACAAACGTTTTCTAACTAAAATGTAGAGTCAATTTGAGCTTTATTTTGTTAATTAAAAACTTGAATTTTTTTGCCAAGATTTTTTAGGGTAGGGGTAGTGTAGGGTAGGGGTAGTGTAGGGTAGGGGGAAGTGTAGGGTAGGGGTAGTGTATGGTAGGGGTAGTGTAGGGTAGGGGTAGTGTAGGGTAGGGGTAGTGTAGGGTAGGGGTAGTGTAGGGTAGGGGTAGTGTAGGGTAGGGGTAGTGTAGGGTAGGGGTAGTGTAGGGTAGGGGTAGTGTAGGGTAGGGGTAGTGTAGGGTAGGGGTAGTGTAGGGTAGGGGTAGTGTAGGGTAGGGGTAGTGTAGGGTAGGGGTAGGAGTACCGCATAAACGAAGTCTCTACGGCCCAGTTTATTTTATACAAATGTTTAGGTCTTTTATGTATCGATTGAGGCAGTACGAAGTCTGCCGGGTCAGCTAGTAATATAATAAAACTGTATTTCAGTACAAGCTATCTCACATATTCGTTCCACGGATAAATTACTGATGTCTTTCCGTTCCTTAAATTTTACATTGTTCCGTATTAGAATAAGTGCACCCCTTCCCTCAGCCGATACCCTATTATAGAAGCTAGCAACTGTATAGCCATTCACATTAAAACCCATTTTGTGTGCCTTCAACCAGGTTTCTGTAAAACATAAAACATCATTATTGAACTTTTCTGTAAAAAGTTCATATATCTAGTATTTTGCCAGAGAAGCGGTTAATGTTCTGGTGAGATAAAACCAAAAAATTATCACACTCCTCCATTGTCTCACTTAAAGGTTTAAATTACTATCTAAATTGATTTTAGAAACATTACTAAAGTATTGTAAAAATATAGGCTTTGTCATACTATGTATGACTTGTGTTAATATGAGTTGCTAATAAAGTAGCAATTACTTTTAATGACTATACATTTATAGGCTATATTTAATTATGAAGTTCCCACGAGAATTGGCGTTATGCGGGTGAAACTGCGCTGGTCAGCTAGTTCCAAATAAACTAGTTTTTACTCATCAATCGATTCGTATCATTTCATCCCAACCTCATAGGCTGATGATGAGGACATTATAATGAAACTGGTGGAGGTCCCACTATGTATATTGAAAACCAGCTTCCCCCCGTGTGGGTTCACCCGCGTAGCTTCCGTTCTTATGTGCAGTTCATAATAAAGTATATAGCCTATAGCCTTCCTCGATAATTAAGCTATCTAATACAAAGGTTCGAAAGACGACCCAGCCAATTATAGACCAATCTCAATATTACCAGTGTTTAGTAAAATCTTTGAAAAAATAATACTTAATCAGCTCCTCAAGCATTTCAATTTTAAAAACTTCTTGAATCAGTTTGGTTTTACTAAAGGTCGCTCAACTTTAGATGCTGGAGTCGCTCTTATTAAATCTATATATGATGCGTGGGAGCAGTCGCAAAATGCCATCAGTGTATTCTGTGATCTTTCAAAGGCCTTCGATTGCGTTCAGCACGACTCGCTGTTATTAAAATTACATCACTATGGTATAAAGGACGATGCCCTGGATATGATGTCTTCATACCTTTCTCAGAGAGTTCAGTGCGTTGATGTAGGTGGTTTAGTCTCGGAATCCTTACCTGTTAAGTTAGGTGTGCCACAAGGTTCCATTTTGGGTCCTTTTTTATTCCTGGTATACATTAATGATTTGCCGTATTATTTGGAGAAATTGTGTGATGTTGTACTCTTTGCTGACGACACTTCACTTATTTTTAAAGTGAAACGTAATATTGACGATTTCGATTTTATTAATTGTGCACTCAAACATATAACCCATTGGTTTACTGTAAATAACTTGGTGCTAAACGCAAAAAAAACTAAATGTATAAAATTCACTACGCCCAATGTGAAAAATACTGGACTTAATTTAATTCTCAATAATGAAGTGCTGGAAACTGTTAGCTCCACAGTGTTCTTAGGTATAACGCTTAGGATTTTTTTTACTGTGAACCGATTTGTATGAAATTTTGGAATTAAGCTCATCTTACCCTTAACTTCAAAAGTGAAAATGATCTGAACTCCGCACCCACCCTGGGGGAGGTTGCCACCCCTTCTCGTCGGTGTATTTTTTTCAAAATAACCTCGGATGTCGATAGAATGCCTAATTTCAAGAAAAAAATGTTCTATAAAGCTTTTCAAAAAACCCAATACTTTTTAAGTTATTGGCAATTGAAAATTCGGAATTTTTCACGTTTTTCATCGGTTTTTTGCAAATATCTTCAAAAATATGCATTTTAACGAAAGTTTTATGATGAACAAATTGTAGCAGGTAAAAAAAGTGTTCTAAGTTCAATATTAAGCTGGATATTAAAGATCAAAGCCGTTTTTTATTTTGTCTGAAATTTAATCTATGTATTCAATGCCATCTAGCGGCGAGCAGATACATTTTATGCATTCTAATGAAATAGGGTTTTGTAGTGCTTGAAATAAGCTTTAAAATGAGCACTGTTAAAAGTCTTTTGCACGTAAAATGAGTGAGCTGTAATGCAAATAAGAGGAACATCTAATGGTTTTTTCTTAAAAATCAATAGGACAATGGGTGTTCTGATGGTAATTCTGATGCTATCACAACTTATAAAATACCATTTTAAAGGTAATTAAAAGAGCTCAAACTTTAGATTACAATATATAGTGAAAAACCTTTTATTTTAAAACGGTGAAGGGTCAAAGGGCTCGAGAAAGACTGTGATTCCGCTGCCGCGCGCTCTTTAAACAAGCATATCTCCGTCAATTTTTGTGTTACAGAAATAATAAAAAATATTTTTATTTTGGCAGAAAATTACTTACATTTTTTATCTTATACTCTTATACGTATCATTCATCATTTTTGAGATAGGTATTATGAAAAGAAAGTGCTTTTTGTACCAATTCTATTTTTTTTAATCGTGTTTTTTTAAATATATGTGTTTTAAATCAGCCAAACTGCTAGAATCCATCAAACTCTTTAACTTAAAGTTAATTCTAGACGGAATACGATTAATTTTAATTTTTGTGGAAATGGCACTTATGAAACCCATAGATTTATAAGAAAAAACCATTAGATGTTACTCTTATTTGCATTACATCTCACTCATTTTACGTGAAAAAGACTTTTAACAGTGCTCATTTTAAAGCTTATTTCAAGCACTACAAAACCCTATTTCATTAGAAAGCATAAAATGTATCTGCTCGCCGCTAGATGGCATTGCATACTTCGAATAAATTTCAGACAAAATAAAAAACGGCTTTGATCTTTAATATCTAGCTTAATATTGCACTTAAAACACTTTATAAAAAACTGAATTGTTCTGTTTTTTACCTGCTACAATTTGTTCATCATAAAATTTTCGTTAAAATGAATATTTTTGGAGATATTTGCAAAAACACGATGAAAAACGTGAAAAAATTCCGAATTTTCAATTGCCAATAACTTGAAAAGTATTGGGATTTTTTAAAACTTTATAGAATTTTTTCTTGAAATTCTTTCGAAATCCGAGTTATTTTGAAAAAAAAAATACACCAACGAGAAGGGGTGGCAACCTCCCCCAGGGTGAGTGCGGAGTTCAGATTATTTTCACTTTTAAAGTTAAGGGTAAGATGAACCTAATTCCAAAATTTCATGCAAATCGGTTCTCAGTAAAAAAAATAGGACCAATAACGCTTCAATGACTTCACTAATTGTATTAATGAGTTCGCATAACTTACTGAACGGATTAAATTTGCAACGCAAATAGTTATAATGACTAACACAAGACTCAACGAGTGTTTAAAGTTTGTATCTATCCATCAGCTGATCGGAGTCCGCTGCTAGAAAGATTTCAAGCATAGCTCGCTAAGGGACGTTACATTTGTGAACTATCGGAGTTGTGTCCACAACGAGTCCATGTCTCAGTACCGCAGTAGGTAGAACTCACTGATCGTACACTTAGGTATTGCGGTACAGGCGAAAAGAAAACTCTAAGTAGTTTGTTAAATGAAGTATATAAATATATCTAGGCGGATATTGAAATGTACGCGGGCGAACCAGATAGTATTGTATGTATTTATATAATATAGCGGCCCACCCCGGCTTCGCACGGGTACAATACTGATAATTATACTACATAATGTCTTTAAACCTCTAACAAACGGGCGAAATTTGGTCGAAACAAACAGAAACAAATTAATATAGGTACCTACTAAAACTCAGTGAAATAAGTAGGTGGGTATACTTTTATCGTATGAAATACCTATACTCTTCAGGACTAACAATACAACAAACACTAAATAAATAGGTATTCAAGTATCTATCTATCATAGTTACAACGAACACAAAACAAAAAAATTGTTCTATAATTCTTAAGGATCGAGCGCGCATAATCGCATTCGGCCTACCTAAAACACGCGCTGTTATTTTGCGATAACTTCTAAGTTATTCATTTAAAGTATATAGTGTAGGGGTAAAATAATCTGCATGAAATGCTTAAGAATATTAACTCATTTAAAATGATAAGGATAAATACTGAATCCGTCTGATTAGCTTTACAATTACCGCATTAGAAATTATCATTTTTCTAAGATATAATGGATATAGCAAGTTAACCTTGAAAGATAGACATATGCTATCGCAGACTTGTTTGTAGATCTAAAAGAGAAGAATATTTCCACCATACATTGTTTTGTTATATCTCATAGGGTTTGGGCAGCGTTTTCGTTGAAAGCTCCCAAATGGCTTAATTTTTTCCGACACCTCTGACAAATATCAATATATATATTAGTCAAATGAACACATAAACTAAACAAATCATATACGTAAACCTTCCGGAAGAATCATTCTATCGATTGGTAACATCCGCATGAAAATCGATGTAGTAGTTTTTGAGTTTATCGCGAACAGACAGACAGACGCGGCCGGGGACTTTGTTTATAATATGTAGTGATGTAGTGATAGCGGTCGCCCGCGGCTCCGTGCGGATGTCGGTTACCGCTGCAAAAAGCCTACCCAGGAAAGACGGTCAGCAAAATGATTCCCAGGTCAATTCACAGACACCGACATAAACATCGACGACGCAGATATTATCCGCAGGCTGAACAGATTGTCTTTCTGTGGATGTTAAAGTTGTTAATGGTGAAAATATAATTAATGATGTAATTAATAGGCATTTTAGGGATTAGGCATTTTAGGCATTTTCAAATGTTCAAGAAAATATTAATAGCGTGTTATATTCTAGCTCTGAAAAGAACTGTTGGTTAGTCCTGAAAAGAACTGTTGATTAGCTCTGAGAAGAACTTTTGCGTAGGTGTAGTTTTAAGAACGAAATCTAAAAAAAATCGCACGAAAATTATTAGACTTCGCAACGGGCGTGCAGCTGAAATCGTAATATTTTAATTTCGCCATAACTTCAAAACCAAACGTCTAATTTTAATCATTCAAAGACCAAATATTATTTACATAAACTGTAATTAGTGATGAAATAATTTATTTTGATAAGGATTAATAGCATGAGTAAAATAAACTCGTTTAAATGTAGTCCAAAAAAATTCTAGATTTCTAAATAAAAAAATGGTCGTTGTGCCTCACTTGACATAGATAGGTATAGTGTGTCGCGGACTTTTTTGTAGATATTTATAAGATCTAAAATTAATTAGAACATTTTATGGTTCTATCTTTTACAGTTTAGGCAGCGTACGCAAAATAAGTAACTTTTCTGGTTGATTTTTTACACCTTGTGCCAGAAAAACCCAAATATCTTACGAAACCCTATTTTTTCCAAAATAAAATTTAGCCTATGTTACTCGTGGATAATGTAGCTTTCGAATGGTGAAAGAAATCGGTCCAGTACTTTTTGAGCCTATTCATTACAACCAAACAAACAAACAAAGTTTTCCTCTTTATAATATTAGTATAGATTATCTTAATCAATTCAATATATTATCTTAATCATTACTATATTGATTATTGTACAATACTTTTTTTGCCTGTACATTCACAATTGACAACGTAAGTGGGCATCATTTCTGACAGATTATATAACTGACTAGCTTCCCGCACGCGGTTTCACCCGCATAGCTCCCGTTCCCTTGGGAACTTCATAATTAAATATAGCCTATGTCACTGAAAAGTTTGAGGAATTTTTGAAATCGGCACATTTGTTTTTGTGTTTATTGATTATAAACAACATAAAACACACACAAAAGTACAAATATTTCCTCTTTATAATATTAGAAGAGATTAATGTAAACAAATGCCATACATTGCACAAGTTCTGACCAGTTAGATACACTTGAAATATCGTGAAGTGAGTAGACTCCAGTCCAGCCTCATTGAATGGTAAAATAACCACATACTAAGTAACGTCCGTACAACATGCAACAGGGTGTCTCCCATGGGGCTGGGACCTCGGCTCAGGGTATAACCACATACTATGCAACGTCCGTACAGCAGGGTGTCTCCCATGGGGCTGGGACCTCGGCTCAGGGTATAACCACATACTATGCAACGTCCGTACAGCAGGGTGTCTCCCATGGGGCTGGGACCTCGGCTTGGGGTATAACCACATACTATGCAACGTCCGTACAGCAGGTTGTCTCCCATGGGGCTGGGACCTCGGCTCAGGGTTTAACCACATACTATGCAACGTCCGTACAACAGGGTGTCTCCCATGGCTGGCTGGGAGTTTGCTAGATAACGACTTTAACATTTTGGGGAGTTTTGTAAAACTGTCGCGTGCACTCCCGGGACTAAGAGTGCATGAAGCATCGGGCTGTGAACGAGGTGTCGCGACCGTCTCCGGCTCATTTCGACTTCAAATTCTCAATTGGATATCATAGAAGATCCGTCATTTTGTACGATAAAAAACATAAGGGATCTTGTATGAAAGGCGAAACATTGTTTATTCATATTGTTTTCGTAATGTAATAGTCAGTGCGCGTATTTCTCTTCCTGGCCTCATATCTACCTGAGGTCTGCTCAGCCTTGACGTGTTTATCTATATCTTTATCGCTTGATTTACAACATAAATCGCTCGCTGTGACGCCGATCATTCTTTGTAGGTATATATTATTAGCGAGTAAATAAAAATAAATTGTATTGAAAACTTATGAAGATATCAATATTTTGAGGATTGTTCGATAGCGCGCGTAACTTCCCGGTGAGCACATGACTGAGCCTCGCCGGCACGTAGCTACGCGCTCGTGTCGCCACTCAAACAAACTAAGGTCCGATCTAATAATTTCGTTAATAATACCTATCTACATTGTTAATTGTTGGGAAACTCTTATGTACCTACTAGTAGCATGACACCTGGTAAGCGCTAAGAAAGGTACAATTCGAGATTTAGATGATACACACCTGTGACTAAAAATAATGTAAGGTATTTCAAAACAGCATAGTGTCACGTTAGTATATTGATTTCGTTAGTAAATAAATTTATGTGAAAAAATATTATTCTATATCAAAAATAAAATAATATAAAATACATGGTGTCCTTTTGAGTAAAGGTGTACCGGTCGCAGCTGCCGGAGTGTCGCGCACAGAGACTCGCTGAGCCGCGGCGTGAGCACGGCGAGTGACAACTATGTCGGTGCTCGTGCGGGCGCGGGTTGCACCGACTGCTACTATGTACCGTTTCATTAACTTACTATGTTGAACGTTAAGTAGCCCATTAAACATGTCCTCAGCTCACGCAGGGACGCCGCTGATGACCGCAAATGTTACTTTATTATTACCATGCAATTACTAACTATACTTATCTTAATTAGTTTTAGATTTTATGCATATTTTAGTCTCTTTAGTCAATGATTCTCTATGGAGAGTCTAACGCCGACTGCTGAACATGGGCCTCCCCCCGAGGTTAGTTTTGTATATAGTCATCACGGCCGGCAGGCGGGTTGGTGCCCGCAGTATTATTTACTGAATATACATAGGTAAACGCTGCTGCCCGTTACCGAGATATGTATACGATGTTATGGTAGTCGGGACCATTGCTTAACGTGATCTCCGAGGCACGGAGGGTAGTCCTTCAGATAATTAGATCCCGAGTGAAATCTTATTTATTTAATTTTATGTGCACACATAACATTAAATATTAATTTATGAAAATAAAAAAAGTAGCACAAAGGTACTGCTTATTTGTTTTTACATTTGTTCCAGCAGACCCGCGATAGCAAAATACAGAACATAGAGAATAAGAATAGTGTGTGGGTTTGGGAAATCGAGGTAGAGATGAAGTAATATATACTATGAAGATTAAAAATATATACATACCAATAAAAAATTAACATACATACTAAAACATAAACAAATACATGAATACAAAAGCATCATACCAACATACAAATATATAAATTAATACTACTTATTATGATATACTAAAATAATGTTTGTTAACTCGTTTTTTGAAGACATTGTTACAATCTTACATGTTGTACAAAGACTGTTTGTTTGGACAAGACATGTTCGGTCGTGGGGATCAAACCCAAGACCTCTGACACTTTAAATGTGACTAATACCGCGTGTGACCAATATGGTACCGCGGGATCTCCTGGGCCACACTTATAGTGCCCCATTTGTCCAATTATAGGTACGCCCGGAGTGTAAAGGCGTCCCTACTCCTCATGGGTCAGCCTCGAAGGGATAGGGCGTTAGACGGCGGGTTTCAGACCGCCGCCGACGGCCAACACGCCGTCTGCGGAGCGGGTGGGCGGAGGGATCTTCTTCCCTCTCCAGCTCCGCGGCCTCCTTCTGTGACTTTACTTGTCTACAGAAGGAGGCAACCGCCTCCCACGACCTCTCACTTTGGACCATCTTCGAAATGATGGTCGGCAGCGAGAGGTCGTCTCCCACCACACCAATGAGATCCTCCCGCTCGTTGGCCCACGCTGGACACTCCACCACCGTGTGCTATGCCGTATCGTCGGCACAGTCACAGTGGTGACAGCGAGTGTCGGGCTCCCTCTGCGCCACGTTGCACAGGTAGTGGCCGAAGCAGCCATGGCCATACCTGTGCAACGTGGTAGGCGCTGTTCAATCCTTAACAAAAGCTCAGGCATTTTATTGTGTCTTTATATATATATACTAGCGGACCCGACAGCCGTTGTCCTGTATGCTAATATATTAATATATATATATATATATATCTAATATATAAAATTCTCACAGTTTTCGTTGCCATACTCCTCCGAAACGGCTTAACCGATTTTGATGAAATTTTTTGTGCTATCCGGTATCTATGAGAATCGGCCAACATCTATTTTTCATCACCCTAAATGTTAGGGGTAGTCCACCCCTAAATTTTAATTTTAATTTTTCAGACATAGTTAGGGGTAGATTAGAGGTAGGTGTAGGGTAGGGGTAGGTGTAGGGTAGGGGTAGGGTAGAGGTAGGGTAGGGGTAGTGTAGGGTAGGGGTAGTGTAGGGTAGGGGTAGTGTAGGGTAGGGGTAGTGTAGGGTAGGGGTAGTGTAGGATAGGGGTAGTGTAGGGTAGGGGTAGTGTAGGGTAGGGGTAGTGTAGGGTAGGGGTAGTGTAGGGTAGGGGTAGTGTAGCGTAGGGGTAGTGTAGGGTGGGGGTAGTGTAGGGTAGGGGTAGTGTAGGGTATGTATCGATTGAGGCAGTACGAAGTCTGCCGGGTCAGCTAGTTATATATAATTTTCGAATCTCAACCATCCAAACGCATACAAAAATAATCATTCAAATTCGTCTAGCCGTTTAGATGGAGCTCTGTGACAAACACGCGTACAGTAGAATTATATTTATATATATATAAGATAAATACACTTCTCATCAGTGATATCGAAACACTTAATGGTTTCTGTCCTAATTTAACTGTATACTGTGTGTGTACTGTGACTTTGAGACGTCCGAAAATGTTTCTTTTTCTAAAATATATGGATTCTGGACTTAGTCAGCGTGTTGAAATTGAAAGATTGCATCTAAAGGCCGCCGGGCAAGCCGCCGTGCACCCGGCAGCATTCAAAGCCGCCGGCTTTTCCACACAAAGGAGCCGCCGGCATGGCTACACATACAAATACATGGCTTGTATTGCCGGCGGCAAAGCCGCTCGGCTTAAATCGGCATGTGTGTAGTAGCCTTAAGCCTATCGTCTGTTCATAGAGTCTACAAACGCTGTCGGAAGACTGGTTTGTTCACGCGCCGTTCAGGATCTGACAGGAATCGGGTCACTTCTGAGCGAAATGATCGATTTATTGTAACAACTTCTTTACGAAATCGACGCCTTAATGCTTTTCAACTGCAGCAACAGCTTCATGTTGTACGTAGGGTGGCTGTAAGTGACTCTACAATTAGAAGAAGCAAATGGGCCGAAATTAACTGCAGACCATCGAAGAGCGCGCCTGAACTTTGCACGTGAGCACCTAAATTGGTTATACCTCCGGTGGAACAAATCTTTCTGCTAATCTATCGGTTTCTGCTGAGTGTACAATTATGCTGTTTGGTAACGACGCGACGGAAGAAACAAGGTCTACAGGAGAAATGGAGAACGCTTTGCACAATGCTGCACTCGGCTGTGGTGACGGTTTGTTGACGGCTTGGGAAGGAATCAGCGCCGACGATAAGACAGAGCTTGTCTTTGAGAAACTCACGCGATGCCCTATGCACATTTTATCGGCAACGGTTTCATATTCATGCACCACAATGCTAGGGCTCACACCGCGAGCGTCGTACGAGATTATGTTACCGCAGTCGGTAGCTCCATTATGGAATAGCCAGCAAGAAGCCCGGGCATGAATTCGATTGAACATCAGATCTTCTCTTTAACTCATCCCATAGATTCAATGGAATGAGTTAAAGAGAAGAATTCGTGCAAGAAAAATGCAATCCAAGAGGCATGGAATGGAATGCCACAACATTTGATCGTGACTCTCATCCGATCGATGAAGAACCGTACGGACGCAGTAATAAGAGCTCGGGGAGGGGATACAAGTTATTAAATAAACGTTTCTTAGCTTTTTTTTTAATTTACGTGTCTTTCCTTCATTCTCCATACATGTATGGTAACAATGATTTGTTAATCAAAATACGAAACCAATGAAAATTAATTTTGAATTAAGAATATTATAGACCCGGTTCGAAGCCGTCAAAAATAATTAAAAACGAAAAAAATATATACATAGTAGGATGAAACCTATTGGAAAAGGAAGGGTATACCTACCACTAAAATGAAAGGAAAAATAAATTACGGGCGATCTGAGGTTGGGAAGTGGTAGGGGGTGAGATTTTAAGGGTAAAAATCGGTTAAACTCTATTTCCAGCAAAACTACAAGTTCTATCGAAAAAAGTTAAATGGCAATGTTGTGCGTAATGAAAAGATCTACAACTCTTGCAAAAAATGCAGAAAACCACATTTTTGGTTTTTTAATTTTTATATATTACGAAAAAACCATAAAATTTGGTGAAAACTTACTTCTTTATGTCCTAAACACACTGGATTTTTTTAATTTAAAATATTAATTTTGTGACCTTATTTTGACCTTACCACCTTAGTTTCATACTACTATATATTTTGTTTCTGTCGACCCTGGTATATTAACATTAGGATTTGAAACTCAATCACTATCTAACAACTTTTGACATTTATTCTGAAATATACATATTTTTCTGATAATAATCCTTACAAAACATGCAAGGTGTTTCCATTTTTCCCATGAGAAGTGTATATAATTCAGTATAAACCGACCAAGTGCGAGTCGATTGATCGAGCACCATTCTAGTCATTCCATTCAACTTCGATGGAACTAGCGAGAGCAGTTCTACTAAGTTTTGTTTCATTTGTTCCATTATCAAAGTGGATGGGATTGCATGGAACTATTGAGAAAAAAAAGTCTCACTAGTTCCATGGAAATAATGAAATAATGAAATTTATTCAGCACTTAGGTATTTACATACACTTGTACTTGTCAAAATTACACTGTATAAGACTATATAAAACAAAAGTATCACTTAAGTAGCTAAAACATTGTTAAAATTATTTGATATTACAGAATTTTTAATCAGTCTGTCCGTCTGTCGTACGATAACAACAAATGTACACATTATAGTAAGATACCTTAGAGGTAACAGGTCTAAAAATTCCAAGAATCCGACTCATATCTAAGCGACATCCACCCTTAAGGGGTTAGGACCATCGCTCGGGGTGCCACTGGAGTAAAGAGTAGATTTACGAACAGTGGTGGTGATCGCTGGCACGAGATCACAGTTCCGGGAATAAGCAACAACGCGGTCCTCGGTCATGCCGTCGAGGATCCTACACTAGCTAACCTGAAACCTTTCACTAGCTACCTAAGTGGACGACCCGGAGAAGAAAGGAAGAAAGAAACTCCGAGATTTTTTTTTAGTCTCTTTTGCTGTTTCTTTTTTTTATGTCAAGTCTTTTCACAATCATGTAATATTTTACAATGTATATATGATGTGAGCGAATGCAAGCACAATACCATTTATTACCTGGTCAATTAATACCGACCAGGTGTTCAATAAGACAAGAAAAATTATAATAATGTAAATACTATAATGTAGATATTATAGTTTACTCAGGCACAGACAATCTCCTACAAAGAAATCTAATGGCGGATGCATTCACACACATTTACAATATGACAATTTACACAAGTTCAACCAAAGGATATACCTATAATAATAAACAATAACAAGAATGAAATGAACTAATTGCTGGTGGAACTAGTGAGAATGATCCAACCTTTTTAGGGTACCGTTCCCGAAGGGTATAAAAACGGGACCCTATTACTAAGAATTCGCTGTCTGTCTGTCTGTCACCAGGCTGTATCTGCGATATCTAGACCGTTTCAGTCAATCAGTTTTTTTTAGTTTCTCCTGTCCTGGTTTCTCTATAATATCTGTCGAATTGTATTTTTATTTGGATTAAGTCGGTGCGTATTTATATTTCTCAAGTAGGTATACCGAGCTATATATTGTTAGATTAAAATGCTGTGCATTACACTTCTCATTAGTGTGTTTCTTTATATATATTGTAATTAAACGAAGCAGCTACTGGTTGCTCTTAAATAAATAAATCAATATAAGTAAATACTATGTAAAATATTTAGTTGTTAAACAAAAATTTAATATTTTGTGAATATTTCAATCGTCTAGCAGGTGTCGTTTTTAATATCGGATAAAAAGCGGCAAAATAATAACGTTTGTTGTATTATACATATTTATTTTATTTTTTATTATTAAAGTAAATTTCACTACCTGTTGCCGTTATTGATAGGGCAATAAAAACACACTTGTTATATGTGAGGCACCGTTTTTAACCTTCGGGCACGGAACCCTAAAAACAGCTTCCGTATTCTTAAAGGTGAGACTTGTTCAACTGGTTATTATTAGGCTATCACGACAGTTCATATACACAACAATGTGTTATATATATATAGTAGATACCTATAGTTAGTATAAATTAGTGACATACCTACCGCCTGCTACCGGCCATCATGTAACTTATCAGTTGGTACCTACGGCTACACCAGTTCATTCCGAAGCCGTCATTATCACTGATATTATCAGACACTTTGTGATACGTATGTTTTTGTATTAGCAATACAAAAAGAGACGTATTCTTATGAATTCATCACTCGTTTGTGTTGGTGAGGTGACGATTCTCAGAGCAGCTCCAGACTTATTGCCCGAGACGTCTCTTTGCGATCGTTGTATCGAATAAATCCCAAAAAATGTTATGGTTTAGTAGTTAGTAACAAACTTCCTAATAATGTAAGTGATCTTTCAACAAACAAGTTTAAACGATATGTCAAAGATATAACTATGTAAAAAGACTTATTATAGAGATGTGTAGTTCGCGAATGAATCCTTCAATTGAAGTACTTCAGTTGGAATCACTCGGTATCTCTTTCGTTCAGTGCAGATTCATATACTTCAATAGTTCAGTTTAGTCCATTTAGTTCACAGTGTTAAAATTCTTATATTCAATATAATACGTACACAATATAACTTAATGCTTTTAAATGAAAGCTATAGGTACTTATAATTTAAAAAAAAAACATAAAGAACTAATACAAAACAATATAATCATTCTCGTTATTAGTTCATTGCACGATCGATGATCGTTTGAAAGACCTGCGAAAATTGATTCAAATGAATCTAGTTCATAAACTGAATTAGTGAAGTAAATGAATTCGATGATCGTTTGAAGGACATGCGATAAGCTGAACTAGTGAAGTAAATGAGTGATATAGTTCACTTAGTTCAAATGATGCCTATATCTCATTGATTCGTTGTGATTTGCTAAACTAAATGAAGTACTGAACTAAATCAGTGGACTACTTCATTGAGCCAAAAGATATATTCATTCATTTCTTTTTACTGACATATTTTGCGCATGTCTAGCTTATTATAAAATTTCTGATGATGTTAATGACAAAACTGCTTGGGAGTGAGTTGCTCTGAAACAATACTGCTTTATTAATAATTGTAAAATAGAGTATCTTGTCAGTTCTTCTCAGAGTTGCCACATCCAGAACTGGTGGTAGTAAAAGAATGGGACGCATCATAAGAACATGATTGAAAATATTTTAAATGTGTCTATATGAATAAAGAATTTTTGAGTTTGACTTTGACTTAATAGGTATATTAGAATTTAATTCAAAGACTGACGCGCTTTGCTTTAGCGAAGCACCCCCACGTAAAGCTCAGCCTTCCGGTGGGCGCTGGGAGCGGTTTCGGTAAGAGATATTGCAACATTTGCAGATCAAAACGATTTACTCGTATATAGTAGATATATGCTATTTGAATATTTATGTTTCGTTAAGTTAAAGTGTTTCAAGGCTGAAGATAACTTGTCACATTCAAGATTACAACATAAGGGTAAAAAACAAAATTTTGATAAAGATGTTAGAAGGTAATGACAGCACACGGTCGGCGTGACTTATCGTATAATCGCGGCAGACGGACGCGCGGACGCGTCGCGCTGAGCGGCTGTAAATTATTACAGAAACCTCATTAGGTAAAGAAATATTGGTACTTGTGTCCGACGCGCGAACACAATGAGCCTACATTCATTAAGCCATTGTGCCGAGAGGCTGCACATCACCGCCTCACATGTCACTACTTGCGTGTAGCACAAGTCGAAGGTTATAATATGTATTCATGAAATCAACCGATAGAAACCTATCGGTCCTTTATAGGGTATATACATAAATATCAGGGAGTAGGGAACACGCAGCTGAACGTTACCACAATTATAACCACTCCTACGACCAGCTTCCGCGCAACTCCCGTTGTCCTACAAACTACATAATTAAATATAGCCTATATTCGTCCTCGAGAGACGAGCTTTCTAACACTCAAACATTTGTTTGGATCACAATTAAATATATTTAATTCAATATTAATGACGTCATGGAGCGGGTCTACTGATGGAGCCGGAAGGTGGCCGTAGAACTGAGTAACGAAAATTTGTGTAGACATGTTTTATATTCATTTGTTTGAGATAATTTAATAAAGCGCGGTTTGTCCCGCGTAATCATTTGTTTTAATATTATGTGGCGGCTGCTGGTCGTTGAAGCTAATCCACTAAATTTCATAATATTAGTTTATAAACTGAATATAAATATTATACCTACTTCCAAATGAGACTTGACGAAAAAGATCGCCGTCAATGAAAAATTATTTAGAAAAAGTAGGAATCGTCGATCTTGAATAGGAATCGATCTATCTAAACTTAAAATTATATATAGGTAATTTGTTTAAGAACACTGATAGTAAATATAGAAAGAGTAAATCGGTTTGTAGAAGTATTGAGAAGGTTCGTTGTGGAGGGTGTCGCTGAGGGCGGCGCGCTGCGCGGCCGTGGTGGTGGGTCGGCGCGCTGCGCGGCCGTGGTGGTGGGTCGGCGCGGGCGAGTGGAGCGACCGGCGCCGGCGCAGTGCCGCGCTCAGTCTCGCCGCCGCTCGCACGCTCGACGCACGCGCCGCGCGGACACTCCGCGACACACCGACATGAGCACAGGCAAGAGGAAGCTCTCCTTCTTGGGCTTCGCCCCGCAGGTCAGTCTCACACCCCTACTATACTTTACCGTACTTGATGTGTGTCTGCCACGTCTGCAGCATTGTGATGTTTTTATTTTTTTTCTAAAGTCATATAAGTCGTTTCAATGTTGGAAATATAATAACTAGTGTTACAGCAGTGTGTCCGACACAGATCGTTCGGTACTTCACATCGTTGACCGGAACGATCGGGAGCACGGTCTCGGTCTTCACTGTACGCGATGGCAAATTTCGATAATATTGATGCGCAAGTGAGTGCACTAGCGCGGCAGGTGCTACGTGCGTAGCTCGTAGCGGTGCTACGGCGTCGGGCCCCGCGCCGCGGCACTCATCTAAATACTAGCTGATGCCTGCGACTTTTTCCGTGTGGTTGTTATTCCTTCGTTGTTCGCTGTTTTTAACTAACCCACGGGAACTCATTAACTTTCTGTGATTAAAACAGACAGAGAAACAAAAAATAGAAAAAAAATCTGGATGTGTTCTATTTTACTTCTAACATCCCCCTGACTCGGTTTTTAGCGTTTTTTTTCTATGTACCTACGGACATTTGACTTCTACAGTTTTATGATATGTATAGATTGCGTACTACCCGTTGTCGTAACTTTGAACATGTTTGGTATTATACATAATATATATTCCCTCTCCTGCCACTTTGTTTTTTTATCCGTCGGATCGCTTAAATAGTCACCACACAAAGATCACTTCCTCCAAGCACGAACTTATTTCCAAAGCTTAATAAAAATAAAATCAAGCTAATTACTTTTATAGTAGCTGAGTGTATTTAGCGAATTCTCGTAATGAGCGATGTGTGTACACCGTCGTGTGTTGTAGACTGGTCGCGCGGTTCCCGGAGAGGCCGGTCGGTTTGAACGTGGTTGTCATGCTTAAATAAATTCAGTTGACTATGTCTTCGGTTGTGTAGGGTGCGTCCAATCTTTATATTTTTTGGTGATTTATAGAAGAACATAATATTTATATATAGGTGCTAAAAAAATGTTATATGCAAATATATAATAATGTTTATCTATAAACGAATCCCTACATATCTTGGTCACGGTATTACACGTGATCGGCTGCGCCGCTAATTCTTTTTTTGTTGTAATTGTTATTGTTAGCATAAGGGTCTTATGAAAGCAAAAACGAAGTTTTTTTTTCTTCTAAATATTGGCTTACCTTTGACCATAATCTCGCTTGATGAAAGGCGAAGATAAGGCCTAAGATGATACACGCTTGCCTAGAAAGTGTCTGTTCACTTTAGCCTTAAAGATGTCAAAAAATTGCGCGGAAGAGTAGAAATAAGAATATTTAACCACCACATAAAATTTTCTAATGTAACCTTAGGGCGTTTGAAATAACATCGACAGAATGCTGCAAATATCGTCAAACAGGATGTCAAATAATGAATATCGTTTAAAACAGATGCTTCGGTCGGAGTTATCAATACCAATTCCAATTCAATATTTTAATATTCATAGTTAAAATAATAAAATAAATATAATAAAATAAAAATCATTTTTATTTACGTAAACCAATTACAGGCACTTGTAAATAGTCAAACATTAATTAGAAAAATTTATTCATTATATTTGTTATTTATTTATATCTATAAAATTAATTATTTTTATATTATCATATATTTATATGTTATTATTATAATTTATTTATTTATATTGTTCTTAGCGACGCAAAATGCTTGTTCTGTCTATATTATGTCAAAACAATTGTCATTATTTGGGTGGACCATGAGCATATAACGACGGACGCGCTTTAATGCTACCACCGGATCCAATACGCCCCAACTGAGAACATCCGGCGAAACAAACTCAGTGGGTTACTTTACTACCGGTTTCAAATCGGCCCACATGAGACGGTCCGGCGAAACATACTCAAATGGACAAATACGCGGGGTTTTGGTCCAATTAATATCATTTATTTTTAGTAGGCATACACATTTATTGCCCAAACGGTTGTCTTGTTATAATTTATTTTAGTTTTACTCAATAAGATTGAATGATATTGAGACAGAACTAGCGGTATTTATAATTAAAGTACACCATGAAATCAATTACAGACAGTTCACAGAATAAGATACAGTTCTGATTACAACTACTGTACTTGGCTGTATGGTCCTCAGGGAGGTAGGTGCAAGATGGTACCGATAGCCAAACGTCTTTATCTTCAATATAATCCTGAATACTATAGTAACCTTTCGATATGAGAACAGTTTTAACATGTGTTTTAAATCTAGTATCAGGCAAGTCCGTGATATAACTAGGGAGTTTATTATAGAACCTAATACCATTTCCCATAAATGTTTTATTAGTTTTGCTAACTCTAAATCCTGGAACAGCAAGTTTGTGCTTATTTCTTGTGTTAATATTATGAATGTCACTTTTTTTACTATATTTATCAATATTTTTTCTAATAAAAATTATATTTTGGTAAATATATTCAGAGGGCACGGTAAGTATATTTATATTTTTAAAAAGGTTACGTAGGGAGTCGCGACTACCTAATCCATATATGGCCCTGACCGCTCGGTTTTGTAATACGAATATAGTATTTACATCGGCGGCTGACCCCCACAGCAGAATTCCATAAGACTAGAGATGTGTAACTCAGGAGTGATTCGTAAAAAAGATTTAAATCCGTCACAAAAGATGTATAAATCAGTAACTCCCTCGTTTTCTCAATACATCTTTAAATCTTTAACTCTTTAACTCTAAGGTTCATTACAGATTGATTGAACATGAAAAGATGTAGAGTGAAATGACTATTGCAGGATTAGGTGACACAAAACGAGACGGAGAATGATTTGTATGTTCAAAGTCTGTGTATGCGTACTACAATGATCCTTGGCATTTTCATTGAATCTCGCATGTACGAACAAAACTATTTCTTCCATCTTGGTCACAAAGTATTAAATCTAATGTGAACTTAGGATCGCTCATAATTTCGTTGATTTTGTTTACATTTTTTTTTTATAAATCAATAATTATTTACTAGATTAAGTCGTAGGACCATCAATATTTAAAATTTGTTCTCGAACAAAAATAATGATTGACTAGCCCATCAAAATGCAAGTGAGTGAGTGAGTTATTTAGAAGATGGGAGTGATTTGGGATTGAAAGATTTAAAAGAGTGATTTAAATCTTCTTATCAAAAAGATTTATAAATCTCTGTTCGTTTAAAAGATTTATTTTGCGCATGTCTACATAAGACATAATGCTATGAAAGTACGCGAAATACACTAGCTTAGCCGTGGCTTCATCGGACAACTGTCTAATTTTCCATACAGCATACGAAGCTGAACTTAATCTACCAGCGAGTTTTTCAGTATGAGGGCCCCATTGTAGTTTAAAATCTAAGGTAATTCCTAAAAATACGGTGGACGTGACTTAATCTAATGTTTCTCCATTTAATGAAACTTCAGGCGTAGAATTGATAACATTAGGTAGTACAAATTTAACACATTTGGTTTTTCCCGCATTTAGTAAAAGATTATTTGCGGAAAACCAGTTTGCAATTAAACCGAGTGTTCTATTATGGTCAATTAAATCGGTAACTTTTCTTTTAACTTTAAAAGTCAATGAAGTATCATCGGCAAACAGAACAATGTCTGATAGTTCATTAATTAGGTATGGGAGATCATTTATATAAACAAGAAACAGGAAAGGACCTAAGATTGATCCCTGGGGCACCCCCATTTTAACAACATGTCCCTCAGAATTCACGCCGTCTATAGATACTATCTGTTTCCTATCTGATAATAAGACCGGACAACGTCTGTCAGGTCAGCTAGTTTAGGGATATTTACGAAAAATTCATTTAATTATATGTTTAATTTATTATTTAATGCCCATGCGGTTTCTCCGCACCGCGGTCCGCGACCGTCGCACAGCTCTTAACCTCAAGCCAGTGCTTGTCTGCTCAAGGGCCACATATGACTATGTGGGAATCATTGCGGGCAACAGAATCTATTCGCTTTCACCGCGCTTACGCCTATATTGCAGCAGAAGCTAGTAGGTAGGGCCTCACGAGTCACAAATATCGTCCACGGCCCACACGCGGCCGGCCGCAGTTTCACGACCAATGATCTTAACAATTGTAGTTATGTGTCATATATAAAGGAACTACAGATTCGAATGAAAATATAGCCCATTTATCGAGGGAGGCTATAATACATATTACAACGGGAACGGAAGTTACACGGGTTAATAGTATTACTCATTTTTAAATACGTTTCTTTCGTGCGTTACGCTATTTAAAAAGAGCGACAGCTGATCAAAACATTGTCTAGGTAGTATATAGTTTTGTATAATTCCCGGACAGTAAGCCCACTCAGAGTCGGAACAACAACCCGTGATTGACACAATGAACAGTCCTGGGAGCGGGGCGCAGAGCGTCTCGGAAGCAACGCCCGTCATTCCCGAGCGCCGCCGTCGCGCGCCGCCGCCGCCGGGGCAGGCGCCGTTGATTGAGTGAAATGTTCGATGCCGTATCAATGACGTGGTGTAATGTAATGCGGGCGGCTAATTGATCTGAGCTGGCCTCCGCCACGTCTCTGCACTCATTCCCATCAGATAGAATAGTAACAAGTAACTAACAATGGAATCCCGCAGTAGTACTCTAGTCGGGTATGCAAACAAACATATTACAGTATTTTGCCTACAAAAAGTCTAAAGTGACTTGTGTTACATTGTATGTAATATTATGTGTTATATAAGGTGCCATCCAAAAAGTACGTCACACGTATTTCATGATTTTTAGACCCCCCCTCCCTCCTTGTCACAGGTGGTCACATTTGTGAGAGCCCCCCCTTCCTAGTGTGACGGCACAAATTTACAATTTTACATAAAAAAAAAATTAAATTAAAACAGCAGTTCCACAATTAGTTTTTATTAAATCAACAAACAAATATTTGAAAATAACAAATCAATAAACTTTGAATTGAAGAAAAAGAAAGGAACTTAGTCGTCTTCAGTCCATGAACTCTGAATCCATTCCTTTAAATTATTTATAATTGGCATAGAAGTCAGTTCGTTCTCATTGGCGTTGTTAACGTCAGGAACATTTGTGGTGTCTACATCTTCTTCATCCAACCATATGGCATCAATCATCATTTATATCATCCAAACAAAGAATTTCTCTGACACGTCTAGCTGCTATTCTTTGAGGACGAATCTTTGCAAAGGGTAAAACTTGCTGCTTTTTATGTAGTTGTTTGTGTTATTGGCTATATATGATGCAAAATAAAGACCACTGATGCCACAATTTCGCTTACACAAGTATCGCTCGACACTGGGGCAGTCACTATCATTGACGAAAAAAAAGCAACTCTTTGATTTTACATTCCTCTGTAAGTTTCATACAGTTTACGGTAAAGAATACCTATATCTATCTTTTAGTTTATTTTGAACTTGTTTAATTAAAATAAGTTGTAAAATAGTAACTGTATCGACAAAATAGCAGAATTAAAAAAATGAAGTCGTTCACTCGGCGAAAGTCAATTGTCAAATGAAATAGAAACAATGAAATCGCGCGAGGTTATTTTTTAGTTTCAATTAATATTTCAAATTTCGCAATTTAATTTATTAAATTTGAAATGTGATGTCACAAAACTTAGGACCCTCCCTCCCCTTGTCACACCATGTCACACTTCGTCGACCCCCTCCCATCCCTCCTTACATGTGACTTACTTTATGGATGGCCCCTAATTTTATTTGAGCGGGGTGTAGCTGCCGCCGTATCATCTGTGTCCGAGAGGCCCGGGAACTATATATCGTAGAGCGACAGTTGCACAAAACTCCCCTAAACAACTAAACGTCATAATCCCTCAATCCCCCCGCCAGCGACCGCCCTGAGCCGAGGTCCAAGTCCCACAGCGGACGCCCTCTAGGGCAGGTCACTGTTTGTAGTTTAAACCATTTATTTAGGCTGGTGCTCTGCTCGCCTTTATGCCGTAGCAAATCCCTTCTGGTTAACAAGGGGCCCCATGCCACGTGTGGCCCCGACAAGGTTTCGCTACATCACTGTACTTCTATATCTATTCTAATATTATAAAGAGAAAAGTGTTGATGGTTTGTTTGTATTGAACAGGCTCCAAAACTACTTGACTGATTTGAAAAGTCTTTCGCCTTTGGGAAGCTTTGTTATCCTCGGATGACATAGCCTGTGTTGTTCGACGAGGTTTCCACTGGAACGGGAGCTAAGCGGGTGAAACCGTGTGCGGGAAGCTAGTAAGTTAGCATTGCAGATAACGAGATGTATATTATACCGGTGGGTTTAAGCTAACACTTTGAGTAGGAAGGTCATATTTATCTCATACGATCAAGATGTTTGTCGTCGGTTGACATGGCATCATGTAACAGTCGAGTGAGTCAGCTCCTCGTGGAGCGCAGTGGCCGGGGAGGCGCTTCGCCCACTCGTTCGAGACGGTGCAGTAGTGAGAGACACTGAATGTAGCATTCACAACGTTGCTAGTAGTTACGACATTAACTAGTGTCAACTACAATATATTTATTTATTTATTTATTAATACATGGAAGACTTACAGCTGTTCTATCTTAAATATATTACAAGTGCAGTTAACTGAAAGCCAATTACAAGTCCTCGCTTATAGTTACAGAAAAGGTTACAGAAAGTTATTTACATCCAAAAGAATATGACAAGCTAATAACTATACATTGAGTGAAACGTAGTACGATTGTATGTTGACAACAGTGTCGTAACTAATATCGATGATACAGTCTTACATGTGTTGATTAATTTAATTCATCCTGAGCACTGAGCACTGAGCACTGAGCAGAGCCCCGATTCGGATAATATAAAAAGTTTAATTCACAGGACGTAATCGAGTGTTGGCAGACAGTTTTTGGGCAATTGGTATTCTGGTAGTTAGTGAAGTAAGGGATCTCGTCTCACGTAACGATAGTATCTTATTTGTTACTATTTAACTTTGAGTGATTCCACCACGTGTTCTCGCTGTGCTCTCGTCACAATCATTGTGAGGAACAATCAGCTTTACATTATATTTTACTTATTTGTAACATAATACCTAACACGTCGTAATTCCATACGGACCTTAATGGAGTGTCGCTGAGGTATCGATTTTATATCAGTTTATATAAATTAGTAAAACTGAGTCCCTGAAATATGCGGCGGCTGTAAGTTGTATGCGACGCGACAGTGACACGACAGCAGCGGCCGCTCAGATGTGTGCTACCTTCTGAGTTGTGACATGTTTCCGAACAAAAGACAGTACCTGTAGTATTGTTACTATATCACACTCGATGTTTCGTATAATGGCAGTTAGTAGTAACGCGCTTCTTTCGTGCTTCCAATATCGTCCCGCGTAAACTGCTGGGCCGATTTCGCTAATTATTTTATTGCCTTTTATTATAGAAAATTTTTGAATACGTGAGCACCATATAATAGTGTGATATATACCTCTAAGTAAGTACTTTCAACTAAAACTATAGCGGACTCGATATTATAGATATTTTTTTTTATACAATTCGACCAACTTATGTAGTTACAGTCGTTCTAACAAAATGTATGGAGTCGACCGCAAAATGAATTTAACTTTATAATTTAAAAATAGGCATTTTAGATAGGTATGCATGGCTACGGAACCATTTCTTTTGCGTGCCCGACACGCTCTTGGCGGGTTTTTTTAATGTAACTTCATGGAGTTTGACAGAATGCTGCAAATATCGTCAAAGTGGATGTAAAAAAAAAAGAATTTCGTCTAAAACAGGCGCTTCGGTCGGAGTTATGAATACCCATTCGAATTTAATATTCCAATATTCATAGTTAAGAGAGGACAATGTCCGTGAACAATAATATAATGTCAAGATGAAAACAATATATATACATGGTTTGTTGTTTCTCCGTTGTTCGGTTTGCGATGCGCTATCCTCGCCAGACAATCAGTCATCGTACCGTCTCCCTTGTCTTCTTTCATTTTGTTATATGTCCATGACTGGGTGTTAATGCATCTATTAAATGTAATCTGTGGAGATATCGTCCGATACACTCTACATTCCTGCAATGTTTCGCTCATAAATAACGTAACGTAATACGTTATTATTATCGCGCGTGCGCGGGCGCGTGTGCGCGTGCGGAGCGCGCGCGAGCCCTGCGCGGAACATTGCCAGGGCTCATGACACCCAGTGTGTCTGTACGTTCGAGTTCGTATTTTTCTGCGATAATGCGGTAAACTGTAGTGTGATAATTGGCAACTTTCTAGCGCGGCGATGCCAAATGACAAAGCGTTTCCCTTATAAATAGTGTTTTGAAATAGCGCACGGTATCTCCCAAAGATGCAAGTACTATTATGAACGAATCGCTTTGTAATGATGTCGTTCCTCGCATTACACACATGTCTGAGTTGATAACCCTTCCTTCCTGTTGTATTTGTCGCAGTCGAGTAAACTATAGAAAAAGTAGGTGTTGATAAAAACAGTAGTGTCCGAGCAGGTCCGTGGTGTTCCGGTCGTGCTCCGCCCTTGGTCGCCTTGGTCGGCTCCTTGACCCCGCTCCCCGCCACCGCTCGTGGCTCGCTCTATTTGGCACCGCGGGCTGCAGGTGCCCGTCGAATGTCTTCTTGGTCATTGCCCATCGAATGAGTCTTTACGGTGAATCCATCAACTTACATATTTATTTACGAGACTAATAATTAAATTTATTATGCTGTAGTCAGACTGAAAAAACAACTCGCGCCAGTAAAAAATACCTATATCCGAATCTAGTTCGTTGAGCGGCGATGACAAGCACATGAGGGGTCCGGCTGTCGTGTCAGCATACTATGTCACAGTCAAAGATCTGCGTATCGTCGTTTCGTTCAAGATCACCGCTGAACCTGTTATTTGAACGACGGTAGCTCGTGTGTCTGGACAGACAGACAGACAAACAGGGCACTGGGCAATAGGATTGTATTGCCTTAATCCTAAATGATGTTTTCCATCCATCAAATGTGTACATATTGTGCAGATAAATAATAATATTGTTTTATCGGCTTTTTTGTGCATCAGACGTTTACAAATGACTTTTTGATTTTAATTAATAAAATTGCATCATCAATAGAAAATGCTTCTAATAATAGGTATATAGTAACATTTATTAACTTTAATTGCAAATGAACTGTTGATGTTTCGATGACGGAGCAGGATCCGGCGCGGGCGGGAGATGGTGGCTCACGCCGGTCGCTTGGTCACGAGTGAACATTGAAAGGTTCAAATGTATTTAAGCCACACATTTTGTCGAAGACTTACGTAAGCATTCTTGAGTAGGTATTCCGCTAAAGATAAAGTGATGGTGATCATGGCTCGCGGTATTCACACAGTGGTATATACACGAGTGACAAGTGACAGTCGCCGGACAAAGCCCGCGCGACATCTGTAGTAGCATGATATATGGAGATACAAATGAGAAATAGCCTCCGAGCGAGCTGCGCCGTCAAGGTCGCCATGTATACATGTGTGCCTAACTGCCTACGTACTTCCTACCTAGTACCTACACACTACATACATCGGTTCGCGCATCCCTAAACCATCCGTAGTTTATATTTTTCAGAAAGATGGTTCATTTATTGTTTGTAAATTATTTTTATTTTACGTTTCAAAATTTGCGCTTCAACAATAATCTAGGTAACTACTTTAATTAGTATGAGTTTGAGATTGTAAACTAGCTCGACATCTATAAGCGACTTGTGTATGGTCAAATTCAAAGTAGATCACTTGAGATTGATACGACACGGTCGGCTACGGGCACTGAGGCCGCGCGGTCACTACGCAGACGCACTCAGTTCTCACCCACTCATCCACTCATCTCGTTTACTTACCTACTTGTACAAACGTATCTACGTGTGTCAGACGAGGTATGATCAAATTTAATTTATCAGGTTTTATATATTTTATTTTATAAAGTAATACTACATAAAAAGCTTGTACGACCTTCATCGTGCACAGCACCATCGCCGTCCACACACTGCGGAAAAAACGATATATCATTGACAAAAAAACTTGAACAGTAATATTGGCGAGTTTCACTATAAGTATATTATAAAACTAAGGCCTCTGTAGTTTATATTCGCGATAATCTCAAAATCTATGCACGGATTTTCAAGCAGTTTTCTCCAGATAGAGTGATTCTTCAGGAAGGTTTAGGTATAAATACTTATATATAATTTGTGTCATTGACTACCCGTGCGGAGCCGGGGAGGGTCGCCATTTACTTTTATATAAATACCTAAACATATATTTCGCGCAAACATATATATAATGGATTTTTGATGGGTAGATTCAAACATAAAGGCACTTGTTGATATTTACAGATGTTACAAAATGAACTTGCACCAACCTCCAAATGATGGTTACAATACAATACATCATCTGGAGTTTGGTACACAATCAGTATTTGTCACAAGGTGTTGTTATCAACGTACAATGTGACACTATCTGTCACTAGCATACTGTCACGCGACGTCGCCTGCCGGACGAGCTGAGCCTTCATCTGTTGACAGCTAGAGGCTACTTTCACGCTTGATAACCCGTCGGGGCCTGTCCGAGCCTCACTGAGTCACTGATCACTTTTCATTCTATGTAAACTACATACTACAACTACATACTTATTAGTATCTATTTAATGATTAAAAAGCTTATAACTCGAAAATATATTTATTAAAATAAAAAAATACAAACGTGTTTGTTGAACATGTTTTTGTTTATAGTCGAGCGTCGCGCGTCGCCGGCAACATCATGACAACCTCGGATTTGAGTTACAGTAAACTATGTCCATACTCTACCCATGTCCTCCCATGGGGGTCGTAAAAGGCGACTAAGGGACATATGGCTGATGGATGGGCAGCAGCATATATTAGCTCAAGGTTTACATCTTACTGCGATCACCAATCCGTCTGCCAAGCGTGGTGATTATGGCAAAATCCCTCTATGATCCTGGCTTGCCAAGGTCTGTTAAGAGGAGGCCCATGTTCAGCAGTGGACGTCAACGGGCTGTTGATGATGATGAAAGTAAACTAAATTTAATAATTTAAAAGAATTAAATATTTTCAATAAGTTGCATAGTCGGTACCTACAATCAGATAGTAATCGAGAATAATAAATTCGCATCTACTAAAATAATGAATATATATTTTTTTTCTTTGTAAAACAACGGTTTTGTACATATTATTATGTATTCTTATAATTTCTGTTACTTTAATAATATTCAAACAACTTTTGTGGTTGCGCTATAGAACGTACTGATCCCGCAGTATGAACACAAATAGTCCACAAAGGAAACAATATTTTTTGCCATCCAAGCCCAATTTTTAAGCCCAAAAAAATAAAATATGTTTGTCTGCAAATCCAGATCGTAAGTGTGAGTTAACTTTCCAGTCAGGGTGGATCCTGGCGTTCTCTTGAAGCTGCCATCGTGCTGACTCTTCTCTTTGTTTTTACAATGAACTTCCCGCGCGCGTGTTACCTGCGAAATTTCCGTTCCGTGGGAACTTAATAATAAAATATAGCCTATATCCTTCCTCGATAAATAGCTTAGGTATCTAGCAATAAAATATGTTTTCAAATCGCACCAGTAATTCCTGAGATTAGCTCGTAAGCAAGCAAACAAACAAACTCGTCAGCTTCATATAATAGTGTAGATTCCACCCAAATCTACATTACATTCGGAAGAGGAACTCAGACTCCAGTGCTCCATGCTGCTCGCGAAAACTATCGCGTTATTAAAATCAACTTACCGATCCCTTTTCTAAGTAGGTACAGGAAAATAATAGTGGCTCATGGGGAGCTTCCTCAGGATGCTCAGGAGGGTCTGTCCGTCGCGAGCGGAGGAGTATTTTACTAACTGTTTTGTTTTGAAAGTAGGTACTTGATTTGATACAAGTAATCCGGGATGATCCGGCCGTCAGCGGTCAGCTGGCGGCTGTCGGAAGTGGCGCACGCTCGTCGTCCTTGAGCGCGGTGTTTGCGCCGCCCTTATCTGCGCCGGGCTTCCTCGAGCCACGATTAATTCGATAACGTGTGTTATTTGCGTGAAATTGATCGGAGACAATCGGACAGGCGGATAAGATAGCGAGGACACGTGAGGCGGCCTCCGCCGCTCGGCCGCGCGGTGTGCGCTCGCGTAGGTACTAGCGCGGTTGCGCGGTGCCTAGGTGTCTACCTAGTCTTTCCCGCAAACCCAGTGGGACGCCGCACAAGTGGTTCGATGCGTACGAACGCTTATCTCTCGCCTACTCATGTCAAATATAACATATTATGATGTGTTAATATTATTAGGTCATCTATTAGGTACATTGAAATAAGACCTATGAATTAGTCTTGTGTAGTTCGTGAACGATGAACGAATAGGAGCCGTATCTTCGTACTGTACTAGAAGAAACGTTTCCGAACGCTGATTTGTAATCGGTCTAATAGGTCAAATAGCTCTTTTCGTACTTCGTACATTGTAAACCGCGAGATCGTATAAGTGCGAGCGAGAACGAATAATGAAACTGACTGATTGTTTTTGACAAGTACGTCATACGAATTCATTCATAATAATGTAGGCGGTTGATCAGAATGACAGTCCTTGAGTCCTAAGCCTGTACAAGTATGAAGGAAAATCAAATATGTTAAATTATTACAATAGTAACCATAATTTGGTCACCGTGGTGATTTGGTGGCTGCTCTGTGGTCCGCAAATACGCTCTAAGTACTTAACAATGTTCCTGGAGAACGTATTCACTCTGTGGTCCGCGCTGTCCTATATGGAAATGCTGACCGAGCGCAAAGACCGAATAGAGCTGTTAGAGCTTATAGAACGAGCTAGTTCACTGTCCGAAATGAACTAGTACGGAGCGATCTTGAAAATGACCGAGCAGGCACAAGACTACTATGAATTATATTAATACACAGTATCGCATCATGTTTTAAACTAAACGCAGCTGCCTCGGGGCCGCACTAACAATAACACCGACTTGTTGATAGCTTGTAAGTCAAAAGAGACTGTCACTTAAGTAGTTAGGACTAAAAGCGAGCTTACCGCTTGGGGGTCCAAGCGGTAAGCTCGCTTTTAGTCCTAGTCTTTTAGTCCTTAGTCCTGCGACTCCGTCGCACCGCGCCGCCGCCGCCGCGCCGGTTCAGACTTTCGCTTATCACATTCACAACAAATCAGTCGCGTTTTCATTACACTGACTATTTTATTGTGACAATATTTTTCAATTGTTAAATCATATACGTGCCTAGGATAGTTTATATGAATGCTACTTGCTTGTTTGTACGTATACACGTAGTAGGGGGCCGCAGGGGCCGGTGACTTCAGCGCCGGCCCCTTCATGCCCATAAGAAGGTAAAAGCGATTTCTATGAATATGTGCCTATTTTGGTTCGTCACAAATTGATTTCATTCAACAAAAACAAATGTTAGGTATATTGCTTTATCATTAAAATAGTATTTGTCGCTCCTACATTTGTCAGGTATTGATCGTTTCTGGCGAGCGTAACCACTGGCTGCCGTGAGAGCCGTGAGAAGACTTTAAGATAATACAAAACATTTGTATAGACAAATGTTTTTTTTTATCTTATGCATTAAGGATCAATTATAATAAGCCTCACGAGTTGGTTTGTATTCGCTATTCGTAGTATACCTACTCTAGTCGAGTGTTGTAGCAGTGACTGATGTAACTAGCGACAGGAAGGTGCGCTAGCCTTCGGTCGGGGCTCCTCGGCTCTTATCACTCAGTCAACAACACTTCCACTATGTCTCATTGCTGAAATAATTGAGTGTCGCGAGAGATAAACTTAAATTTATCTAAATACTGAGAGATAATGTTGAGTGGCACTCTGTCTCGCTCTGGCGACGAGGAAGCGCGCCGGACCGCGCAAACATATAGCATTTTCATAAACGGGATTTTTGAAACGACAAACAAAGCGATAATCAAAAAACTTGACTCAAATTCGCTTTCAAGTCAATTTCAGTTAGTGAGATTAGTTGTTTACGAGAGAAGGAAGTCTTCCGTTACTTCCATCCAAGATGCCAATAACTAACTATAAGATTCAGTTCCTTTAGAAACTCCGCTTTCATTCAAAATTGACTCGGGAATTTGACTATTGTTCGTGTATTTTACAGCTAAAATTACGAGTTCTGCCTTATTTTAGAAAAAACTGCTCTTATTTTATAAAAATATAGAAAAGCTATGCGAATTAAGTCTACATGTCGATGACGTTTTCAAGTCGTTATTAATGATATACCTATTATTATCATACACCTGTACACGAAGCCTTGTAGTAGTCATGTGCCTGCTCGGTCATTTTCAAGATCGCTCCGTACTAGTTCATTTCGGACAGTAAACTAGTTCGTTCTATAAGCTCTAACAGCTCTATTCGGTCTTTGCGCGCTCGGTCAGCATTTCCATATAGGACAGCGCGGACCACAGAGTAAATACGTTCCTAGAAACATTGTTAAGTACTTAGAGCGTATTTGCGGACCACAGAGCAGCCACTAAATCACCACGGTGACCAAATTATGGTTACTATTGTAATAATTTAACATATTTGATTATCCTTCATACTTGTACAGGCTTAGGACTCAAGGACTGTCATTCTGATCAACCGCCTACATTATTATGAATGAATTTGTATGACGTACTTGTCAAAAACAATCAGTCAGTTTCATTATTCGTTCTCGCTCGCACTTATACGATCTAGCGGTTTACAATGTACGAAGTACGTAAAGAGCTATTTGACCTATTAGACCGATTACAAATCAGCGTTCGGAAACGTTTCTTCTAGTACAGTACGAAGATACGGCTCCTATTCGTTCATCGTTCACGAACTACACAAGACTACCTTGTAGGCATTGCAGGATTTTTTTAGAATGCAAAGCAAAGGCTTGATCACCACATTAAAACGGCTGTCTCGTTTCCCCAGGTAAGGATCCTTTATTTTTCTTGCGAAACCACAATTCTCGTAAAATTAGTCTCCGAGTGAAATTCAACTCCTACTCTTTAATAAAAAAGTCGAAAACCTGGGTTCACCGCACGTTCCGAATCTCCCTGCCCTTAGGAACAAATTCCGTCATAAAATACCTGAAGCCTATTTGTAATGGTCAGTTATAGTTAGGGTTGCAATTATTGTTGAGAACTGATACGGGACTTATTGGGGCAAATGAATAAAAACTGAAAATAAAGGTAGGAACGGTTTATTACAATAAAAAATCAATGGAAAACAACGACTCCTCGCAACCGTTAGTCTCTTGCCTGCCGTCAGCTTCGAGCCTTTAGTAATAGTAGAAGATCCGACCCTACATCGACCTTCACCGAGTTGATAATAGAATGAAACATGTTTTATAATAAATTAAGTAAGTATATTAGAAAATATATTAAAAATGGGTTGGCTAAAGTAATCCTGTACAGACTTTTTTTTAATGATTTGAATTAAATGTTTGCAACAATTAATTTAAAATCATTAAAAAAAAGATAAGATAATAAGTAAATTTTATTATTACTAAAATTATTAAACGTATAGAACGTTCAGCTGTTAGGTTGGACCTGGACGAACTACTGGGTTATTAGGTACAAAAAGGTGTGTAGATGACAGTTACTTTCACTTGATTGGATAATTACTAAAATTATAATAACAAACAAGCGCTGATTTTGCGTTAATTTAATTTAATCTTTTTAAAATTTCATTAAATATTTTTTTAAATAATAATTAAAAATAGTCTGCCCAGGATTTTTTTAGCCAACCCATTTTTAATATATTTTCTAATATACTTAATTTATTATAAAACATGTTTCATTCTATTATCAGCTCGGCGAAGGTCGATGTAGGTTCGGATCTTAGACTATAGGTGTATATTGAAATATTGATAAAAGGGACAAGTAACAATAGGGTTCAATCTGGATCGAGATCCGTGATCGCGCTAGATTGATATAACTGGATTTGGATTGTTGTCACATTACACAGTCATTCCAGATCACGTCAGTCCACTGTTCGCAATTATCACATGAAGACGTGTTCTCAGCTCTGGGGATTCTGATTGCCAATAAATAAAAAAATAAGAAGATTGTGTGTTCACAATCGGTATTTGGCTCGCTTTAAATCTCGGAGGTCATGGGCTCGATTCCCACGCCAGACAGGAAATCTTTGTAAGATTTCTTTCCGGGTCTGGTTGGTTGAGGGACTACCCTCCGTTACTCGGAAATACGTTAGGCCGTTGGTCCCGATTGTTATATCATCTATAATAATCGTATATCATGGAACGGGCAGCAGCCTTTCCTTGTGTGGTACAACATAATACTGCGGTCACCAACCCGCCTACCAAGCGTGGTGACTATGGCAAATACCCTCCCCCGGGAGGAGACCCATGTTCAGCAGTGGACGTTATACGGGCTGATGATGATGAATCGCCAAATGAAATGAATTCAATCTAGATCGCGATGAAAGGATCGAGATCATGGATTTCAAAAAAAAAATGATAATTTGCGATCTGATGTCGCGATCCGTTACTTTAACCGTGTAAATACGGGACGTGACACTTCAATACGGTGACCGCTCCGAATATACGGGACGTATGGTAACCCTAGCTATTGTTTTACATTCTGTTCCATACTTCTTGCGTTAATTTGTCACAAACAAAAATACATATGCTATTCTATTTATAATATTGGTAGAGATAAATATGAATCGTAGCAAACGCGTATAGCCGTCGTATGATCCGTGACATTGAACGTGTCGGAGGAGACTTGTTCTGAGAGACTCAATCATATCGATTGATTTAAGTATTTGTTAAAACACTCGAAATTACTAGTAGCAAAAATATTGTGCCGTTGTTAAAAACCAATCAGTAACATAATTGAGCAGGTGTGTTATCGATTGAGTTGACGTTATCTGCAACTCGGATCACACAACAACTGGTCGAGTGTCGCTTGACGGACCAAGAGAGCGAAGGCGGACCCGTGGAGACCGGCACTGGCACTGACATTGTGCAGTTCGCAGACAAAGTGCAGCATATCTAAGAATGCTATTATTCCAAGTCCGCAAATGTCTGTGGCAAATAACTGAATGTGACACATGAAATCGCACATTATCTAGTAACTGTCACCGAGACGTAGTGTGCCTACTCAGTACACTGACATTGCGACGTACCGCGCATGTTATTAGTGCTCACCTTCTAAATAATTAAAATATTAAGTGACAAATGATGAGTAACAAAAAGTAGAATGTGGTAGCGTCATGTGATCAGTTAGTGTGTGCAGTACGAGTAGATGTATGGAATCCAACACTGTGTCGTTCGCTTCGCTCTCTGTGGAGTGGCGGCGCGCAGTCTAGCGGTCACACGATCTCGGGGCTGTGTGCTCTAAATTGTAATCTTAACGTATTGTTTTTATTAATCTCCTACATGAGAGTATTAAGCAGACCGCACTGGAAGAGATGAAGATCTATTAGTAATCACACAGTAGTGTACTTATACCGTCCGTACCCAAGTAGGCAGGTTCCGGGAGCGCTCCGTGCGTGACTCCGCTGGTAAATAGGCACAGGTGTGACGTCACTAACTACCCGCACACGATCATCTGCCATTGGGTAAATACACAAACACATAACGCAAACAGTCCAAAATACGGTGACGATGAAGTGAACACGAATGTAATATTAATGTGCCTATTATTAGAATAAATTAGTAGCTTTACAGAGCGCTCGCTTCAATTTAAATTTATTGCAATAATATATTTTGTATTGAACTAGTTATCGATATGCGTTCGTTCGTAGTTAACACGAGTGTGTCAATGTCGTGTTAATAAAATGAGTTAGCGCGTGGGTCAACGGTCAGCGGTCGGCGGTCAGGAGTGGTGCCGCTGGGCCCCGCCGCGCCGCCACCGCTGGGCCCTCTCTCGACGCACATGTGACGACCGTGACCTCGCGCGGTGCTCGCCGCCCCTTCCGTTTCTCCCACCGCTACGCTAATGACTCACAAGTCGCTGCCCACTCTGACCACTCGCCCCGACACACAACGTACATCATTTGCATTCATATTTTACAGTCCATGAGCTACATTAGATTTTTAGGTCGGTTAGGTAATTTGAACGTTCCGAAACTTTGACTGAATGAATACAGAATTATTTTTGCAAATAGCGATCCATGACGTAATGACAATCCTCGTGGCTTAGCGGTATAAGTCTCGTTTTAAATCTTGGAGTACGTGAGTTCGAACCCCACGCCGGATCTTTGTTTAAATTCTGAGTTTCTTTCCTGAAAGCACGTTAAGCCATTGTTATAACAAGCGTACCTATACCAGAGGACAGCAGCGTTTCCATGTGTGTAACTACTGCGGTCACCAGCCCTCCTGCCAAGCCTGGTGACTGTAACTAAACTCTTCCTCGAGAGGAGGCCCAGCAGTGGGCGTTATACGGGCTGCTAATGATGATGATGATTTAGTTCGGGTCGGGCTCGAATCCAGTGAGCATTTGCGGGATGCTCGGTTCTTCATACATGTTCAGCAGATATGCCTTGTTATATTTACTATATCTTTACTATGACATCTTCTGTGGGGAAAAATTTTTTTAATGTTATTTATATTTACACACGTTTCCACGTTATGCGCTCACGATATTAAATCATATATTAATAACGTGAGCGCATAACACATTGTAGCCATGTCAGTACAGTGCGGCGGGCTCGGTCGCGAGTGACGTGGGGACGTGGGGACCACCACTTAGCTAATGAAACTGTCTTCGGAAACTAATGATGTTATCAACGTGTGGGTTCTGTGCCACCAGATAATGTAGCATAAAACCACGTTGTGACTCCGTGATACCGTGGGCTGTGTTGGGCAACGCCGCATCAGAGTTAGATCATAGGACCTTCACCTTTGCCGAGCGAGTACATCGTGTGTGAGTACATCGAGGAGTAATAGCGACGAACTGTACCGACGTCACCTCACTGCTCAACATGTGACTACACTCTCGGCCTAACATTAAATACAATAAATTATAAATAAAATAATAATACCTTGACACCGTATATTGAAGATTGATTCAATTTTCAATAAACACTGTCTATAAATAGTTTCGATTAAATTAGCCTTCAATATAGGTGACTTGGCCATTTGTTTACGTGAGACCGGTGAGACAAAGCCTGCTAACTACAAGCCGCGGGACGTGTCCGTCGGCTCCGCGCCGAGACTTGTCTGATCTAAACATGAAAAATATATGAACACGCTTTTCGTTATCCCCCATACCTGGCTTAGGTCCCGTGACTTAGGGTCCGTTCACACAGACCGACTCGGAGAGGAGAGCAGATTCTTATCACGTTGAAAACAGAGTTTTTAGTATTTGTAGTGAGGTTTATTTTTGCATGTGCACTGCTTTTGTCATTAAGAAAGCTTGAACGCGCTTGGTGTGAAATATAATAAGAGGAGCTGACCGGCTCCGATTGCGTACATTTTCTCGTTCGCGCAGCCGTTCGGCTCCGATTGCATGCTTTTTCTCGCTCGCGCAGCCGATCGGCTCCGATTGCGTGGTCTTTCTCGTGGTCGTTGGCGGCTCCGCTCCGACCAACTCGAAGCGTATATGATCCGGTCTGTGTGAAAAGAAAAATGCGCGCCGATGCTCTCCGAGCTGGTCTGTGTGAACGGACCCATACTGGTACTACCTTTGTAGTATATCCACCCGGCTCCGAGCGCATCCGACCGGCTCCGAGCGCATCCGCTTTCAGATCGCTTCGAGCCGGTCTATGTGAAATAGTTGGCGGCTCCGCTCCGACCAACTCGAAGCGTATATGATCCGGTCTGTGTGAAAAGAAAAATGCGCGCCGATGCTCTCCGAGCTGGTCTGTGTGAACGGACCCATACTGGTACTACCTTTGTAGTATATCCACCCGGCTCCGAGCGCATCCGACCGGCTCCGAGCGCATCCGCTTTCAGATCGCTTAGAGCCGGTCTATGTGAAATAGTTGGCGGCTCCGCTCCGACCAACTCGAAGCGTATATGATCCGGTCTGTGTGAAAAGAAAAATGCGCGCCGATGCTCTCCGAGCCGGTCTGTGTGAACGGACCCATACTGGTACTGCCTTTGTAGTATATCCACCCGGCTCCGAGCGCACCCGACCGGCTGCGAGTGCATCCGACCGGCTGCGAGCGCATCCGACCGTCTCCGAGCGTATCCGCTTTTAGATCGCTTCCAGCCGGTCTATGTGAAATAGTTGGCGGCTCCGCTCCGACCAACTCCAAGCGTATACGATCCGGTCTGTGTGAAAAGAAATATGCGCGCCGATGCTCTCCGAGCCGGTCTGTGTGAACGGACCCTTATAGTTAATCATAATATTTATAATCAATAAATAGCTGGCCTAAGCCATCCGCCTGAGCTATTGATTTCTAATGGTCTTGTTAACATAATATTGTGACGTCAGTCACATTACTACTACATGACGCTCATGAACTTCACAAGGCTTGAAGGTAAAATACAAGTGTTGAATACGTTTTAATAAAAATAAATGATACATAGAGTCAACTCTTCTAGAATTAATCGATCACATACAGACTGTTTGTTGCAAATTGCCATGAATAGTAAAGAATAATCTGCAACGATATCTCGAGCTACGATCAGTACCTACAAGTAATGGCACCCAACTGTCAACCGTGCAAGCTCTAACTGCACAGTGGCCGAGACATGGTCCGCCATTGCGTGGCATGAGATGATGAGCTGTAGTCGAACACGTATATCACTAGACACAAAATGAATTTGCAATTGTTAATTACCGCAACAAAAAGTCGCGCGGTTTGAAAGTTTATCGATCATCGCAAATCTTCACGAGTGGGATGATACCCACGTGCAAAGTGATTTGGATAATCTGAGCAACATTGCTGCGACGCGCCACGACACACGTCACCAACATTTCAGGCGGTATGAGAGACAAAATAACGAAGTTATTATTTTGGTAATGTCATGGTATTAAATATTTATTAGTTATCAGTATTCATTGAAATGGGATAATTATTTAGTTTAGTCGACTCTAATAAATAATTTGAATAGTAAGAAGTGCCTCGGCCTGAGGTTGACCTCATACTTAGGATTGCGCGACAATCTATGTTGACAATATAGGAATACAAAACACTATGTTCTGCGTAGCTTCATAGCGTCGCAGTCATCGGTGCGATCACTTAGAGCACTGCCACACATCGTGCTACATAATAATATGTGAGACAGATGTAGCCTCTGGTTACCTAAATGCAGTATGCAGGGGGTGGGACCCAATTATTGCCCTTCCCCCGGGATGAGTCTCTGCGGAGACGCAGACGCACGGCGGTGGTCCTGGTTGTCGATCTACTCGAGTGCCCGGGGCATCGGTTTTAACCTAATAAAAATCATGTTTCCCCCCGCTCTCCGAGCACGTCCAGGCCGGCCCCGCCGCTTCCCGGCAGGACACTGGCACGGATCCGGTCGTAGACCCGTGTGTCCATGTCCGCCAGGATGTCGAACGGTGAGAATCGCGCCAGGACGGACGCAGCCTCAGACGAAATCGTCCTATAGCCCCTAGCCATTCGAATGGTGCCATCTGGGGCTGCAGACCAATTAAATGTGCTCTGCATCGCGAGGCAGTCGTCAGGCCATTAGACCAGACGGGTGCCCCGTAAAGGGCCATGGGTCAACTGATCGATTGATAGTTGATGAGTTATCGATTGGCGAGGGCGGGAGATCAAATTGAATTGAGAAAAAAACATAATTAAAGGGAATTGAAATTATGAACTCTGAATAAGAATTTAACGTACTACAATTATTATAATTATTTCTATTGCCATCTTGCAACCCAACAGCGGATCAGTGGATAGAATAAAAAAAAAATCGCGTTGGAACATTAGGGGTTGATCGTAGAGGAATGAAAAATTAAGGGTAAAATGAAATATTTTATTCTAAGTCAGGACAAAATAAAAAAATACTTGCCAAAAAAATTAAAGTTTTTAATAGACAAATAAAAAATAGGGATTGATTGTAGAGGGGTGAAAATTAAGGGTTGTATGTATTTTTGTAGGTTTGTATGGTTTTTTTTGTATCATAAAAAAATCAAAACAAAACATTTCGTATAAAAAATAAAAATAAAAAATTTGGGGTGGACCACCCTTAACATTTAGGGGATGAAAAATAGATGTTGTCCGATTCGCAGATCTAAACTATATGCACACAAAATTTCACGAAAATTGGTCGAGCCATTTCGGAGGAGTTCAATTACAAACACCGTGACACAAGAATTTTACATATTAGATTAGCACTGGGTTCGAAACAACGGCAACGTTCATAAGACAGCCTTCATTCTTCGTTTACAACCCTTAACGCTACAAGGCAAGGCACGTATTTTATAGTACGAGCAAAGTACAAGGAATTTAATTACGCCCTTTCCTTGAGGCGCCAATCGCGTATCAAAGCAGTGCTACGCCACGGTTTCAGTTTCACATTATAGTTATGCAGGAAAAGGAAGTTTATTAATACTACCTGGCTAGGTATAGATGTAAACCTCGCTCTTAAACGCAAACTACGTTGAATACCGCAGTCACAATACCGAGTCACAATTTATTTATTGTTATATAAATTGTGACTCGGTATTGGCGAACCTAATGTCAAAGCGCATTGTATACTACCTCAGGGTGAAGCAGAGAAAAGTAACCGTGGTAGGTACAGTCTGTGAGGGGGAGGCACTTCCCGACGCACGACAGCAAAACGGAAGCGAAGCCACACAAAACTTTTTAAATTGCGTTCCACAATATAGTTCGATAACTTTTCTTTTCAGTGACATGTAATAATAGAGTCGCAACTCATCTCAACTTAAACTCTAACGTATAATATATATTAACCAACATTACATCGCGGTTTCACCCTCGTGGCTGCCGTTCCCACGGGAACTTTACAAACACATACATGCGTATGTTACTCCTGGTTTACGTACATTTGTGATGGTGACAGGATGAATTTGTTCCAGTAGTTCTTGAGATTCAATATTCAAAATAAACACTAGATTTAGTTAAGTGAAACGACATATCACTGACGATAAATTGGTGTTTTGTCATATCACTAAATACTTTTAGTAAGAAGACTTAATAAACAAGAATATTCGACATCCACCGGGATTTCGTGATATCCCTAGGGATTTCGTAAAATTCCTCATAGGGAAATGACTGCGACATATACACACACGCACACGAAAATACATATCTTTCCTCTTTTTTTCAATTTTGTAATGAAAAAACTCAAAAATTACTGTACCGATTTCAAAAATTCCTTTACCATTCTTGCTACATTCACCCTGAGTGACATAGGCTATATTTATTGCTAGAAAAGATTAGGGATCCTTACTAAAACATAAGAAACGTAAACCAAGGTGTAAAAAAGTGCCCTAAAACGTCTTTCGTCGCATGCGCTGCGAAAACTATTCATGATACAACGAAATAATGTTCTACAATATTAAATAACATATCAATATCTACAAAAAACTTCGCGATACCATGTCTAACTAAAGTAGTTATGTAACTATAACTACTTCCAGTCCATGCCTAAAGTACCACGTTATTCATATTAATCCTTATCCAAATAAATTATTTCTCATTAAGACTGTTTCAGCATCTGTAAATTATTAAAATCGGCCAATGCATTCAAAAGATATTACGAGTTCAAAAATGTGAACCTAAATAAAATATTAATATAAGCCGTGACACTGCAACAGCAAGACATTTCTTTCTGTAAGATTTTCGATTAAAGGTTGGATCGTGGCTACACAATTTGAAGACTATCATCAGTTTGAGCCATGTGTATTCCAAAATGTTTAAAATAAAAGTCCACCCTTGCGAAGCTGTGGCGGGCCGCTAGTTATTTTTAGGAAGTTATACTTCAACTTGGTGAATTATAAAAAATATAGAGTGAGTTCTAAATGAATTAATTATTGAAGCAGCTGCAGATAGTTATCTTAAATCTCGTTTCAATAAGCGGATTTTATTTAATAGCATTACAGTGTGCAGCGCTCGTCTCGCTCGCTTCATGAGTCGATGTAATCTCCAGCGGCCCTGCCTCAGTACGTGCACCGCGGGAGCAGACCCCGCTGCATGTTGTGTGTCGTGTTTGTTGCTGGCTACATTTCAATGACTGATAACAATGTCAAATTTAGAACAATTGATGATAGTGAGCATATGCGTCAGACAGTCGGCGCGCGGGCCGCGGCCGTATGATAAAAGCGCTATGGTATCTACAGCAGATTGCACTTTAGGTTACGGGAACCCTGGCCTAGTTCATACCTTTCTTGTCAAATTAGTGCGCCATTTGAATATATTCTGTTTCCTGGGCCCTTCTGTGTCCAACTTACTAGCAACACTCGTAGTATCTACACATAAAAATAATCAGTAAAAAAACCAAATTTGCATATTTATGCTCTTAGAAATATACGGCTTGCAGCTTCAGGAATGACGGCTATAACAGCCTTCCATGGCTGCAGCGCATCCGTTCTACGGTATTGTTTATTGTGGGGCAATTCTACGTACCTTAATTAACCTCTCACGGAAAAAGAAATCAAATATATTTTACTTGCCATATTTTGTATTTAATATAACAATTATTTCATTGTGTATACCTAATTGACAAGTACAAGTGTATGTAAATACCTAAGTGCTGAATCAATATAGTTTAATTCGTTTATCAAGTGCCTACACGAAATGTTATGGTTTTATCTTCAACTATGCCTAACTACCATTCAAACTTTAATCCACCATTTCAACCCCTTATTTCTTATTACAATTCATAACATAACATTCCCCCATTTTCTTATTACAATTCATAACATTTTTACATTTAGGTCAGTGTTTCCTTTAGACTAATGTGTAATTGAAAATGTCAGTCACGAATGAAAAAAGAATGAATCTAGCCAGTGGTTCTATAGGAAGCACTCATCCAAATTCACAAATCCCATGTAATTTTTTTAACATACACTTGCAGTCGGATCGGTAGTCCATGTGTCATTGACCCACTCACTCTGTGCTACAAACAACATCAATAATAAACTAAGTTCAAAGGGTTCCGTCCACAAGGAACCCTTATAGTTTCGTCATGTCCGTCCGTCTGTCCGTCCGTCCGGGCTCGTACTCCGCCGTTACTACACCGACTGTCACGAAACTTGGTGGAGAGATGTATATTGAAGATCGCAAACTTGGTTTTTTACAATTATGTGTTTTTTTTAGCCCGCGAACAGATTACAAAAAATCTTTTGCCGGGAATAAAACTTATTAAAAATGATTAATATTACATAATAATATTATATACAGAAGAATAGGTTACCGCCCGGGGCGTCGTCTAGCTCGCCATCCCGACCCTTAGTTCTTCCGTGAGAAAAAATACATTTTTGATGCCCTCGTAAACCCGAAGTAGTAAAGAAAGTACACAAAAATCCCCTAACAACTGCCCTGAGCCGAGTTCCATAATATGTCCCACAAGGGGAGCCCTTTTGCGCAGGTTGCTTAATTTGTAATTCGTAAACCAGTAATGACGACTGGAGCACTGCTGGCCTCTATAACCGCTAACAAGAGAGTAGAGGAACAAAAGCCTCGTGGCTAACAACATGTGTCCTTCCGACAAAAGGAGCGTGACTGCCGCATCAATACATACTACGAGGGGGGGCCTGGCGTTACCCGTGTAGACCAAGGGGGGTATACACGGGTAACCCCGGGAAGGATTCGCTCCGCCACGCGCCACAGGTACCGTCTTCGTGAAATACGACGTTCATCAATATTTCAATTTGCATGTCCTTCTCATTTCATTTCATGAAACGATTATTCATGCCTTACAACTCTGTGGACTGAACACGGCTACATATATATCGGCTGACAATGCGATTAATCGCTCTACAGATAACATATACCTATTACGGGGTATTGTTTTTTTCGTTAAGACAATAGGATGTTTGTGTATGATAAGTTGTTCGGGACTGAACAAAACAATTTGGAATATTTTGGAATACTAAAGATATACCTACTTATTCGAGATAATTCGAGCACGGTCGTACCATCGTTTTTTTATGTGGAATATCATTAAATATGTTGGATTTCATTAGAGGAAGCTGCAAAGGGTTCCGGGAATCTCGCATCAAAAATAAATACATAAAATGGACTAATATTGAGTATCGTAGAATATAGGTATGAAGCCGGCACACGACAAACATAATATAATCAGGCTTTCAACGAATTCAAAAAAGTTTGGTATGCACGTTTGTGACGTGCAACTAATACGTATAAAAAATACAAATCCACACGGAAGATATTACTTTCGTGATTGAATTAAAACATGAAGTGTGTGTCTAAAACATTAAATAGTGTATCTTCAGCTTGTAGAAAGATTCTGATATTCAGAGCAGGTCGTAAGCTTATTCAGCTGCTGGCGCCTCCTAAACGTAGAACAGGTCAGCTAGTATTAGGTAGTTCATCACTCCCCTACCTATGCAGCTCATGTAATCGGATACTGTAGTAGGTACATTAATTGTCATTTTTATTTGAGTTTAATAAACTTTGACCACCGCTCCGGCGGAATTTGAACCTCCATATTACTCGTAGGTATAGCCCCTACCGGCTAGATCCACGGTGTTTCCCACTACACTTACGTCAAGTACATCACAAACTAAGGAATTGAGAGATTTTGATAAATAGAGACAACAGCTGAACGAGCGTGTCCACTACCGCTTCGCATTAGTTGTTACTATTATTATTTATTTCATATTTATAAATGTAATTTAACACTGTCATGTGTCTGCGTTGTCGACTATTGGAAAATTCATTTTAATCTTCAAATCTAAAAATAGTGAAGTGAATAGGTACTTATGACGTGTTTTGTAACTCTAAAACTATAATAACATTCATAGTATGATAGTTTGATGTTCGATGAGCGTTGCTTTGTGCATTCCAACTCCACTTGTGAATCTTGAGAATGACATAATTAATGATTGGCTGAAGTGAAGCGAGTACTTAGCAGCGTCGCCGCGTGCGTCGTAGCGAACTCGCCGAGCAGCTTGTATAAGTCATGACACACAGAACCTGCGACTGGCCCTTTGTGTTGCGATTGACTTGTAACACTTTATCAGAAGGGCTCGTGTGACGCCACTCTATAAATATTGCTTCTGAACTTACCGTAAAACAATTATTTGTTGTAATTGAGATGTTACAGTTCTTGTATATTCCTAATACATATAACTTAGAAACTTATGCATTTGGTTGTTGTTTTTTTGTACAGAAACTTGTTCAAGTATAGGTACTAAACGATTAGGCGCGAATTAAATACTAACTCAACATGTTCGTAATATCGTAGGTTAGCTCGGTTGGTGCCATCAATATAATATTTTAGTGTTTATTTAGTTAAATACCTATGTAGTTAAACTTAATTATCTATTCTCGAAATCACACACTGGTACAAAACAATCCGTAGAAGATGGTTATCCTAAATAAAATGTATGTTCAATTGCATCAAAATCATTTAACACAGAAGTCGTAGTGAGAGAGCTTGTTTCAATATAACATTGAGTAGGTGCTTCGAGCTGGAGTAGACTATAATCTCGTTTAAAGCACGTACTGTGACTTACAGAACACGTGGCCTTCGTTCCCGTAAAACTCTTTCATAAGCTTGCAATGGTAAAATAAATAAAATCGGTTTTATAGTAGGTATTTGTGTATTTTAAAAGATTACTAGCAGAGTTTTTGCTCACTAATAGTATTGTTGTTAACCCCTCGTGCTAAGCTAAAATGTTTGTGTTACGAGTGGTTCGCGTCGGTAGTGCAATGGCTGGGGATTGAACCGTTGAACACATGACCGCAAGTCCGACGCACTAGCCATTGGTCTACGGTCGCTTCTAATTACTTCTTCTTCTTCGTTTCGTGTCGACCTGGCGTTCAAATTTGAGAAGACCAGTTCTCTAATTACTAACAACCTTGCAGTAAAATATAGCTTTGTTGTTACAATGAATATGTACAGATGTGTATTCCAGCATTCCACTGAAGGCTCTGTCTGTTACTCGGACTACATGCACTCAACTATTAATTGCAGTAAATGGAGCTAGATGTAAGCCGCATCTGAGTTTTGCTGAATACGCACCGCAATAGCATTGAAGGCACTTAGTCCGATACCGGGGTTCTGCGAATGCATACCTACGAGTACATATGTACCGCACCGAGCATACAAACGAACTGTACGGCGGCCCGAAGACACTCGTCGACGTTCCGCCGACACTACTGAACGACAATCACTTGCCATCGTTTGAGAATATCAAAATAGATTGTAACATTATTACATTATACTCGTAAATATTGTGGCATAGTCCGAAGCTAACTATTCAATGTATATGACGGCGCTGATAGAGTTAAGTTAAAGTTTGTCAGTTGTGATTGAGATGTCGATGATCGTGTTGATGGCCGTGCGGCGGCCATGTTTGGATGTGTTACTACGTCCGTGCTCCACGCACGTGAATCGCTAAGACCTTTTCTTCTGTAAGTATTAGAAGACCACGTACTACCTAGAGTAGTATAGCAGTGCAGCAGTATAAGGCTCGTCTTAATTATCGGAGGTCCTGGGTTCGATTCAAGCGAATCAAAGATTTCTTTTCGGGTCTGGTTAGTTAAAGGGAGCAAAGCCATTGGTCCCAATTGTTCGTATACAGCAGCATTCACCTGTGTATAAACTGTATATAATACTGCGGTTAACAACCCACCTACGAAGGTGACGTGGTGACAACCAAGCACAAGCGGGAGGAGGCCCGTGTTCAGCGGAGGACTTTGTTCAGGATATTGATGATAAATAAATATTGATCCGTTAGTTAATTATATGAATTATTTTATTACTTATAATATCGCAGTTAACTAGTGCAATATTATTTCTATAATCCTTGACCAAACCCACATGTCATTAGAGCTGACGCTGGTGAAGGAGTCAGAGGAGATATCATTTCACAAGGAAGAAGATCATAGTAATTGTATTGCATGAAACCAACAGCAACAAATCTAATATTTTATCGTGACACGTTCTCGTCGTCCGTTTGTATTCTCATATAGGTATTCATCCAAATAATTGTTCGGTACATTTTCGTATTTGCGTCATAAAATGCATAAGGAACAAATTGGACAAAAGAAATACGGACAAGATTTACCCAATGATGAGTATTTTAATTTTAAGAGTAGAGATCCGTTTCAAAGCAAACATCGCTTACAAAGCTAAACAGATTAGCAAGCTGAAGTGAAAATAGGCAGAGCACATAGCTCGGAGAACTGATTGCCGATGAGACAGAAAGGTTTTAAAGTGAAGACCAACAATTGTCAGGTCCAGCCGCTTACAAGTAAGATCGATGTTATGATGATGATTCACTGTGCGTCATAGAAACTATAAGAATCAATTAGAGATTCAATATTCAGAATCATAAAATTGGAAATGATTTGAAACTATTAGGCACTGTTAGTTAGCAACTACGTAAAGTTTCTTCACAGTTTCCCCATCAATTAAAACATCCTAAAATAATTACATTACAATCTTAATTAAAATAAAATGAAATAAATGGCACCCATCTTAAGAAATAGAATTATTTTTTGGGGAAATTCTGTACCTACAGCAGCTGCAGCAGCTGTAAACCGATGTTTATTAAACATAAAATGTTACTGCCATGTCTTGATATTCTTGAAGTAGCTTTATTTGTCACGACAAATTTACAATTATTTGCTCACAAATCGTATGTCATTGAACGAAACAGACGTGACGGTAATGAACTATGTTTGCAAAACTCCCGAACGACACTTACGTGGAGAAGTATTGTCAGTACCTATGGCGCCAAAAACTTACAATAAAATACCTAGTGCATATAAAAACCTACTCTATATCATAACGGTGAAGTTGTTCAAAAAGAAATTGAAAAAAAGTAGGCTAGTATAGCTTTCCAACGGTTAAATAATTTTTCAAATCGGTCCAGTTGTTTCGGAGCCTATTCAATACTAACAATCAAATCTTACCACTTTATAATATTAGTATAGAATATTCTTTATTTACGTAGACCTGTTACAGGTGTTTGTAAATAGTCTAAAAATATTTTGGCTTATCAATTTACTGTGTTAAATTATTTAAGTTTATTTGATTAATGCAGCTTATTATAATAAGCTAATAATTATTCAAAGTAGGCAGACAACTCCTGTTTCATTAAGAGTTGTTATTAGTGAATGGAGAGCAGTAGCACTGGTACCTACTGTCGTAGGCCAGCAGCCGGCAGCAGAGCCACAGAGCTCACAAGATGATGATGGCACATGGCAGCAGGCCGGGTGACGTCGGTGCTCGCGCCGCCGCGGTGCGGTGTGAGCGCGGCAGTGCGTCCCGCTCCGCCGCGCCGCGCGCCGCGCCGTCTGCTCCGCGCGATATGCTTGTAGGTCGCGATCCTTTGTATTCATGCTAACTTACTGTATGTGTCGAACTTACCGATCAACTTCATATTATATTCATTTTACCATTTATATTCATGTTTTATGTTTCGACTTTGTTTTATTTTTATCTCTACAATAGTTAAGGGTCCCTGTGGCACAGTGAGTGAAGCCCTGCAATAGTGACAGGTGGCACAATTAGCTACTCATATAATTCTCCACTTGGTTACTTATAACGGTATTATGACAACGATTTAGAACTTGGACAATATACTCTTCCTAAACATATAAGGAAGACTACCTATATTTTTGTCGTTCGTAGTTTTAAAATCAAATTTCAATATGAAATGAATTAACTAGCTTCACGCGCGCGGTTTTACTCGCGTTACTTCCGTTCCCTTAGGTACTTCATAATTAAATAGCCTATAGCCTTTATCTATATCAAGAAAATATTTTTTCAAATCAGTTGATTAGTTCCTGAGATAAGCGTGCTCAAGCGAACAAACAAACAAACTCTTCAGCTGTAATAAGTTCAGATTTGAAAAGAAAATCCAATTAGTTCAGCTTTCCAAGCAATGGTAAAGTTAAATAATAGAATAAATTCCAATAACTGCAACTACTTGAGGTGTGATAAGTATTTATATAAAACATATTCTCTCTTTATACAACAAGTTCAGTTTCCCCCTCTCCACGTCACAGCGGGCACGAGCTCGCAACATATGGTCTGCCGGGTTTATTCCATCATCATCAGCCCGTACAACGTCCATTGCTGAACATGGGCCTCCTTCCGAGAGACGGTTTTTGCCATTGTCACCACGCTTGGCAGGCGGGTTGGTGCCCGCAGTAGTTGTTGTAAAACACCAGGAAACGCTGCTGCCCATTCCCTGGTATACGATTGTAATAGTTGATGTTGTAACAATCGGGGCCAACGGCTTAACGTGCTTTCCGAGACACGGAGGGTAGTCCCTCAACCATCCAGACTCGGACATAGATCTTAGAACTTACAAAAAGATTTCTTGTCCGGCGTGGGGATCGAACCAACGACCTCCGAGATTTAAAGCGAGCCAAATACCCCGATAACGGGAAAAATTGTTCCATCCTCATGTTTCACAAGAAGTTTAAAAGCCCGGGTAGTATTTTAGAGCGGACTGAATTAAGAGGGGCGGGACGACCAGGTGCATGGCGTAAACCCGGGGCCCGCCATCCATTCGGTGAATATTAATATTTACACATTGGAATTCAATCAAACCAAACCAATCTATACTAATATTATAAAGCTGCAGAGTTTGTTTGTTTGTTTGAACGCGCTAATCTCAGGAACCGCGCGCGGAAAGCTAGTGTAAGATATGTATAAAACATTCTCCTCTGCGTCACTCAAACGTTAAGAGGCACTGCTCAAGTTTCTTTATATTCATAAAACTATTTCACTTATTGTCATCTCCAAGAGCTCGTTTATTGCATACTCATTCAATGAACTACACTTGCATTATCTGTGAACATTCTCTTTCATACTACAAGCACTTTTTAGTGCTAGTTTTCCGACAGACTAATAATTTCGCTACGGTGGGATCTGTATGAATATTTATCTTAATTAGATAATTACATCACATATTAAGGGCCAAGTTTTCAATCAACTTTACCATTTTCAATTTGAATTTGATCTTAATTCCTACTTACCGTTATAATTTACTTATGTTATGTATTTCTAAGACACGCAGGGAACCTCTTGCGCAGGTAGCTTACTTTTAAAATAGCCTAGCTCGCCTTTAGGCGTAGAAAAAGAATAAAAAAGGACGCGTCATATGAACATTATTTAAAAAAACTTAATGTGTGACGAAGAAAAGCCTCGTGGCTACATTTCACGTAACTCACTCATATAGACACAATAAAAAAAACATGTTCTTATGATGCGTCCGTTTCTTTTTCTGCCACCAGTTCGAAGACGTGGCAACTCTGAGAAGGACTGGCAAGAAACTGAGAGAAATTTATCATTACTTTTCAATATTGTTAAGTGTCATTCCAAAGCAAGTTACTTCTTACATTTTCATATTTTATTTTCTCATAATTTAGCTTTGACAATGGCTTGAAATTTATTAACAGATAATTCTGTAATATTATTTGGGAGTTTGTTATGGAAGCGGATAAACGAAGTACTGAGTTGCGTGCGTCTCGCGCCTGTATGGGTACAAAAGTCAGTACTTTGTTTATAAAACGCGCGTCGACGGCGCGTTAATAAAAACGTGGTGTGCTTAGAGGCCCTTATTGTTTTTACTGCGTATGCAGCAGAACTAAGTATTCCAGATATATTTGTTATGTGGTCCCCATTGCAATTTGGAGTCGAGAGTTATACCAAGAAAAACTGTTGACTGCACAGGCTCCAATTTCGTTCCGTTAATTAGCAAATTGGTTGTGACTTGTTTGACTTTAGGGGTTGAAAATTTCATCAGTTTGGTTTTTTTTTCTCATTTAGAACGAGATTGTTTACATTAAAACAATGCACGACTTTTGAGAGAGCATTGTTTACGTCGTCATTGTTAAGTAATTTTATAAGTCGACATTGTACAAAATAGTCCTTTCGAAAAGCGCTCTGAGTGTGGCCCTTAATAAGTAAATACTACTACAATATACCCAAACTTGCACTTATCTTGATATTAAGCAAACCGGAATCGAAAACTGACTAGTACCTACTAAAGCACTAGCGCGCTCCGCCAAACGTCTTATACTTAATATCAACGACGCGTTCCTGTGGCCTTACTAATATAGATACAGATCATAAGAAGAAACTGATTAAGTCAATATTTTAGGTTCCTTGTTGCGAACTGAACGAAAAATAGTGTCGAATACATAGAAATAAAAATATCATAGACACTTGTATCACAAATAGTTACTTCGCCGCTACATTGTTGAAAGTGCCTTTACTAACAGTGCGTACTGCTTACTAACAGTCCGTACTGCTTGCAAGGAGCTCATAGGTATTCATATAGTGAACTTGCCAATACCACAACAATCGTTTAGAATTAGGTTTTAAATGATCCTGTCGTCGATTACTAAACGTCGTGTCTGCCACGAGCTACGACTGCTACGTGACCAGTAGGTACCCCGTACGTTATGTCTGTTCATCAGATCGACTCTTATGTTAACTCATCATTTCATTTCGTGTAAAGAAACTTAGACACTTCGGATTTTTGAGTGCAGTCGTAAGTGACACAAGCGGTTCACTTATTTATTCGGTTAAATAAAATTAGCTAATCGTACTTATTTGAATTCATAAGGAACTGCTGCAAAAATACCTTGACAGAGTTTCCTTGCGAAATTAGACTCGTACATGTCAACTCAACTCTAAAGTTTAGGTTTTTATAATAGTCTATTGGTATATGATGAATGAATTAGTTAGCGATTGCGTAACGAACACATAGGTAGTGCACGTCCGCTGACAGTGGTGCAACCCTTCCGGCGCACGCGCACGCCGCGCCGCCGCGTTGTGCGTCGTGCTGCTCCACTGCCTCACTGAGCACACTAGCTAATGCCCGCGTGCACTGTACCCACTGAACACCATTACCAGTCCTAGTCCATATTAATTCATCGTCACCAGCCCGTACGACATCCACCTCTAAAGATGGGCCTCCCTCGAAAGGGCAGTTGCCAGAGCAGTGTTATTACAGCATACTGCCGCCCGTTACCTGGTAAACGAGTGCAATTGTTAAGTTGATTTCCGAGGCACAGAACAGAGTACTCCCTCAAACCCTAAAGATTTTTATGATTTTCCACAAATATTTCTTCCTGACTAATAAATGCGTCGGAAAAATTGTTACAAATACGTGACGTTAACGTCGACATGGCACTGACCTGCATCACGCAACTAAACGGTTTAACCTATATCGAGTATTCATCGAGTTATCCCGAAACACCCCGCCGCGCGCCGCCACCTATCAGACGGTACACTTAACTCAATACACTTATGGCTAGGTGATTCAGCGCTAGGCACCACTAGAGCTGGTGACGCGCAGCGAGTGTAGCTCGGATGATAAAGTACATAACAATTACTGTTATTATACTGACTGTATCAAATTATTATTTGTAAAATATTGTTTACAAAAAAAATGTTAAAGTTAAAGGCTAAAATATTTAATCTAAATCTTAATTACGAGGTTTAAGATTAAATATTTTGGCCTTTGAGATATCATTTGTAATCAATGGTTTACAAATAATTCCTAATTCCTCATCAGTGTTTAATCTAGTAATATAACTACAGTTACCGTTTCAACCATGCAATCTAGATTTACGCGTGTTCACTACAAGAACCCCGCCTTGACATGTTTTACAAATTCTTATCCAGTGCTTACGTTATAATTCTAAATGTATATCATTTATGATATGAAGCTTGTTTGTATAGCTCTATCATAATAAGTGGTATGTAACCAATCGATAGACACCAATTCCGTGGCGATCATTAAGCATGTCCGCTGGACGCGACTAACATACATCACACATGCAATGACTTGTGCGCTGCGTCACTTTCAAGGTCTCGGTTGGTAATGGTAATCTAGGTAACTTGTATTCTAAAAATGAACTCGGCCTAATTCTATATTTACCAAAATACTAGATGTAAAGCCACTCACACTATATAAGTGCTCCCGGTCTCGTGTTGTACCTTTTTTATTTTTTTGGTCCGGGGGGAAATGCGCATCCCCCCGCCGTTGCGGCTAACCCGCGTCGGCGAAGGGGTATGTAGACTCGTCCTTTCCATAGCTGCGGTGGTATGCTAATCATACCACGAGGAGTGGACTCAATCCCCTGGGTACTGTTCCGTCCGCCGTCGGCGAGGGGCCCAGGAACCTATGGCTTTCGGGGACACTCTCCGGCGGCGCCCGCGTCCTCCCGAGGCACACACTAGTGGCCCATTGAGCCAGTTACAGGGACGCCCGGCCGATCCAGGCCTCGAAAGTAGCGGGGTCTCGGGTTTTAGCTGCGTATCAGTTCACTCAAGTTCGACGTCTTTGGGGCGTGACAATGTAATACAAGCAGTGTCGGTGTTCGCAGGAGGCGAGTGGAGAGGACGAGGTCCAGCTGGACGAGGAGATGGAACGCGTGGTGTGGGGAGAGGGGGGGGCGCGCGCGCCCGCGCCCGGCGCTGCGCCGCGCCGCGACAGCGCCGCGCCGCCGCCCTACTCGCCCGCCGACGCCACAGGTTGGTACATCATCATCATTGCACCCTACGACTGCTGGCTGCTGGCTTCTGGTACCGTGGCGCTGCGACTGCTTCCAATTCTGTTCAATCTCTCTGCAGTAGACGTTTTTATTATGGTTTTTATAACTATGTATCATAGCTGGCAACATATTTGTACTCATCGTATTTATACTGATTATGTGAACATGATTGCTGTAATTTACTGTTTCGACTTGATCGCCCCATTGAGCAACTTGCGCAAAGACGACGTTCCTACTTGTAATAAGTAATGGCTTTTTAATGAATCTAATGCGTTTTTGTTATAAACTCGAGACACTCTTAACTCGTAATTTAAGTACATGGATAACTGTATTAAATGATATAATAAATACTTTAGCATAAATAATTAAGTGACAGCACTGAGCCATATTTAAATTATACCTACAGCAGTGTATTGATAAAAGTTTAAAATATAATTTGAATCGCATTACTTGATCAAAGCTTTTATCACCACGAATTGCTTTTGCTGTCTCTGAAATGAGCTGTAGCTTGTACATGATAGTATAAATGGGAAAGATTGTCGTAGCTATCTGAAGCTACGAGTCTCGAGCACTGCACGAGGCGACTAATATATCGTTTCCATATTTTAAATGTAAGCACGTAAAATAAAATCTTTTACATTATATAAGACATCTGATTCGATAAAGACTTATATATGATGTGTGTAAGTATCTCTTAAATTAATCTACATATCGCTCATTTGGAGCGACAGTGACACATTTGCAAAAATACGCGAAAATGACTTATTAATGCCAAAATACTATGCATAATCATCTGCGTTGGCAGTGAAAACGCCACATTTGTAGGTTCAAAAACCGTCTGATAGAGGGCAAAAAGTCTTTGTAGCATTATTCTTCTTTTGAACTAAGAAATAAACTTTATTCTGATCTGGTGTAAAGTTAACTAATTTGCATTTGTGTCACTGTTGCTCCAAATGAGCGATATACTAATATTATAAAGCTGCAGAGTTTGTTTGTTTGTTTGAACTCGCTAATCTCAGGAACTACAGGTCCGATTTCAAAAATTCTTTCAGTGTTGGATAGTCCATTTATCGAGGAACGTTATAGGCTATATATTATTTTCGTAGGGATCCGTAAGAAAATTGCGATTTTGTAACCTAAGGTGTAAAAGCGAAAACCTATTTATGCCTGCGCTGCAAAAACTATTGACAATAGAACAAAATGTACTGTACTATGTACTACGGGTTTGTCTTATTAAGATCTACAAAAAAGTCCGCGAGAGCATATATCTAACTATCATAGTTTAGTCACAATAACCGCTTTTATGTTCATAAAAAAATATTAAATCGTCTGAACAAAGAAGCTACGTTAAATGTATATCGTAATATTAATCCTTATCCAAATTAAGCGTTATGTTATCAAGGGTATTTGTATAGAAGTAAAATACTTTTTGTTCTATTCCAATCGGACATTTCGGAGAAATTATCACGAGTATAAAAACGCAAAGTATTGGTACCTAATAATGAATTATTTGCCATAGTCGATAAAGCTGAAGAGTTTGTTTGCTTGAACGCGCTAATCTCAGCAACTACTGGTCCGATTTGAAAAAATATTTCAATGTTAGATAGCCTAAATGGGCTACCTAACATTGAAAGAATTTTTCAAATGTAGGAAGGTTATAAGCTATGTTATAAAGTTTCTACGAGAACAGGAGTTACGCGGGTGAAACCGCGCGCGGAAAGCTAGTGAATAATAAAAGAAAAGTTGGGCATTGCGGTTAGTGTGACCGGAATATACTACTATCGTATCTATGAGCTGTGCAGTGCCTGCGACCGAGTGGGATCCGGGATCCCATGGCGTGCTAACACCAAGCTTCAGACTTATCGTTACTGACAAAAAAATAAACTCCATTATTGCTCTGCTCCAAAAGTTGCGCAAGATTTTTTATTGTTCCGAATACTCTTTGGCAATTGACATTTTATGACGAAAGTAGTATAGTTTGACAAAACGTATCGTAAGATTTCGATGACTGCGTGCCCAGAGCTAAGACTTTGGGTGAACCTTGCTAAAACTTTTCTGAAAATGCGATTATTCTGTGTTTAGACATTGTAACCAATGATTGAGCTGAAGCGTATTCTGAAATGTTTGAAGATGTGAGGTGTGCGATAGTGACAGGAGTTGTTTGTGTGCAGGAGCGGACAGCAGCGCCGAGCCGGGCGCCGGCGCCGAGCCACAGGTGAGTGCCAGCCCGATCGACCCGGGCTCCGCAAGGACAAGGTGCTGCCTCGTACCAGGCCCTCCGCACATAGCGTGTGCCGAGCTCCGAAACGATTTCATTCACTGACGTTTTAACCCTGACATTCTCTAGATGCGTGTGTAGGTGACTGCATCCCTATCTATTTACTTTTCACGACTTCCATATTATGATAGTTCTACAAATTTTTGGACTGTTCTACGGATGAGTTCCTGGTCTCTGTCACTTCCAAACCTATATCACCCATTCCATACGTTAGTGTGACGTAAATATACCTACCTAGTGGCTAGTATGTAACTTTGTCAGATCGAGAACGTTTATTTTGGAAGCAGCTGTGTAATATCAACTGCGCATAATTAAGTGGTGATTTAAATATAGTTGTGCAGCATATGTCGCGGTGGAGGACAAGGATTAACTACCTTGACTGCCTTTTTACTAAATTAGATTGTTCCTCAAACATGGAATTGAATGGTAGCGTGTCGCAGGAGGAGCGCCACGTGCAGTTCGACGGGGCGCCGCCGCCCGCCGCGCTCGACCACGCCGCCGAGGAGCGCCGCGCGCAACGCAGCCAGTGAGTACCTGCTCCTCTGTCTCTCTACACATACCATGTGTTCACTATTCCACACATCCCATGACATCGCTATATACTAGAGAGGTCGAGTCCTCGTGCCTGAAATAGGTACTCTTTCTTTTTAGTAGCTTTTCCGCACGGATAAACACGCGTAGCATCTTGTCATAAAATACAGTTTGTGACTTCTCTTGCATACCGATTTCTTATTGAGATTTAATAAAAAAGAAATACAATTATTTACTCTTACAATATAATAATTATTCATCATCATCATCATCATCATCAACAGCCCGTTCACGTCCACTGCTGAACATGGGCCTCCTCTTAACAGACCTTGGCAAGCCAGGATCGTAGAGGGATATTGCCATAATCACCACGCCTGGCAGACGGATTGGTGATCGCAGTAAGATGTTAACCTTGAGCTAATAGATGCTGCTGCAACAATGTTTTGTTGGGACTTAACCAACTTAGATCAATTAATATAACAACAAGCTGTTCCCACGGACCCGGTCCCGCTGTGATGTTGGACTTATATACTACGCCACTCCGCGTTGATTTTATGTTCGCGACAAAATTTCATTCGCCCTTTTGTTGATTTGGTTTGTTTAATTTCATATATTATTGGAACCAATGGATTTCGATGGACAAGTGTTCATTTTTCTTTCATTTATCACTTACGTTATGATTGTTTCATCTTTGAATTTATGATGTATAAATAAATTGTTTCTTTATTATTCCGAGCCCAGACAAATCCAAAAAATCGTAAGATAATTGAAATTAACTATAAATAATATTTCTGATACTAGCTTCCCGCGCGCGGTTTCACCCGCGTAACTCCCGTTCCCGTGGGAACTTCATAATTAAAAAAAGCCTATATTAATCAGTGATAATGTAGCATTCAAATGGTGAAAGAATTTTTAAAATCGGTCCAGTACTTTTTGAGCCAATTCGTTACAAACATACTTACATACAAATCTTTCCTCTTTATAATATTAGTTTAGATATATGGAACTAAGTTTAAATTAGTTATGATTGATATTATGATATTATATGCTGATTATAGAGTTCATACATTTGAGTAATAGGTATTTAAAATATAGGTTATAGTTAAACGTACATAATAGGAGTTTGAATTCTTGTCAAGCATAGTACGATACAGCCACGTGGGGGTGATGATGACACGCGGGGGTGATGATGACAGGCGGGGGTGATGATGACACGCGGGGGTGATGATGACAGGCGCAAGCGCCGAGCACAGACCTAAACAACAACGTTATACATAAATACGTTACCCTCACCGCGCGACACACATCGCTGTGCAAACATGTATTATCCAAGCACAGGTGTGTTACATTCAATAATAAACATGTTAATGAACTATTTATACCTATTGTACCAATTATCAGAATTCCACTGGAGTTATCGGCATTGTCAGCAAAATAAGAGACGCAGTATTGAGTGGAGCGGGGAGCGATGTTGTTCCTCAACGACGTCCCCGCCGCCGCTCCTGCACCCGCTGCCATGTAGCTTTAGGTGTATTGGCCCACTGTACACACGTGACACCTCAGTAGTAAACATAGTAGTCACTGTGCCGAGCGAGTGGAGTTACTCTGTTGGCAGCGGCCACCACTGCCGAGTACCGAGTGACACGTGCACGGCCGACTAGCTAGTAGCTTGTTCCGTATAGGTAATGATTCGTCTTCGGTAAACACCGGTTCGGTTTTATACAATAAAATTTAAATATAAAAGCCTTTTGTTTCCTTGGTTTATAGTTCCCCTCGGAATTTCTTGAGCAACATTCGTTTCGTAGTGTGTAGGTACTGTTCCTCAGTATCGAGCAACAATGCTGCAGGTTGCAATTGTTTTTGTATGACGTTCATTTATGCGAACCAGGGTTTTCTTCTTATTGGTATTTCATACATGTTACATTTATCTTGTTTTCCAGCACCGAAATTATTTTGTTTACAAATCGATTTGTATTTAGGAATTTTGAATTAGAATCAGGAATGACCTCACTGGTCTACTACAATTGCGAACAGACTACGTATAAAGCTAAGAGAGATGGTTTTATTCCGAACTTGAGGATTGACAACAATGTTTTTCACGATTTTTTTTGAGAATTTATGTTAACTGGGATCTTTGCCAATGGAAAACCAATCCTGTCTCGTGTTACATCTTTGTTGATTTCAAATATTTATTGACAGGCAGTAGTCTTGTGTAGTTCGTGAACGATGAACGAATAGGAGCCGTATCTTCGTACTGTACTAGAAGAAACGTTTCCGAACGCTGATTTGTAATCGGTCTAATAGGTCAAATAGTTCTTTTCGTACTTCGTACATTGTAAGCCGCGAGATCGTATAAGTGCGAGCGAGAACGAATAATGAAACTGACTGATTGTTTTTGACAAGTACGTCATACAAATTCATTCATAATAATGTAGGCGGTTGATCAGAATGACAGTCCTTGAGTCCTAAGCCTGTTCAAGTATGAAGGAAAATCAAATATGTTAAATTATTACAATAGTAACCATAATTTGGTCACCGTGGTGATTTGGTGGCTGCTCTGTGGTCCGCAAATAGAGCGTATTTGCGGATGGAAAGTACTTAACAATGTTTCTAGAGAACGTATTTACTCTGTGGTCCGCGCTGTCCTATATGGAAATGCTGACCGAGCGCAAAGACCGAATAGAGCTGTTAGAGCTTATAGAACGAACTAGTTCACTGTCCGAAATGAACTAGTACGGAGCGATCTTGAAAATGACCGAGCAGGCACAAGACTAACAGGCAGGTATATTACTGTTGATTCCTACATTTAAATAGTTACTCTTTACGTTCCATGGCACGAACAACTTTAGGTGGCAGTCTACATTTTTAAGACAACTGGGAACAACATCTTATAGATACATGGATTTAACAAACACATAATACACGGACACAAGACTCAAAAGCAACTCCCTGTGGTATATTAAAAATATTGTATAGGTAACCACTGAGCCGGTAGTGCTTGTTTCTTGAATTCCAAGAGTTCGTTACGCGGCGATAGCGGCACCGAACCCTTCGTTGTGTGTGCTAGTAGCAGTCATCTCACGAGATGAAAACAGCGAGCGGAACACGTGCGGAAGTGCCACCTCGGTGGTGTGGGACGAAAATAGTACACTCGTGACTTTGGCATTGTGTGGACTGTGCGGCGCGGTGCGGTGCGGTGCGGGGGGTAGGGCGGGGAGAACCGAGGGCGCCGCTCACTAGGCCGGCGCGTCGGGCGGGCGGAGGCCGCAGCATGCCCGTCTCCTACGCGCGCTCCTCGCAGCTGGAGCACCAGCGGTGAGCCCACTCCCCCCCCTCCATCAGCACTGTACCATAACAAATCCACATGACTGTATGTTCTGAACAGATGCGCATGCGCACGTCTTCTCGAGTTTGTCATCAACATTATAATTACGTCTTTAGGTCGATTTTATAATATAGATTCATTCATTTGAGAGTTCATTTGAGTTTGATAATTATCATCATTATCAGCCCCTATAACGTCCACTGCTGAACATCGACATCCCTTGAAGGAAGTGATGTCAAAGTCACCACGATTAGCAGGCGGGTAGGTGACCGCAGTACCTAATCCTAAACAGATAAACGCTGCTGTCCGTTACTTGATTCGCGATTGTCATCTATGGTGTTATGAAAATCAGGGCTAACGGTTTAACGTGTTTTCTAAGGCACGGAGAGTAGTCATTGTAGAAAGAGTAGGGAGAAATCTTTAATTTTGATACTTTTTTTTCCGGTGGGGAATCGTACGGCCTGTAACTTATATAAGTAGGTACAGCGCTGCTAGAGCGGCTGGTACATTACCAGATAATCGGATTAAACGATTAACAAGTATTAGCCCGAAGCCAAATAAGTATCGGCAAGAATTCAGTGGGGCTGCGACTACGGTGACCTGCGGCTGCAGTCACGGTTGAGGTCAGGCCCGGCGCGGCGATGCTCCGGTGACGAGAGACGTCACGCCACGCCCGCACCATAGCGCGCCTGCCAACTGACGCGCCCACGTCCGCCTAGTGCCGGACCTACTGTATAATGATCACTTGCACCATAAGTCACACAGACAGACTAGACCGACAGGGCCATCGACCTACCCAATGGACTAGTGTAAATAGTATCAGACCATACGAAGTGCTAGAGTAGTGTCGCCGCCGAGGTGCCTAAAGAAGGCGCCGAGATAGAGTCGCGGTCAAGTCCCACTCGGAACCGTTGTTGTTTTTGCTGCAGTTATCGTGTCCATCGTCACGTCTCGTTTGTCCGGATAAACAGTTTTTTTAAATAGATGCGTGGATGAGAAAATGTTAAAGTATTCGCTCTGCGTCACACACTAGCGTCCGCAATAACAAGAACCTTGGCCATGGAATTTGCATTGAAATATTCTCTCATTTCACTGCCAATACAATATTGAAAACTGTAATGTGTGTAAATATGTATTTAAATAATATTTGAACATTATGCAACTGACTAATGATCCGGTTGGCGCCCTCACGCTGCTTCCCACAAGCATCTTGCGGTTTCGTAACTGTTATGTATAACCACGAAAGACTGTGTGCCTCGTGCAGTGAACAACGTCCGAAGTCAATCGAACTCTAGACATATTTATCCAGTTTCAATAAGACCTTTCACTTCAGTTCAATAACTTATCCTCATAATGTCTTCAATTGGCTGCTGTTATTTTACAAACGTGAAAGTATTTCTTGCAAATCTTTTTATTTATAAACATATGAAAAATAATCAATACTTACGGTACAAAATAATATTAAAGCACTTTTGTTACATTTAAGTCATTTCATAGCAATGTTTATATAAAATAGACATCATATTGATGCATTATTACAGTAAACATTTCGGTGGATTAGCTTATCTTATATCTATAAATAAAATATATCGCACACCTAGATGAAGACTCCGCTAACTCAAAAATTACGAGTTTTGAGTTAGTAGCTTTGATATATTTCTCATATACTCTAAAAACTGTTTTTCATCATTTCTGAAAAATGAGGTTTTTTTGAGTTGCCGGAGTGTTCATCTAGGGGTGCGATATATAAATGAATCCCTTATTTCTTGCCTTGCTCACGGCATCACTCGTCAACGGCTGGTCCAGCCAGTCGTTGCTAATTAGATCGCTAATTATTTTTTTGTTGTGTTTGTCAGGAGAAGGTTCGATGAAAGAAAAAAAGAAAAAAATTGCACGGAGTTTTTTTTTAATGTAACATAATGTTGTTTGACATAACATTGACAGAATGCGCACTGCTCTTAGTGCACATCATGGTTATTTCATAGCTAAACCGCCTAATTTAGTTATGTCAGGACAACGTCTGTCGCGGTATCTATTTCTATATAAATTAAATGAATACCCAAAATGTATGTACGCGCATAACTCGAGAAGAACTTGACTAATTTGGCTGATTATTTTTTTATTGTAATCGTAAATGTAAAGATAAGGTTTAGTTTATTTAAAGATAAGATTGATATTTTGATCTTGCGGTGATCTCTCTCAATGTTCTTTTAACAAGTCTTTTAATTGCTAGGCTGTCGATACTCCCTCCAGGCCCTCTAGAACACGTCACGTGAGTATTTTTAGGACTACCCAAAAAGTGTAATCTTTTAAATCGAAACAACTACTCACTCGACTCATCGAAAAATAAAATTTCATCTTATTGCTCCTGGCTCCATGTCACGCATTCCCTATACCCTTCGTTTCAACGAGCGTGATTCCCATAGCGTACAGATTGTGCGTATCTGTATGCCGATGACCTACAACTGTATGCCCAGGGGAGTGTTGAGGATTTGCCAAATGCCATACATGTGCTTAACCGGGATCTTGCAGCTCTTCATGACTGGTCTATTAAGTTTGGCCTGGCAGTAAACCCGCTTAAGTGCCAAGCCATTGTAGTGGGTAGTCCCAGGCTGCTGAGCAGGTTAGATGTTAATTCCTTGCCACCAATTTTTTTTAATAATTCGGTCGTACCGTTTAGCCCTCATGTTAAGAATCTCGGCTTGTTAATAGATACGTCGTTTAATTGGCAAAAGCAAATGGCTGCCATTAGCAGCAAGGTGACGGGCATCCTGCGGTCACTCTACCGTTTCAAGAACTTCCTTCCAGTCAAAACGAAAGTAACGTTAGTGCAGGCTTTGATACTCCCAATAATCGACTATGGTGATGTGTGCTACTTTGACCTGAATGCAGATCAGCTCAATAAACTTGACCGACTTCTTAATAACTGCATTCGGTTCGTCTTCAATCTTCGCAAGTACGACCATGTTTCTGCATATCGAGCCCAACTAAAATGGTTGCCCATACGGCAACGAAGAAATATGAGGGCCTTAACCACACTCTTTTCTCTACTTGATTCTCCTTCTTCTCCTTCATACTTAACATCTCACTTTCAATATTGCTTCTCCAATCACAACAAATCCCTGCGTTCTTCACATAATCGTCTCCTTCATTGCCCCCAACACCGTTCCAACTTTATTCATTCTTCTTTCTTTGTGCAGTCCATACAACTTTGGAATGCACTGCCTCTTGGAATCAGGATGGCTAAGAATCGTTTATCCTTTAAAAAAAAAGTTCGTGAACATATAACAACAAAGTTAGCAGAATCACTACAGCAGTAATTTAATATTTATCTATATGTATGTATATATATATGTGTAATATATATAGTTTTTATAATTATATAGTGTTTTATAGTTCTATGTATTGTATTTACCCTTGATGGTAATTATTTTTCTCTAGTCTGTTTAACCTCTTCTCCTGTGCACCTACCACATTGTTTCTGCACCACCCAATGGTTGACTGGTAGAGAATGCCTTTGGCATTAAGTCCGCCAATGTACTATTTTGTGCAAGAAGTTTTTAAATAAATAAATAAATTGGCATCTGAGTTGACAACGCCGCGTGCTCTTAGGCATTAACGTATTCATGCAGTCTATTTCTCACGGTTCAACAACACCGCTTGAGAATTGTAGCTTCCATGCTATCTCTCCCGGGTGACTGGCGGTTGACCTCGGCTGCAGTCAGTTGCATAGATCGCTCGTGGTGAGCAGTTGGAACGATTATCCTCACGTCATGGATGCTGCTCAGCAAGATTCCATGTTTTATTGTAACGCAGCCAAAGACGAGTCATGCTCCCATTGACAGCAAGATGCCGAAATCGCTGGGATTGATTACTACCCGCTTGTAGCATACCTACAATTCTGCATTTCATGAGTGACGAATACGTTATTATAATTATAATAAAATTATAAAGACGAAAAATTTGTTTGTTTGCATTTAATAAGCTCCGAAACTACTGGACCGATTTGTAAAATTATTTCACCGTTGGAAAACTACTATCCCCGGATGACATAGGCTATATTTAATTATGAAGTTCCCACGGGAACGGGAGTTACTCGGGTGAAACCGCGCGCAGTAATCTAGTACGTTATAAAATCAGGAAAAAATAAATAGTAGGTTTTATTTTTTGGAAAACAAAACACAATCGAAAATGTGTCAACCATAATGTTTCCGGGAATCAAACAGGTCGTATACCAATCTACGTTTCTGTGAAAAATATTAAAATATCAATGAATAAACACATAGCTTCAGTAAACGAAGCGTGTTGTGTTGATTACACTTGTTGGAAATTTTGGCGATTCAGTCCTATTTATATAAATAAATGTATTCACTATGAAAATAAATAACAACGAAGAACTTTGAACGTTTTATGAACGGGTTTATTTGGACTGATTATATTAATTAAAATGTATACCTATATTAATTATAATTTTGGCATCCCATTATTAACTATCGTTATTTCTCAAGTACATCTTACTTTTAAGATTCCAACTTTTGTTATAGAGTTTCGACGAATCGTAAAGTTCAAAGAAATAAAAATTTGTCTGCCGCAGTTTAGACGTTTTACAATGGATTACCAAATTATGCGAGTTCTAACTCGAAACAAGCAATCAGTCATCTTAATTGTTTATGATTTTCTTATAAATATCGCATTCAATTTCGTTTTGTACGAAAAAGATAAATAAGTATTTGTTGGTGTTAGAGACAGTGCAGTGGTCATTCGCAGCACCTCGCGCCCGCCGTGGACCTCAGCGTTTTGTGTCATAGGTCGTCACAGCCAGGCCGCACCTTCACCGACACACTGACGAAAGTTGTGGCACCCGTCGAACAGACTTTGATCAGGTTTAATAATGTCCCATAAAACAATAAGGGCTAATGCGCCGCGCGTAACATCATCGTGCATCACCACTGCTAAACTGCTCTCGAACTGTTGTTCTCCTGAAGCAGTAGAACTTAAGAAGAACAACAGTTCGATAACAAGTCAAACGAATTGTTGTCTGACTTATGTGAAGTATAGTCAGTAATATATGTAGTTATGTGACAAAAAAAACTTTTCCGAGACCAGATGCCAGCCCGCGCTGGTTGAATAATTTGAGAGACTTGATTTTGCTTATACGGATGGGATGTTATCTGCCTCGAAAACTCTCACATATTATTTAATATTGGCAGAGAGTGACTCGCTAACCAACGCTTCGGAGGGGCCCCTATCAAAAGCTACAATATGTTGGACAGGGGGCAACACTTTGTAAACATCTAAGGTTGTCGAGAGGTGAGACTGCGGGGCGCAAGATCCTTGTATAGTCCAGTGCCCAACTAAATATGGAGCATAGGTCCTGCCCTTGCAACTCCACTCTGGCCGGCCAGTTAAGTGTGGTGTGTGGTGTGCATCTCTGTGTTTGTCCCCGGGAGATTTGGTCCGTGGTGTCGCCGCTCACCAACCGGTCGCCACAAGCTGCCCTGCTGCCCTGGGTGAAGGGGTCGTCACATCCCGACGCCGTTATTATTATTATTGAGTTTAAAAATAAGGTTCTAAACATAGTTTTAGTTTTACATATTGTGTAATGTCTATTTGTATGAATTGATACACATACCTACAGTTAACTCACACCATTTAGGTACTGAACACTTTCTGTATATAATATCAAAAATATTGTTCTTAATTAAGTGAATCAAAATAATGTTCTTAAATGTTTTAATGCATTGTAAATGACGTAAAACAAGCGCGAATTATTCGTATACGTTACTAATAGACTATATAATTTCACCACTATTCAATGCAAAATCAATTTTTTTTTTATTTAAAAAGACAACTCCCGCACTAGGGAAATAAATCCCTGTGTCGCGGGGGACTTTACAAACATACATTTCACGGACACAAAGTACAGCCAGACTCAGAACAACTATTTGTGGTTCACACAAAAATTGTCCCGGGTGGGAATCGAACCCAGAACACCAGGTCTCAGAAGCAACTTCCGTAACCACTGAGCCACCGGCCGGTGCAATATTGGGCAATATTGGTAGGTGTTAGATGTCAACGAAACGTTTGCGACTGGTTCGTTTCTTTTGCCGAAGACAAATATTGCCTTGTTATATGCACAGAGGTTGTTTCCGTGCGGTCCGGATATGCGTACATTTTAATCGGAGTAAGTCCCCTACATTCGAGTAATGATGTATAATGCAGGAAAATGAATGTGAAATAACACCGCGACCTTTTCATACATAATTGAACACTGTGTCAAGTGGAGGGTTTTAAGCTTCGGAGGCTTTCGATGAAGCTGACACACACCTGACCATTTTGTTATCTAAAAATCTAAAAGTAAGTCGTGGAGCGTGCTGTAAATATAAGGATTATAAGACCTTTACTATTTTTTGGATTGCACTAAAGCTAATATAACATAATTATTTTAAATTGTCAATTATAGTCATTATGCCCGCTGCGTTGCGTTGCGTAGTCAAGAGCTGACAGCTGAACGGTGGATTCCCACGCCGAGCACCGACAGTGTGGCAGCTCCATAAGCATTTGTTTAAATTGTATGTTCGACTATCTCTTAATATTGTATACATTCCTAGGAAATGAATACATATTACATAATACCTGAAACCGCCCGGTCGCCCGGAAATCTGTGAAATAAATTATATAAGACACAAAGAAATCTATACAATTTCTAAATAGCAATAAGAAATGAATAACATATTCAAGTTTAATTTTATTATAAATTCCGTTGTTAGGTAGGTATATAGGCGGACGACAGCCGCAGAAGATAGGGTAAAAAAATTACATGCAAATAATTATACGTTCCAAAAAATAATAGTCCGGTCAATCTAGACACAAAAATAGTAGTCAAATAACATTATTTCCCGGAAAGCTAGACTTCGTGGAGAGCTTGGGTTTACCATGAGAAAGGAAGTTTTAAAATTCCCCATTAATCCCATGTGCGCTACAAAAGTTATTCGGGGTCAAAGGTCAAAATTTGAAATTCGAAAACGGTAAGTTTTATTGAAAAATGACTCAACCAAAGTTGCAGATCTTAAAATTTTCTACAAAAATGCTCCTATAATATTTTTTCTGATTTCTGATGGTGTGAGTCACAGTTGTACATGATATGCACATATATGCTTCGTATGTACATTGCCAGGCACTTAACATAAATAATAGTGCCTATTTGTGTCTCTTTTATGTATGCTATACTATAAACTATACAATTCTGAAAATATACACTCAAAAGAAATATATGTAAATACCTATATCTCAGAAATGGTGACTCTTAGAAAAAAAAGATCTACAACTTTGGTTAAAGTATTTTTTCGATAAAATTTACCGTTTTCGAATAAAATCAAATTTTGACCTTTGACCCCGAATAACTTTTGTACATGGGATTAATGGGGACTTTTAAAACTTCCTTTCTCATGGTAAACCCAAGCTCTCCACGAAGTTTCAGCTTTCCGGGAATTAATGTTATTTCAAATGTCTATATTGACCGGACTATAAGGACATGGGCGAAAAATATTTGACCAAAAATTAAAAATCAGCCTGAGGTTAGACCCCCTCACCCTGTAATACACCTGGGTGTGGAAGGGGAAGGAGAAGCACAACCCAGTATTGGAGGGACTATTTTATTGAAAAGAAATTAATTTTACTATTTAATTTTTTGGAAAATCCACCAAAGTATTATTTTACAGATCTTTTTAAGTAACTCATACAGTATACGACACTGTCACGTCAACGGGATGGCGTATATTAAATAATCGAAAGTTGTTAGAATTGGTAAATACTCCTGAAGGAATAGCTGATTCCCTTCACTCAGCCATTAGCTCCTGCCATTATAAATATCGAATGTTTTGGTTTATAAATAGCTATATCTCCCGCTCTGCTCTATGGCAGGGTACTGTGTTTTTATATCAAAGCATAAAGATCATTATCATGATTTCCGAAGACGGATATTAAAAACCATTTACTGCGTTATTTTATTCTAGATTGTTCCCTAACTATCGAACCGGGGGGCCCGTGGGGACTCTATTCAATAGGGCCTTTCATTTTAAACATTGCACCCATCAACAAATGACATTTATTTTTAATTGTGTATTACAAATATTTGATTAATACTTCGAACATAAAAATTGGTACAGTTCGTTATTAAATTTAAATATATATATGAATTGAAATGAATTTGTGTTGTGGTGTAGGTAGTGGAATGTCCCGTCCACTCATACTTTATATCTATTTTAGTATTCATCTATGGTTATAGTGTTGTCTTCGACGTATCTGTGAGACAGTGTGTCGACATCTCTGTTCAGTATGGAAGATGCGACTCGTCGGTGGACTGACTCGAGTCAGTTGCGGATAAGACCTTCTCTTGTTTACTTAGCTGTTGTCACTTACTAGACGTGTGCCAAATATTAAATCTTATATCTATATGGACTACCAAAACAAATAGAACCTAACGAATGTTTTCTCTACTTTACATACAAGGTCATTTAGAATGAATTATGTATCTAATCTGCTTCAATAAAAAAAGTTTCTAATTAAATACAAGTAATCTTTAAAATACGAGTATGTAAAAAATTACTTTTATTGATGTAATCGTTTTTTTATATTATTAAAGTCACCGGAGGCACCTACTTATTAGTTGAGGCACATCTTCAGTCATCACTAGCGATCACGTATCACCCACACATTCAGTCCATGCGTGCTCCTATGCTCGAGCTATAGGGACGCATAGAACGTGTACGGTGCAGCGGTAGTTGAGCGAAGCGTGATGTTCCAGCCGGCACCTACACGGACACAAGCCGCGCAAGTTCTCGCTGCAGGAAGGTGGGCGGCGCGTGTCCATCGAGCCGCATGAGGAGCCGCTGCCCGAGGCCGACGCGGCGCAGCTGCTGTCGCACCGCAGTGATGACCCGCGCGGGTTGCGCCGTCATCGCATCCAGCCTAAACCCGCCCCCGTACGTACCTGTTGCTGGACGATCATACGCCTTCGTAATGATTGACTATCAATCGATATATTAAACTTGTGCAATGTACAGGGGCTGCAGTCACACCTGCACGTGTCGCGCAAGGATGGCGACGAGAAGGTACAAAACCTGCTATCCGACGCCGCTTTCAAGAAGATGTACGACCACAATCCGCATTCGGTGGGTACCTACATATACTGGTATCGTAGAAATGAATAGAAACTTATGACATCTCCCACTTTACACATTATGCCATTCTCAAATTATATACCTAAAGAGAATCAAAACTTGTGGCTATGATTTGTTTTCTATTCTAGTCTCAGGCACTATATACTATATATACTATGATGATAGCAAACAATCTATGAACTGTATTGTAACGCTAAAATTACCGTCGTTATGCGATCAGTACTTAGTTGTGAATACTAAGTAATACTAACGCGGTGCGGCAGGTGTTCGTGCAACTGGACGAGTTGCTGGCGACGGGTGAGGGCGAGGCGGAGTGGAAGGAGACGGCGCGCTGGATCAAGTACGAGGAGGACGTGGAGGAGGGCTCGGCGCGCTGGGGCAAGCCACATGTCGCCTCGTTGTCCTTCCACTCGCTGCTCAACCTGCGCCGCTGCCTCGAGACCGGCGTCGTGCTGCTCGATCTCGACGAGAAGGACCTGCCCGGCGTCGCGTACAGGTATTGTACCGCTCAAATATGCCGTTCGGGACGTTTTGTTGTATCTCGATGCTGATTCCTAGTTAATATTCAATGGCAATGGGATATTAATGGCTTGCTTCCGGTGGTCATGCACAGGGTGGTGGAGAGCATGGTGTCAGAGGGGCTGATCGAGGAGGACGACAAGCCGGTGGTGATGCGCTCACTGCTGCTGCGCCACCGCCACGTACAAGAGGACCGCTTCCGCTTCTCCATCAGCCGCAAGCACTCCTCCTACACCAGCCTGCAGGTCAGTGCCACTCGCCGGACAGTGCCTAGCAAAGCATGTTAAGTCGTTGTTCCCAATCGTTATAATATAATCTTTACTGAAAATACTTACTTACAGGAAATTTAATCACACGACAAGGAAGTGGCATATTACGCCTAAATAAATTTGTTTCATACAGAATGTAAGATAAGTAAACAAGGTTATCTAATTCAATGTAAAACTAATGTACGATGATATGGGTAGGTAAATAAAAATGTTTATCTTTTTCAATAGGTACAATAACTATAACGATGGATGGAAAATTCGAAAATGATAAATGTATGAGATTATCGTCGATTTCCGATAAGTGATAGCAGTCACGTATGTCGACTCCACCGCCGATAGCAACTGGTGGAATGCGATCGCGATCTTGAATAGGTTTGAAGGTTAAGCGGTGCCAAGGACAAGTTCACCACTTGCACAGGGTCCTTTCCTCTTCTCGGCATAACGTCCCACTAATGTGCGAGCTACTCGTTCACGCACTGTGTTGATAGTAGTCCCGACGGTGGTGACATGTAATGTTGATCTGGCGCAGTCGCTGTGGGCGGAGGAAGGCGCGGGGCGCGCGCGCTGCTCCGTGTGCAGCGCGGCGGGCGCGTGCCGGCGGCACAGCGCGCATGTCATCGTACGGACCAGCCCTGTTCGCGTGCGCCCCTCCCCGCCTCCCGGTCCCCACCTCCGAACCTCCGCAACGCTCGTGCTCAACGCACACGTTAGCTTTTCCACTTCTCATCTGTAAACAGACTGCTCATCCGCATCCTCACTCATCCAGGACGTATCTGTTTACTACATTTTTGGTATATATTTACATGATCATCGCACGTTTTTAGGATTGTTTTTAATTTTAGAATGTATGGTGGTGCTTCATGTTTCTATCAGCCACGTCCGTCGCATCGGGATAAACCTTATACTTACACTAGTACTTAGCTCGAGTCCGGTTCCCAAAAAATCTAATAATGTAGTAAGTACCACAAAAATGATGCGTTATATGGTAGCACATAGTTATTTTTTGATGCAGATATTACTGCTGCCTGACCATTAGTGCGGAGAAAGACACGAAAAGAGCATGTTTATTCCAATGTTAAACTTATTGCCCAAATAGTGAAATACCTCAGACGACATGATCCCAATACACCGGCGCAGATCAGTCCAGGCCCCCACTATTGTAGTTAGCAGCTCCATGGCCTATGCAGAACCGTCTGCGCGCGAGTAATAATAATACTAGGAGCTCATAGAGCTTAGTATCACCGGTGCAGTGGGCGGAGGCGTGTCACCAGGACATACTGCTTATTCATTTTTGTTTTACTTTTAGTACTCATTTTGCTTTGTATCAGTAGTAGTAGGTATTTAGTTTCCGTTTAATTAAAAAATACGATAACTTTATAGAAATAAGTAGCTACCTATTACTACAACTAATCAACTCCGTATTCTTTCCTATTGATGGCCAGTTCACCGTGAACTGGTGGAGAGTATAATATATATTCCATTAATTATTAAATACCGTAACGGTTTTAGTTTGAGAGAAATTAAATCTAACCAAATTATATCAAATTGAAGGTAAAATAGTAGTGGATGGAATACAATCAAACGACAGGCGGCGCGAGTACGTAAACAATGCGACATCAATCTATTTGCAGATTAATTGCAAAACCTTACTTATGTTTTGCATCGCATTGCCATAACTACATTTTTTGACATTGTCATTGACACATACATTGTAGTACCAGTTGATAACTAACCTATAGAAACAGGACATTTTGCGATTAATCTGCAAAATTTTGGAAGCTTAACTGCTATCATGTTACTGTGGCAAGTAACATAATTACAAATTAGCATTTCACGGTCAAAGTAAAACGTAGTTATGACTGTTAAGACAAATGGTGTTGAAATAATATCTAAAGTCGAAATTCCAGATCCGTTTAACTTATAAACACCAAATGTTACTGTAAATACCTACTGCGACAGGTGAATAGCAGTATTCACATTCACAAAGCCCAAAGCAGACGCCCGCATCCATCCATCCATGTCAGCGTGTCCTGACCCCTCTGACCCCTTATATGTATGGTCGATAAGGATACAAAAGTACAAAATACGGTTGACAAAGTGTTCCATAACAATCCGACCACGGCCTAATTTCCCTTTGTGACTAATCGAGTTTTCTTTTGTTTATTTTTTTTGCGATTGGCTACTATCATCAAATATTTAGTTTACTATTTAGAGTTCACGCATTGGTGATGAATTACAACGCTTGTTTAGATGTTGAGTATGATTTTTTGTAGAGGCATGTGCACTAAGTGGAATGCCGTTGCGTCGGTATCAGCGTCACCACACCGACGTGACACGCCTTCCTGTGCCCGCGACTGACACGTTTGTGTGTGTGCGCAGAACCTTACAGGTGGGGGCAGGCGGCGCAGCTCTTACGCGCTGCCGCTGGACCGCTCCGATGCGCGCAAGAAGTCATCGGCCGCGGCGTTGGACCGGGCCGAGGTGGAATACCTTGCGGCCGAGGCGCTAGGATCACAAGCCGATGTGCGACACAACGATTCTATCATGAAACGCATTCCTGGGGACGCCGAGGCCACCACCGTGCTAGTCGGCGCTGTCGGTTTCCTCGAACAACCCACCATCGCATTCGTGCGTTTGGCGCAAGGCATTTTGATGCCGTCCATTACAGAGGTACCGGTGCCAGTTCGTTTCATGTTCATCCTGCTGGGCCCGAGCGGCGCTGATCTCGACTACCACGAGGTCGGTCGGTCCATTTCCACGCTTATGGCGAACCCCTCGTTCCACGGGATTGCTTATAAGGCCGACGACCGGCGCGAGCTGCTCTCGGCCATCAACGAGTTTTTGGATGACTCAATAGTACTGCCTCCGGGTGACTGGGAGAGGCAGGCACTGCTTCCGTTCGAGGAGCTGCGTGCCAAGAGCGAGATGATCCGGCGCCGCAAGCGTGATGCGCTGGAGCGCAAACGCGCCGCAGGAGACATGCCCGTGCCCCCCTCTGATGAGAAGAAGGCGCTGCTGGAGGCCGAAACCGGCGGCCTGCCATTAAAAGAGCCTGATAATCCGCTTGTAAGAACTGGACGCCTTTTCGGGGGTGAGTCAATTACTCTTAACAACATATTAGGTCTTTACCTATGAAATTGCCGTTCTGCAGTACTGGCCATTTCAAATCAAAATAATTTTTGTTTGGCTAAGAATTCTAATTTCAAATTATTTTATTTTAAAAACATTGTTTTTATTTCCAAAACAAGTCATTTGTTTATTGATTAGTATTACATTTTCATCGCATTTCAATCTTTTTCGTCATCATGGATACGTTAAAAATTCGAGTAATTATGGAATATGAGTACGGTCGTGGCAGCAACGCGGCACAAGCGGCACGCAACATCAACGACGTTTACGGAGCTAACACCACCACCTTTTATTGGTTTGCTCGCTTCCGTTCTAGAAATTTCGACCTTAAAAATGAACCTCGCGGTCGTCCGAAGACTTTGGTCGACAATTACGAATTAAAGGCGATTGTGGAAGCTGACAATCTACGGCTGAATTAGCAGCGGCTTTCGACGTTAGCGTCAAAACAATATTGTTCCATTTGCGTCAAATTGGCAAGGTAAAAAAGCTTGACAAATGGGTACCCCATGAACTCAATGATCGCCAGCGCGAAGTACGCGTCGAGACGTGCCTTTGCGTGCCTTGCACTGCTCAACAGACACACAAATGAACGACTTTGAACCGCATTGTTACCTGCGATGAAAAATAGATTCTGTTTGATAACCGCAAGCGCTCAGCAAGTTGGTTGGATCCTGGTTCAGCACCTAAACAATGCCCTAAACGAAAACTTACCCCTAGAAAAGTGATGGTCACTGTTTGGTGGTCTAGCGCCGGTGTGATTCAACACAGCTTCTTACCAAACGGGGTGAGCATTACTGCAGATGTGTACTGTGAAGAACTGAACACAATGATGGAGAAGCTGGCACATCTCCAACCAGCATTGGTCAATCGCTCGTCTCCGCTGCTCCTGCACGACAACGCGCGACCTCATACTGCACAGCAGACGGTCACCAGACCTTGCGCCTTCAGACCACTTCTTTTTCCAGAATTTGGATAACTTCTTGGCGGGAAAAAAAATCAATAACCAAAAAAAAAAACAAAATGGCAATTTCATAGGTAAAGACCTATTATTAATAAACTTACGAAGCGAAAAAGTTTTAAACCGGTTTTAGGACAGAGGAAAAGAAAGTCTTGGCAAACTATGTGGCATTACTAATAACACATTATGTTAGTTAACTGTTGTATAAAATAAGTATTCTTTGGTCAAACTGATACACAAAGCGAAAAATGTTTTGTGAAAAAAATTCAGTCAATATCAATAATGAAACATCTTTTTGTACTAGGTGTGATTCGCGACATGAAACGTCGCTATCCATTCTACGTATCCGATTTCCGTGATGCGTTGAACGGTCAGTGCGTCGCCGCCACCATCTTCATGTACTTCGCAGCGCTTTCGTCCGCCATCACGTTCGGCGGTCTGCTCGCCGACAAGACCTACGGTAGCATCGGCATCTCCGAGACCCTGGTAATTACACACAGACAGGCTGTGCGACTGTAAGATTTCGAGTCGAGCCGTTGTTAACTATATGTGTTTCGGCGCAGGTGTTCACGTGTGCGGGCGGCGTGCTGTTCGCGCTGGTGTCGGGCCAGCCCATGATGATTACGGGCGCGACGGGTCCGCTGTTGCTACTGGACGAGTCACTAGCCAACTTTTGTCATTCTTATGGGTTCGATTTCCTGGCTGCGCGAATGTACTGTGGTATATGGATGATCGCAATCGCACTCGCCGTGGCATCCGTAGAAGGCAGCGTTGCTGTTAAAAAAATCACGAGGTATGTAATGTCTCACGTTGAGTTGACCAGCTAATCTGCTAGCAGCTAGAAGGAATAAGTTAATTAACGACGGAACCACATAATTTCCAGGTTCACGGAGGACATTTTCGCGTTCCTGATCTCTCTGATTTTCATCTCGGAGCCGGTGACGAGTCTGATCAACGTGTTTCGCATACACCCGCTGGGAGCCGACTACTCGCAGCCGCATGAAGTTTCCGTCGTCAACGCCACGGCGCCGGTGCTCAACGTCACGGAGCCGCTGCTCAACGCCACGACGTCGCTGCTTAATATTACGGACGCAGGTGCGGAGTAGTAGGAATACCTACATACAAATATATTTAAAAAACAAAGTACTTTAACGACATTAATATTTCCTAAAAACATATTGAATTAGCATACAATGATTTTAATCAAACGTTATTAAAATCGCTTAAAATAGGATAGAAGATAAAAAATATTTAACCTACCTAGTACTTATTATTTTTTTGCAGAACTTAAAATTGTCATAAAACTTAATAATCGCTACGCCATAAAATAGAACCTCGTTAACGGCCTTTTCGCGGATGAATGTTTATTGCTTGTAATTATTAGTTTACCTTGGGCTGTGTAACGAGCAATGAGATCGTAGGTACCTCACTAGAAAGTTTACCTTGAGGTAATGATTTTGAGCCTCCTCGAAACCAGGACAGACTCGATGGCTGTCGATGTGGTCCAACTCAAAACTTGCACACTTAGGTACGTATGTAGAAATATCTATGTATAGGATAGGATATAGGAAATTTATCTTGGGATTTTATAAATTCACGAACACTTACCACACCCAGACTCAAAACAACTATCCGCGGTTCACATAAATACCTAATGGAATCGAACCCAGACACCAGGCCTCATGAGCTGTAACGTCTAAGCTACCTGTACAGATAAGTGTTCTAACAAAGTAATATAATTATTAATGAGCTACTATAATTAGGGAACCTGACGGCGGCGATAGCACCACCGCACGTCTCTATGCCGCCGCAGCCAAACACGGCGTTGTGGTGCACCATGCTGACCCTCTCCACCTTCATCATCGCTTACTACCTACGTATCTTCCGGAACGGAAAATTCCTCGGCCGCAGCGTGAGTCTACTTCTATTTGAGTATAGTATAATTGTAACGTTTTGGAACTCATTGAGTAGCTAAATGATGACAATTACAGGCTCGTCGTGCGCTGGGTGACTTCGGTGTCCCCATCGCTATCGTGCTGATGGTGGGCGTGTCGTGTGCGGTGCCCGTGTGGACGGAGACGCTGCGCGTGCCGGCTGGCCTCAGCCCCACCATGGCGCGCAGCTGGCTCGTGCCGCTGAACCCCGGCCTCGAAACCATCCCCGCCTGGGCGGTGTTCGCCATGGCGCTGCCCGCGCTCATGGTCTACATCATTGTCTTTATGGAAACCCACATTGCGGAGTAAGACTTTCAACCTCCTTTCCTATATTAACCTCATGAGTACTCATGTTTTGAAGCGACTTCTAATTAGAAAGCCTAGCGAAGAGGTTATTTATGCGACTGTTATTACCTATGTAAAATAATGTCACTATTAAATTTATAATTTATTTTTGTGATGTACTCTATATGGTAAACGTTCAAACAGGTTGATTATTGACAAGCCGGAGCGCAAGCTGAAGAAGGGGAGCGGCTTCCACATGGACATAGTAATAATGTCGACCGTGAATGCGCTCTGCGGATTGTTCGGCGCGCCGTGGCAGTGCGTGGCCACCGTGCGCTCCGTGAGCCACGTGTCCGCGCTCACCATCATGTCCACCACGCACGCGCCCGGCGACAAGCCGCACATCGTCGAGGTCAAAGGTGAAGTCATGACTAGTTGTGCAATACTAACGAGTGCGCGTCACGTATCGAATGAGCATTAACCAACTACTTACAGAACAACGTCTCACGGGGCTGTTGGTGGCGCTGATGGTGGGGGTGTCGGTGCTGGCGTCGCGCTTCCTGCGCCTCGTGCCGATGGCGGTACTGTTCGGTGTCTTCCTCTACATGGGTATATCTGCGCTCGGTGGCATACAGTTCTGGGATCGTTGCATCTTGCTATTCAAGCCCGTGAAACATCACCCTCAAATACCTTACGTCAGAAGGGTACGTATCGTACTATTTGTACAGCACGACGCTGCAAAGCGGCGATTGATTTTATTACATTGTGGTAATGTTCTTAAACTCAACTGCCGGGTTACATTTTAAACCTACTTAACAGTAAGTCTGTGGTATTATATTTATTTGGTTAAAATCATAGTTGAGTTTTTCCAAATCGTTAAGCACTACCTATATATTATACCTTTGTACATATCTGTCTATCTGTCTTGTTGTATATTATACTTCTGCATTGATGTGTACATTAATAAATAAATATAAGCCGTTGGTCCAGATTCCTACAATATCATGTATGATGATCGTATATCAAGAATTGGGCAGCGGCTTTAATATTTATTGATGATGTAATTTGGTACCGAAGTAGTTAGTAGGTTTCTAGTTAATATGCAGATGTAAATACGATTAAGATCAATCTTTTCAATAGATGTATGTACTTCAGCCGGATCCTAACATACTCAGCTTAGATTGCAAAAATCTAAGTGACCGTTGAAATTCGATGTGTTATATCCATGGCATTGAATTACGCACGCTTTTAACATCCGATCCAGTTCTTCCATCAACATTCATGATGAATGGCCTCAATGGCTAGGATGCTGAATCAGATCGTAAATATAAAGTTTGACAAGTGATAGAGCGGCATGTACTGCCCGCAGGTCCCGACGCTGAAGATGCACATGTACACGCTGATCCAGGCGGCGGGGCTGGCCGTGCTCTACACCGTCAAGTCGTCCCGCTTCTCGCTCGCCATGCCTTTCTTCTTGGTGATGATGGTGCCTCTGCGCATGTCGCTCGTCTATATCTTTACGCCGCTGCAGCTCAGGGCGGTGAGTCACTATTGCTATATAATTATATTCTTTGCGTTTGCTTTTATTGTCATTTCGAAATTATTTTTAACCACATCTGTATTTTTCGTTGACAGTTGGACGGCGCCCAGAAAGATATAGACAAGGACGACGAGCCGGACTTCTACGAGGAAGCGCCCCTGCCGTAAAGACAGCGGCGCGAGAGCCGCCGGAGCGCGCGGTCGCATTGTTGTTGCTAAATCCAAGTGTTCGCAGTCGCGTCGGCGAATGTCACGCCGCGACATTGAGCGGCACGACCGACTCTCTCCACACCGATAACCAAATGAATAGCTATTTGTATAATTACGCAACACAAGTAGATAGGTAATTCTATACGATTTGTCGTTGTTGTGTTGGTATATAATCTTCCTGCTGTGGCGTTGTATTTTAGTCACCTATCAATGTATGCCAATAATGTGACAAGGCAATTGTTAAGAAATAGTTAAAGAGAGTGTTTATATTTATTAGACACATGCTTTGCATAGTAATGTAAAAACCGATTTATTTTTATTATACTACAAAAATGTTGGCTGGCGTGCGCGATAGTTGTTATAAATACTAATTTATTAGTAAATGATTGTTTTGGTAGTGGTGGAGCCAGTGACACGCAGTAGTGAGTCGCAGCGACTCACGCGCAGTCGCATCTCATCACGCGACTGTGTCTCTAGCAGCCGCTACACCACTATAAATACGCAACAGTAAATTATATAATACGCGTGAGGCGGGTAGGCAGGGTACATCTAATACTTTAATGAAACTATTTTTATAGATAATAAGATATATTTAAAGTTGAACATCAAAAATATCTTTTCAAGACAGAATTTACACATTTTGCTCAAAGTATATAAGTATGAGTAGAGAGAGAGCGAGAGATAAATAAATATACTTAAGTATTTATTTTTATTTATTCTAGGTACAGAATATTGTAAAACAATATATTAACGGTACAGACCTAAGTAGCGTTAGTAGTGGCGAGGCTGGGGCGCAGGCCGGTCCTCGGTTATATGTGATATAGAAGAGTGTTACGTACAATAATGCATGCATATATTACATGAATAAAATTATTTAATATAAATAGATACCTTCTATAAATGATCAAGAAAGTTGTGTGTATTAACATTTAGCTTGAAATTGATTGTATCGGCTAAATGAATTGCGCGCAGGACTTGAACGTTGAATTCGCACAACTGCTGGTTGGCAGGTTCCTCACGCGTGCCGCCAGAGGAGCGCTTGTGAGGACCTGCTACTAACAGTAGCATACGAGCAACTCACCTTGCACATACTTACGCCTTGCCAATATGTCAATAAGAACAACATTGGAGGATCTTTTTATTAAATCTGACTGCGACATGCGCGTGTTAGTATGTGCAATGGAGTTTGCAACTAATTAATTAACTTAAAATTCGTACTTATTTAATTATGTCTAGAAGAAATTATGAAATTTCAACGCATATAGTCAGTAAGTAAACGGAATAATAAGATGCGGCATAATCGCTCAACAACATCAAAAGAGTTAATTTTAAATTTAATTAAAATGTTAAGTAAAACTAAACGTTTGTGTTATAATTGTTAAGTTTAGAAGGTACGTAAGAATCGAACGCCACATCGCGAGCGACTAGTGCTGCGTTCACAGGTACTACACTGTCGGCGAGAAGTGCGCCTGAAGTATATTCCGTTGTTTAGGTAAATAGGTATGTGTGCTACTGCACAGGCAGAGTCATCATTACAAGGGTAACTATCATGTAGTGAGCACAGCACTGAGTGCGAGGCCGCCGCTCACATGTCCCTGCGAGTTCCATCGCTGACTTTTGTTGAACAAGCAAACCAATTCTGCCGCCAAATAGAAGTTGATGGAACAGATTGTTGTGTAGAACCAGCTAGCTTAAGGGAAGATCCGTTGTCCTCTAACTTACAGAATATTAAGTGACTGGATTGTTAAGCGCGCGGTTGTTTTATGCGGAGATCGCAGCGTCAGACGCATGCGATCAACGGATGCACTCAACTCACGCTGCGCTTGGCGCGTCAACCGCGTAAAACAATGGTTTGTAATTATATTACCTGATATGAAATGATGTGCGTTAATCGCATTGCGTGTAACGCAGCGTTTATCGCATAAAACAACCGCGCGCTTTAGTAGTCAAATCATATTAAGTTTTAAGACAGTCATGGTTGTAGTCGGGCAACGGACTCGTATTATCACCTCTTTTCAGTGCAATTACTTAAGTTTAAGCTGATCTAAGTTGTTATTTATGATATTATTGTGTTTATTTAGTACATAAGTAGTCGAAAGAATGTTTACATTACTAAGGGATTTGGTTTGTTAATTTACTAAAGTTTAGTTATTCATTATTAGATTGTTATATTTATTTGTTAAAAAAAATGTTAACAATATAAAAACAAATACCTATATTTTATTTTTATTTTGGTTATACTATGTGTAAGTACTTACCTACAAAATATTATGTACTATCGACTCTATTTTCCCAGTCTGTAGTTTCACTAATACCACGTATGTTATCTTAGTTCGCTGAATGTGACTGTATAAAAGAGGCGTGCCGGATTATTGGATTCCTGTTCGTATTCATGGATTGTTGTAGGTAGGTATGATACGATAATTATTCAAGGATAGTAACGTGGAGCAGTGTCCTTAGTAAGAGCATCCCTAGCTCGAGCCGTGACATATTGTACATGTACCTCAACATCGTGAAGGCGGTTTAGCCATCATCACCACGTGTGATAGCTAGGTGGGTTCACAACAGCGCGGCTGCATTATTATTTAATAGAACAGGCATAGGTAAACGCTGCGCCTATTACCTGATACCAATAACATACAATTTTCTAGATTTGGTGGATAATCTTCTAGCGGATGCGACGCAAAATATGATGAGTAGAACACCACCGCGATGCGAATGAGGCGCTAGTTCATACCTGCGTTTAAGTCTAGGTGCTCAAATTTCACATTGCATATCAATGGCAGCCAAAACGAAAAGGAAGCTTACGTACCGTGGAATACCAACATTCATCCGGCAATGAGTACCCGCGCTTTCCTCCACTGCTTTACTGGCGCCTGTTCACGCTGTTAACAGGACCCGTCACGCTGCACGCTGCACATTCCTCCACAGTAGGTACCTACACAGACGTAGGTTATATTGCGATTTCTTTATAATATATAAGTTTCTCAAAAAAAAGACGGTAAAATATGCAATGCTTTTTAATAGATGTTTACATGGAGAGGGATGTTAGCGAAGAGACCTGAGAAAAACACGCGAATCGAGTCTATATTATTATGCAAAACGGCAAAAATATTGCGTTCCATGTTCAAATTGAGCGGGAATTATGCATTCGTAAAATTGGCATTACAATTCACGTGCGCCATAGACAAGCAATGTGAAATTATTTTTTATCGTTATTATTTTAAATACGCGAAGATATAAACGATACTGTTCAATTATAACAATCTAGAATAACGGCTTAAATAGCTGACGCCGAGGCACGCTGAGTAGTCCCTCAACCAACTCCACCACACAAACAAATAATTAAATCTTTCATCATTATATTATAAGTATCTATTTATAAATCGTTGGAAACACATCGGAGTCCAGTGAGTTTGCAAATACGTCAAGAGATGGCTCTGTTTCAATATTAGTGAATGGCACTATTGAGAATCATCACGATTTTTTTTCCTTTCTTCCTTTCCTTTTTTTTCCGACGGACATACGTAGTTAGCTACGAGCCTTTTGTTACTTCACTGGGCATAAAGGTGAGCCGAGCTCCAGCCTTAATATATGGTTTAAAAACTACAAACTAAGCAACCTGCGCAAGAGGGCGCCCCCTGTGGGGCTACGACCTCGGCTCAGGGGTTGAGGGATTACTTTTAATATTTTAGGGCGTTTTGTGCAAGTCTCGCTCTACTTTACAGTTTCTTCACGAAATAGTGATATCGGAATATAAGTTTTTAAGTAACCTCCTTATTCATTATTTAATTGTTTCTACTGTATGGGACTATTTAACAACTGTATTGTAATTATAATTAGTATGCTTCCACCCCGTGGAACGTATTATCTGGAATTTATGTGGGTTCCCATTACTTCCCGCCTCATCATTCGATTGGACAATAAGATCCTTTCTGCTCACACGTTTTACCTTTATATGTCTTAGATTTTGTTATAGATACATTTAGAAAAAGACCTAAATATTTATATTGGCTTTTCATTTTACTAGTCAAAACAGTACATGATAAAAACAATCGTCGACTATAGTTCCCACATGCTTGTGACCTTTACACAATACTAGAAAAGGTATAGGTACCTACCGTAAGTTTGAGATGCAATAGTCGCTATTAGGCTAGTTGACACTTTTTTAAAATTGTTTTACCTATATGGTTAAGAATGGTTTTACTTGATCAAAAAAAATATGATACTTTCTTGAGGGCTTCAAAACTCAAAAATAAATATTTTAAAATTTAAGTACGAAAACGGTGTCAGCCATCTTGCTCTATAAATTATTTTTGTCATGGCGTCATTCCTTCAGCAATAAAGTTATAAAACAGATTATCTAAGGATTTAAGGATCGCGTATAAATTGATGTTAGAATACACCACCGATTAACACCTATGATAAATAGGAATAGGCTCAAAATACTTTCTAAGCCAGAGTCGTGACGTCTCAAGATGGCCGATCGAGATTAAAGTCACAGACTAAAAAAATAATTTCAAATTTAATTTATACGGCCATCTTCATGTTTTTAAAACTACCTAGCTATTTTCTGACTTGAACTAAAAACTACTGTCTTACTATAAATCAGACAATCGATTACAAACAAGGTATTTGTGGAGCGACATCGCTGTCATATTGGAAACGGCATGAGTCCCTATCGCTTTCCCCATTTTTGAGCGTGTCCAAATGTCCATCCATAACTCCACGTAGCTGTCATAGACAATAATTCCAGCGCAGCTTGTTTAAATATAATCTGTTTCATAGTGCATCTGTGGCGTGCACAGTACTGCCTTCGTTGACCAATCGTTGAACTAAAAAATCGACGTCAAACAAACATGTCAGTCGAACCGTAGTCGAACACATAATGGCGGTGGATGTGTTATTTTTTGTGAGTGGTTAAATCCGGTAATGTGTTTTGTACAAGTTGTCGAATCGACAGCATGCGCTTCAAATAGTGCCAGTTTATCATTTTGAAAGTCGAAGGACATTTAAGTGCAGTGGGATCGAGGGCAGTCGCGACGAATATGGAGGCCGAGTACGTTGCGTCGGCGGATTTATTGAATTAGCGGTCGAAGTTTGTAGCGGCGGAGGCGGCGCGTCGAGGGTGGCAAGGGTGGTGGCGGCCGCAGCTCAGCATGGGGGCGCAGCAGGCGAAGGAGCGCGGCACGGCCAGCGGCGCGTCCATGCGCTCCGCGCGCAGCAAGCCGCGGGTGCCCAAAGACCCCCGCATGCTCGGCTCCAACATATTCACTGAACACAGCGGTAAGTGTTTGCTGATCGCTCTGCCGCTTACGCCTAACTATCTGTTGCATACTTTTATCATTCTATATTACTTCAAAATATTTCCTTGAGACAAGTGCAGCCTTAGTAAAAAGTTAAGAACAGTACCAAACTGTAATATAATTAAAAAACTTGAAGTACAACAAGTGCCCATAGTCTGCTAGGTGTACAGATATGGGCATATCATTGTTCTGTCACATGAATCACTTACAAACAGTTCCAAGCTGCTTTTGGATAATGAATATATTATATGCCAAGTGTTCACACATAAACATTTTAATAAATTTACCACCATTGATATTTTTCTGCATAGTAGAGAGATGCCTTGACAATATCTATAGATTTGTATACATTTAACCATATTATATACTATTGAAGAACAGCTGCTGCGAATTCTGTATAGTGTTGTTATGTGCAGAATGTGATGTGATCCATTATGTTAATGTGAAAGGCGAATGTTAACTACATTAGTGACAAGACAGAATAATATAAATTCTACATATCAGGAATGAGATGCATTGGAAGCTATACTATTCTGTAAACACTATACTTATTGCAAGATTTTTTGATGATAACGGGTTCATTACATTTAGTGTCTGATCCTTAGGAACTTTATTCAATATTGTATTCCCAATAAAAGTATGATTCATGACAGGCAGATTTATTTTAGGAAGTTCATAAAGGAAATAGCATCCATGTTATTCCAATACCATACAAATTGAACACCAATAGTGATACACTCTAAGTTACAACAAAACATGACAGAAGCCATTGAAGAAAATAAATAATATTATCAGGAATAAGTATAGAGTCGATGGTAAGGGAAAATCAAGAAGAACCTCTTTGAAAAATGTTTGTACCGAATGTATTGTACCAACTTTTGAAATTTCTCAGTACAAATGTTTATTATATTAATATGGTTTCCAGGAAATCATTGCTAGCTAATTCCTATTACTAAATAGCTTCAAAGACAAGACATACAAGCTTTAAAGCCTATTGTTATTATTATTATTTAAAGCCTTTTAGCTATCACACCGAATTTGCAACTAAATTAAAAGTCTATGCTATGTAATTTATAAATTTGTAAATGTTAATCTATATGTAAGACAACTGATCAGACTGCAGGTATGTACCAAAAGTAAAAAAAAAAAATATGTAAATCTGGAGGAGTGCTCCCTATACTCGATACTTACTTGAAACTTTCATTGTTTCCGTAGCAATTTCGTGCTGCGAGTACCTACTTATCGATGTATGGGGATCACTAACCTAGATACTAAAAATGTCTTTAAAATATGTACAAATGATTAATCAAAGACTTTAAAAGATGACAAAAAGAATGATCTCGGAGTTTCTTATAGTCTTTCTTCTCCGGGTGTCACAACGTAGGTAGATAGAGAAAGACTCGTAGGAAGCTAGGATAGGGTCCGGTCGTCCTTGCAAGGCGAGGCTCGCGACGCGTTCTATGCTTCTGACCTAATCCCAGCCCGCGCTGGTTGATTCTAATTATATTTATAATACGCGACTTTCACATGTCACATTGGTAGATTTAAATTCTATTTAATAACATTACTGTTGAAATGTATAAGTACTAATTAATTAGTCAAGATTTTTTTTTTTTTTTGTCTTTGTATATTTTTATCATTGTATTTGACTTATAATAAGTACGATCGATTCGTCTACATTATCAATAAACGTTTTCATTTTCATTTTTCATTTTCATTTCATTGAAACAAAAATAAATGCCATTACTGATTTATTTCATAACTACATTCAATTCTTGGTTCAATCCATGATACCAAATTCTTTTGTTTTATTTTGCATAGATTATTGAGTTAACATCAACTAACAACTTATTACTATAATCAGCTTGCTGTACTTAACTTTAGGCTGTTTTGCAGTATGAAGCTGATTTACCCATTTATTACGTCCAATCATTATAAAGATCAAAAAAACCAAAAACCAAAAACCTTCAATTTTAAAATAATAATGAGCTGATAAACAATACTACAAAATTACAGTGATATGAGATAAAAAAAAGTTTCAGTTACAACCGGGTTAACCATAAACTAATAACATGGAGATGTTGGATGAACTAGCTAATTCTAAAATGTCACACTGTAACCATATGGCATTATTAAGAGAAGCTTTACTATGGAATTTCTCCAGAAGTACAGAACCACACAAGACAATGCCTTGGTTAATATTCATTAAGTTTCATACAAAATATCAGTTGTTTAATTACAATTACTTGTGTATCATTGTAATTTTAAACTATTAAGTTATCATTTATACCTAAATTTAGTTTAAGCTTAACTAATAGCTCGGGAGATTAATATTGCTTATATAAACAATAACCGCGTAGCTCCCGTTTCCTTGGGAACTTAATTATAAAATAGGTATAGCCTATGTTCACCGGAGATAGTGTTGCTTCCCAACAGTGAAAGATTTTTTCAAATCCGTCAATTCGTTTCAGACCCTATTCAATTCAAATAAAACAACCAACAATCAAATCTTTCCTCTTAATATTAGTACATTATAGATAATAAATTGGTCACATTATTCCCTTTACTCTTTGCATGACATGACACTGTGAGAGCATAAGCAACCAGCGCACAGAGCATCTAAACAATCCAGAGACCATGGGAGAGGTCCTGAAAAACATAAGACAACTCCATGACTTCTGGCTGGAGTTGGGATGGTATGGATGATGGTATCATTCTCATGTACAATGGCCCACTCATGAGACTAAGTCTGGAAATTATATGCTCAACTAGACCCTTTGCAAAAAATCTTCCAAAATATTGAGAATGCATAAAACTTCCTTAAAGAACTAAAAGTCATAATTCCTCAATCAGTATTGAGTATTTTTAGTATTTTACCCTTACAAGAAATGCTAATATACTAGGGTCCAGAGCTAGAAACAATGGCTATAGCTGGATAAAGCTAAACTATTGCTGCAATCTATACTAATATTATTAACAAGTTAAGATTGGGAGTTGGGATGTTCTGGGTAATCTCTGGTAGGACTGATGCAATTTTGAAAAATTCTAAAATAAAATCATAATTCATAAATTATTAGATATGTTATCTAGGACTACCGCTATATAATAAGACGAGCACATGGGACGGGATCTAGAAAAGAAGTTTGATAAAACTACAAAAAAAAACAATGAAGGTAATATAAATAATAAGAATATCTTAAGTGATGTCTATGCTAATTAAATGAAAAATAGCTGTGATCCATATGATTCCTCTATCCTGACTGCTTTGCTGCATCACCTCAATGCACTGGTCTTGTTGGTGCTCTGTTCTACTAGATGTACAGTCCATGATATTATATCTTACTTAAATATCCAATCTCCTCTGACCCAAAACTGATTAACAATTATTTTAATTACCTATTCAAAACAAATCTCTAATGATAGCGATCTGCAATGTCTTTAGCCTGATTAAATTATAAGTAGTGTACAACCTTGGAGTCTTGTCAACCATCACTCATTGTGGGCCAGAGTGGCCATACTTAATATATTTGATTAAATACACTAGCGACCCGCCCCGGCTCCGCACGGGTACAATGCTGATGTATTATACATATAAACCTTCCTCTTAAATCCCTCTATTTATTAAAAAAAAACCACATCAAAATTCGCTGCATAGTTTTAAAGATTTAAGCATACATAGGGACAGAGGGATATAGGGACAGAGAAAGCGACTTTGTTTCATACTATGTAGTGATACATGCTATAATCTACACAGCCAGCTTAGCAACAATGATTTAAACAAATAAATAGATGAGTGAGAAGAGATGATAAATTTTTCCAGGAAAAATTTGCAAAAAATTTGCACAAGAAAAATTTGCTACATTTAATTCAAATAAATAAATCCCTGATACCTTGTTAGAAGTAAACTCTAGTAAATGATGCCAATATCTTTTAAATAACTTATTTCAATGTTTAAAAAAATGCCTTAAATCTAAAATTAAGTATATGTAGCGAAGCAGTATTTGACTGGGTTATAAAACAAATCTCGGAGGTTGTGGGTTCGATCCCCATGCCGGACAGAAAATCTTTATGTAAATTCTTTCCGGGTCTGGTAGTTGTGGGACTATCCTCCGTGCCTCGGAAAGCATGTTAAGCCCTTGATCCCATTTGTCATAACATCATCTATACTATTCATACATCATGGAACAGGCAGCAGCATTTCCTTGTGTGGTACAATATAATACTGTGGTTCACCAACCCACCTGCCAAGCTTGTTGACTATGGCAAATACCCTCCCTTGGGAGAAGGCCCATGTTTAGCAGTGGATGTTATATGGGCTGATGATGAAGCAAAGAAAAACGCCCATTCACCCTGGTATTATGCAATACCAGGGTGAATGTACCTTTTTTCTATGGTATGTTTTTTCTATCCTCTGCCACTTAGAAATGAGGAATATACATTCCTGAATGAAAATAATCATGTTAAAACCATATTTAAGAACTAACACATATTGTGTGATTTAAGGTTTTTTGACAAAGATGATGTGCAGGCACACATTACTAATATGTATTATGTCAATTGCAATCTGTATTGTATATTTTTAATTGCCAAGCGAATGTATTTGTGATTGTATTATTATAAAGTCAGTACACTAGAGGAAACCAGTTTCAAATACATAAGAATATGTAATATTAATTCAAGCACAAATCTCTTCTTATAAACAGACAAAGATTAAGTGCATATTATGTCAATTATAGTCTGTTCTATCCACAAAAGTTGTCAGTGAGACATTTAGGGACAAGACACAGTGCATATAAAACAATGATACGAAACCTCTAAAGTAAAGTAGTTTAAGTAGTTTTCTTCTTGGGATGTCACACCATCATATGATTATTATTTATAAGGATAAATACTCAATCTATTTATTTTTGTTTGACGTTAAGTTATATATATATACGTATTCTATTCGTTTATTATTATTTATTTTGTTTTTCCCTACAAATATGCATGAATGTTATCATACTGTTTAAGTGTAACATCCCTCGTCCATGGGTCACTACTCGAGTTGCCAACTGATAATCAGCGCTAGATATCGCCTAGCCTATGCTGAGGTGGCGACTTTTCGGCAGAACATGCAAGGCGTCTTATTGTTTTGTACATTAACTATATGTTTGCTGTGTAATACTTGTGTGTTGTGCTGTATTTATAAATGTATTATCTTTCTTTCTTTCCATAGCTACCTATCTACATAGAGAAAGACTCGTAGGAATCTAGGATAGGGTCGGTGGTACTCGCGAGGCGAGGTTTGCAATGCGTTCTCGGCTTTAGACCTGATCCCAACCCGCGCTGGTTGGTCTATTTTTTTTTAACTTTAAAACTTATCTTTAACCTTACCTAACCTTTATTTTAGTAATGTTTCAAAAGTTAAGGGGGTGGGGACGCTCTAATTTTAACTTTGTACAGTATAATACCCAGCTTTACGCGACCCCGTATAACGCTTATTCGCTATAACGCGGTTTTTAAATTTTCGCGCTAAATTGCCCCGCTTTACGCGAGTGGCCAATAGTCATGGAATTGATTTCTGATTGGTTATTTAACTGCGCGATTTGATGGATCGGAAGCAAAAAGCCACTCAGAAAACAAATTGGAATGTTATTTTAATAAAAAATAGAACTCTATTATGTAATTTTTTATTGTAAAATGTTAAAATTTCTTTAAAAAAGCGGTTTGATTGTAATTATTTGTGTTTAATCTAAACAATTTTCTAATAAAAGCGGTTGCTTTCTAAATTACATGACCCCGATATACGCGAAATTCGCTTTACGCGATATTCCATGGAACGCATCTCTCGCGTAAAGCGGGGTATTACTATATTAGGTTATCTCGAGACTGGGGGGTTTGATCTACATAGTTCCAAGGCAGTTTTTGTTCCATTTCAAGATACCTTTCCAATAATAATTCCCTACACTTTTTGTTGAAGGGGAGTGGGGGCTGAACAAAAAATGTTTTTTTTTCGCTAATTCTCTTTCTGTTGTGTTTGTTATTGTCAGGAGAAAGTTCTTATAAAATAAGAAAATTATGCGGAAAATTTGATAAATTTAAATACTTAATTATTACCACCATATAAAATTTTCTTTAGTTTTAACGCTTTTGTTAAAATAAACTTTTTTAATGTAATCTTATGGCGTTTGACATAACATCGACAGAATGCGTGCTGCAAATATCGTCAAAAAGTATGTTAAAAAAAACATTTAGTTAAAATAACTGAATTGTTTAGTGGACATTACGGTTAATTCAGAGCTCTCACGCCTAATATTAATAGTTCTATTGAATATAGAGTTTTAACTAAAACAGGACGTCTGTCGGGTCAGCTAGTACCTTATAAAAATAGGTATTTACCAGTGAAATTCGGTACAGCCAACAATGAATTAGATTTACAAATAAATGTGCTTTTGTTTAGTAAGTGCTCTATACCTACCTATACAATCATTTATTAAAACTTGTAATTTCTATAGATAACATTGTAATACGGTCGCCCCGCGTTTCCGTGAATGACGCCTAAAATACGGGATTGGCGTTGATAGCTTTCAAAATAAAACCGGGTTCCGTACCTCAAAATGAAAAAAACAGAACCCGAACGAAATAGGATCACTTAGGTCCGTCTGTCTGTCTAGATCGTTTTTCTCAGGAACGCGTAGCGTATTAAGCTGAAATTCATATCAAATAGGTACTCAGGTCTACTATCTCTTGGAGCTGTGAAAAATCAAACTTCTAAGCCAACGCAAACAAAAAATAGAGCCGTTTATGCCGACATTCGCAAGTGAGTCCAAACCTATATAGTACATACTTCCTCTGCCCAGTGCCCGTTCGGAGTGGACGTGTATTTTGTTTCTTTGAATATATAATCTTTAAATTAAATTATAAAGTTATACCGAACATCGGATCCTCCTTTTTCTTCCTGAGAAAGAACCCATAAGACGCAGCGGACATATAGGAAAGTGTCGGAAGTTCTCACATTCGGCCGAAGCCGTCATTTGTGGTGAGCCAAGTTTAGGATTTTAAATGAACTTCAAAAAGTGCAGCTGCTTGGATTCGAACTACGGATATCGGGGAGCCCAACGGCAAGCCTTTTGTCAGCTACGCTAGACCGTTGTTGACATCACCATAGCAAATTAGTGTGCTCTTGTTTTACCCTTCCTCCGCGGATCCTGCATAGTGCAGACGTGTTTGCCGTAGCTCATTTTTTCGTTTTTTTTTAACTTTTAATAATATAATTAACGTACAAAATAAGTCAGTGTACTAGGAGCGCAAAGCAGCGAAGTGGCGCATCATTAACCGGCGTGCGAAAGTGCAAGGATCCCACGACCTACAAAAGGACAGGCATATTTGCGTGAGTGCAGCGTCAATCATAACACCACTAATCTTTATAGATACTCCCCACCAGTTACCTGAGGTACGCGCTTACGTATTGCCGCACCCACTATTGTCTTGCGCACCGATATAGCACAAGTTTGTTATCATGTCCACGCTGCGTTCACCGACTGGCGCTTCGCTACAATTAAAAGCGCCCGACTCATTGACTCACTATAGCTCTGATTCGGCTCTCAACGTAGTTTGCAACTTGAATCTAGACGAATTACTCTGCAATGTCACAAAGCGGCCCAGACGCACGAATAGTGACCAACCGGAATCAGCTATTACCGAAATAAAAACCATGTTTGCCAATTTCACGGAACATCAAAACGAACAATATCGTCAAATGAACACAACTATGAATAAAATCATTGAACAAAACCAACAAATTAAGGATTCAATGAACATTATGGTCGAAAAATACGGTCAATTAATTATATAAACAAATCGACTTGAGGAAGAAAATAATGAATATAAAAATCGAGTTTTGGGCCTAGAGAATAAACTTGAGATTCTCGAAAAACAAGACGTACATGCATCGAATCCGTAATTTGCCTAGGCAAGAAAAAGAAAACAAACCTATACTTACGTCTATAATCCAAAACCTAGGCTTAACATTAGGTCTCGAGACCTCTATTCAGATATCTGATGTCAAAGATATCTATCGCGCCAAGTCTGAAGTTGTGACCGTGGAATTTACTACGACTCATCTGAAAGAACGTGTTATATCTTAATACAAAAAAGATAGCAAAACTCGTCGAGTAAAAAAGGAGCCTGCCTTAAACTCTGAACATCTTCAGCTAACCGGCCTCCATCAAACAATCTATATTTCAGAATACTTCACTAATGGAGCCAAACGACTATTTTACTTGGCGCGTGAAGGTGTAAGAGACAAGAAACTGTTGGCTACCTGAACATCGTATGGCAAGATATTCGTGAAGAAAAACGACTGCGACACTCCAATTATCATTGTTCAAGAATCACAATTGCTTGATCTGCCATCGACCACCTACGAATGACTAGTCGTAGTTCTACAGTACTTATTCAATTTTGCTTTCTTAATATTAGAGTATACTATTAAGTTGTTAATGAAAGTTAATTTTATGTAATAATATGTTAGCTTATTGTAATATTTTTCAAAGAGAGAGACACCAACACATCCATTATCCTAGTTTATTACACACACATATTCTCGTGCTTACATAGAATATATAACACTAAATGCAATTCACGACATTTACGAACGCGTCCCACGGGTTTGATATTTCACAATCAATTTATACTAAAACATACCTATCATTACTTACTGAAGCTTGCCGCCGTATGTTTACCAGTTCTGGGTTTAATTTTCAATTACAAGACAACTTTACGAAGTCACAGAACACTGTGACTTGCACTTCATATAGATCAGATAAATATCTGCATGATGCAAGACATAGAAACAATAAACTTAGAACTGGATTCATTCTCGGTGGCTCAAACAGTAAAATGTGATGTAGATGATGCAAAAAGATATCTAACCTATTACGGGTTCGCACTCACTTAATGTAATTTCTCAAAATATACGTAGTATTAATAGTAATTTCGAATTTCCTCACGCTTTTACATAGATCTAAGGTAAAATGGGATGTAGTGGTTATTTTAGAATGTTGGTTAACATCAGCCAAAAACATACCTAATCTCGAAAACTACTGTTATGCAAATACCACGTTACATAATACGCAGAATGAAGGTGTCGTTATGTACTATAAAAAAGAGCTTAATGTTACAATTGAGGAACCACAAATACATGATGCTAACTGCCTGCTTCTTAAGACATCATCAGATACTTGTATTATTGGTATTTACCGTCCGCCAAGCCAACACAATACCTAAACTTTGTAAACTACTTAGATATTTTGCTAACTGATCTAAAAAAATATAATACTTTGTGGGGACATTAATATAGATATTGTTAGTGATGGCCCGGATAACCGCTCTTACGAGTATTTAAATGTTTTGGCTAGTCATGGTTTGCTTCCCGGTCATGCACAGCCTACGCATGGCACAACATGTTTGGACCACATGATGGTCAAAACTAAACGCGAGCCTCGTGTTTAGTTTTTGAATCATCAATTACTGATCATGAAAGCGTGGCCATAAGTTTAGTACAAGATTCTAGATTAAAATACGGGACTATATCCTATCATCGTATTGATTATACTAGGCTAGATCAAACTCTTTCAGAAACTAATTTTTAGGCCTGTATTAGACCGCAGTGATGTTAAGCAGCAGATCTATTGGTTAGTTCCTTATCAACTGCTATTAAAATTAACACCAAGTTAGTTACGACGCCTAGACGACAACGAACGAGTAAACCATGGATTACTTCCAGCCCTCATTCGATGCATGCGTAACAGATACAACTTGTATAAAAAGCATAAGAAAGACCCTCATAATGAAACTATCAAAATCACGTACAAGCGTTACAGGAATTTTTGTTCAATGGCTCTAGTAAGGTATTTGACCATTCCAGGTGCCTTATCTCAAAAATAAACCCACAAAAAAGTGTCAATGATGTCAATAGTTTTATTGTCAATATTGGTCAAAAGTTGGCTGAGCAAGTTACTACTATCTCCACCAGTCATAATATTCTTGAACCCCATGAACTTTACTCATCTTCACCAGTTAACTCATTTGCCATGCTTCCAACAGATGAATTCGAGATTTTCCAATTTATTAGTGGCTTAAGGGATAATTGCGCTGTCGGTAAAAAGATATGCCCATAAACTTACTTCTGCCATAACTCATATTGCTAACCTTGCTATTTCTACTGGGCAATTTCCCCTTGCTCTTAAATCAGCTATCATCAAACCAATACACAAGGGGAGAAATAGAGACAGTATTAACAATTTTAGACCTATCTCGATTTTACCAACGCTTTCCAAGATCTAAGAACGCCTGATTAACAATAGATTAGTCAACTATTTAGAAACGAATAACCTTCTTTCTTCTTCTCAGTTCGGCTTTCGCCAAGGCAAATCTACAAACGAGGCAGTAAATGAGTTAGTTGGTGCTATCGTAAATGCACTTGATAAAAACCAGAAATGCCTTACCGTTTTCCTAGACCTTGCCAAGGCATTTGACACAGTGTCTATTGTCTAAGCTGGAAAAAAATGGTGTACGTGGTAACCCCTTAAAATTGTTGCAAAGTTTTCTCAGCGATCGGTTTCAGCGTGTGAAAATTGATATTTGGATAAGTGACCCCCTTTCTGTCAAGTTCGGCGTACACCAGGGGAGTATGCCAACTCTTTTCTTAATTTACATTAACGACCTCTGTCAACTCCGCCTGAGCAGTGGCAGAATACTCACTTTTGCAGATGATACCGCATTATTTTTTTCTGGTCGTACTTGGGACGAGGTTTTTGGCACTGCTCAGACTGGCTTTGACAGAGTCAGTGCCTGGTTACATAATAACTAAATATATAGCATTTTCACTGAAGTCTAATTTGTCGCCTCCGTCTACTCTCACCATTGTCAGTCATTCATGTCCGTCAACTAACAGTCAAAACCCTTGCTCATGTGGGACAATCGAAAGGACCAATAGCATCAAATATCTCGGAGTAATAATTGACCAACTATTCAGTTTAAAACCACATATTGATTGTACTGGTTCCACGCTTTCGCACGCTTATTTATATTTTCAAGAGCCTCAAGCATGTTGCTGATATGAGAGGTATAAAAATGGTTTACTTTGCTCTTTTGTCAGTCGTTGATCATTAATGTTTAATAGAAGTTGAGAGAGCACAGCGTATAATTCTTAAAGTTGCTGCTGGCCTTCCCTTCTTATCTCTATCTTCTCCAAATTCGCAATCATCCAACGTTCTTACCCTTCTACTTAGACTATAACTACTTACCCTTGCTCTTCAGACATTCATCTTCCACAACGTGTTCGTTTGCGTCTAGTATCCTATCACCTAAGTGGCTTCACTGCCAAAGACTGTATATTAGCTCTTAAAATATTCAAATCTACTCATCCGCTCATTCATTCACACACTCACACACACACACACACACACACACACACACTGTACATCTCCACATACAAATATGCTAAATATCTCTCTCCTAGACTTTTCTGTGTTACCTAACTAATCTGTTGTTACATTTTTGTCTTACACAATGCTATGTTGGACTAATACCCATTACCAAACTTGTATAACATAGCATCGTATCCTGTGGAGTGGGCACCAGCTCTCACAAAGTGGACTTACATAGTCATATATATAAGAATTGTGTTTAGGCATATATCTATATCTTTGTGAGAGAAATAAATACATTTTATTATTACTTCCCATTAACTCAAGAGTATTGAAATTTGATACAAGAAAAATTGCGCAAACCATACATTTTTAGTTACAGCACATAATCTTTACTATCCTTACTAATCCTTACTATCCTTACTAATATTATAAATGCGAAAGTAACTCTGTCTGTCTGTCTGTCTGTCTGTTACCCAATCACGCCTAAACTACTGAACCGATTTAAATGAAATTTGGTACAGATATAGTCTAGAGCCTGAGAAAGGACATAGGCTATATTTGATTATGAAGTTCCCACGGGAACGGGAGTTACGCGGGTGAAACCGCGAGCGGGAAGCTAATCTTATATATAAAATTCTCGTGTCACAGTTTTCGTTGCCATACTCCTCCGAAACGGCTTGACCGATTCTCATGAAATTTTGTGAGCATATCGAGTAGGTCTGAGAATCGGCCAACATCTATTTGCCGGGTCAGCTAGTATATTATATAATATATGATTATGAACTAAATGAATGATGGACGTTGACTTCGGACTAAACAATTTTTTGAAACTATACTAATATTATAAAGCTGCAGAGTTTGTTTGTTTGTTTGAACGCGCTAATGTCAGGAACTACTGGTCCGATTTCAAAAATTCTTTCAATGTTGGATAGTCCATTTATCGAGGAAGGTTATAGGCAAAATTTTATTTTCAAAAATGTTAGGGATCCGTAAGGAAATTGCGATTTTGTAACCTAAGGTGTAAAAGAGAAACCCTATTTATGCGTGCGCTGCAAAAACTATTGACAATAGAATAAAATGAGTTTCTAGGTCTTATTAAGATCTACAAAAAAGTCCGCGAGAGCATATCGCACGCTTAGAAATATAGTGACCCAATTCAAAATTTGTATGTGTCACTTTAATTCATATAACCACCTAAATTCAACTTTTGCATCGACCCATCTTAAAATGGTTGAAATTATAAACTAATAAAATACACATATTTTTTAAACCGCCGAATATTTAATTTTATTTTTACAAAATAAATGGACTTGACAATCCTATTTCGCCATTTACCTAAAATTTGGGTTTTTCAAATAGGTCACTATATTTCTAAGCGTGCGATATATCTAACTATCATAGTTTAGTTAGTCACAATAACCGCTTTATAAAAAATATTAAATCGTCTGAATAAAGAAACTACGTTAAATGTATATCGTAATATTAATCCTTATCCAAATTAAGCTTATGTTATGAAAGGTATTTGTATAGAAGTAAAATACTTTTTGTTTTATTCCAATCGGACATTTAGTTGAGAAATTATCACGAGTATAAAAACGCAAGGAATTGGTACCTAACAATGAGTTATTTGCCATAATAGATAAAGCTGAAGAGTTTGTTTGCATGAACGCGCTAATCTCAGCAACTACTGGTCCGATTGAAGAATTCTTTCAATGTTAGATAGCCCATTTATCGAGGAAGGTTATTAGCTATATTTTATAATAAAGTTTATACGGGAACGGGAGTTACGCGGGTGAAACCGCGCGCGGAAAGCTATCTATGACAATTATATACTAGGTAACGTGCAGCAATGGTTACCAACCCGCCTGCAAAGCGTGGTAACTAAGGCAGATCGCTCCCTCGGGAGGAGGCCTATTTTCAGCAGTGGACATTATAAGGGCTGATGATGGTGGATTAGAAGGGCAAGAGGTTCAAAGCATAACCTTTTCTTAACATAAGGTTGGCAAAAAAGCATACAGCCTACCTAATGGTAAATACTCCGGCTACTTGCTTATATATAAACACATAATTTTCGTCACTTCTTCGCCTCTCCAGCCAGGCAAGGGATATTGCCATAATCACCGCGCTTAGCTGGCGGATTAATGATTGCTGTAAGATGTTAACGAACCTTTAGCTGAAAGACGCTGCTATCCATGCATCATCATCATCGTCACTGGTATACAAATATTAAACAATGCTTAAAAAAAACCCATTCCAACAATATTATGAATGCAAAAGTTTTATTGATATTGTTACGTAAAAACTGACTGACTTTCCTATCATTTTGAATACTATAAGTTTGATTACCGTATAAACTTAAAAATATAACGCTACAACCCACTGGAGCAAGCTAGGGACGCAGGGCGCCAATCTATACTAATAATATAATAAAGAGGAAAGATTTGTATGTAAGTATGTTTGTAACGAATTGGCTCAAAAAGTACTGGGCCGATTTTAAAATTTCTTTTACCCTTTGAATGCTGCATTATCACAGATTAATATAGGCTATATTTAATTACTAGCGGCCCGCCCCGGCTTCGCACGGGTGGACTTTTATACCGTACCCCTGCCCTACCCTACCCCTGCCCTACCCTACCCTACCTCTACCCTACCCCTACCCTACCCCTACCCCTACCCTACCCTACCCCTACCCCTACCCCTACCCTACCCCTGCCCTACACCTACCCTACCCTACCCCTACCCTACCCTACCCTACCCCTACCCTACCCCTACCATACCCCTACCCTACCCCTACCCTACCCCTACCCTTACCCTACCCTACCCCTACCCTACCCTACCCAAAAGTATCCTATGTCCTTCTCCCAGTTCTTAGCTACCTCCCTACCAATTTTCAGCCAAATCGGTTCAGCCGTTCTTGAGTTATAAATAGTGTAACTAACACGACTTTCTTTTGTTTTTAAAATGTATTCTGCTATTCGGGACGGAAACAAATCCAACAAATCAAAAACCATGGCAATCGGTCCAGCCGTTCTCGAGTTATAAGTGTTGTAACAAACACGACTTTCTTTTATATATATAGATGAAGTTCCCACGGAAATGAGAGTTACGCGGGTGAAACCGCGCGCGGGAAGCTAGTAATATAATAAAGAGGAAAGATTTGTATGTAAGTATGTTTGTAACGAATTGGTTAAAAAAGTAATGGGCCGATTTTAAAATTTCTTTTACCCTTAGAATGCTGCATTATCACTGATTGATATAGCTATATTTAATTATGAAGTTCCCACGGAAATGAGAGTTACGCGGGTGAAACCGCGCGCGGGAAGCTAGTGTTAAATAAATATCGAACCCGCATCAAATATTGTACACCTTAAAGGTATGTTGCATCGATTCAAGATTTTGTAATCATAAGACCAGATAATATTTCACCTGTGACAAACAATAAATGAATTTGAATTAAAACAATTTTAAACTTTCCTCATAAACGCGTAAAGTACCTAAGTGTCTACAATACCTTTAAGCTCAAAAGCTAAAGTCAAACTTTTATGTCAACGCAATCCAAACAAACAGAAATTGTAAAACTCGCAACTACTGGCAAGCGAATCAAAACCTAAAGAGTACTTCCAGTCGACCTAGAAACTAGAACTTTAGCATGAAGCAACTTTTATAGCACACATAAAGGAAAAATTCCGAAAACCTAATTTTTTTGTTGGATATCATAAATGTTTTTTTTCATCATGTGATTATTTCATTTTGCTATAAAAATAGGTACCATAACTTGTACCTACTATTGTTTATTCTTTGCCAAAACTATGTATCGGTTTTTGTGATGGATGAACTTTTACTTATATACCTACAGTTTTGTACGGAACCCTCGGTGCGTGAGTCGGACTCGCACTTGGCCGGTTTTTTGTCACTTGCCACCCCATAATGCCTACTTAGAGAATTAATTTATTAAAATTTCGACTATAACTTTAAAATTTCAACCAAACCGCCCAAATCAGTGAGTCAGTGAATTAGAGAGCCTTAGTAGGAGTGTGGGGTGTAGTAGTGAGTGTGGTGACGTATGGGTGTAGAACACAATGAACGGAAAGCCCGCGACGGGCGCGGGCGCGGTCGGCCGCACGCATTGTTATCGATCAGACAATACTGTGATGTGGCCACAGACGCAACATGCACCGAGCGCAGGCTTCACATGTCCCGCCCACCTAGCGTTGCCAGGCGTCCGGATAAAGCCTAGGATTTTTGATAGCGTGTCCGGCCATAGGCCATAGGATAGGCTTTCAACATTTCGCAAACGCGCCACTGAGCGCAGAATAGTCGACAGTCGGTCGCTCCTGCAGTCCGCAATTCCCCCCTCCTCCCTGCGCAGATAATAACAATAAAATCTTGATTTTATATTGTACTATTAACATGTCGCAAAATTTCCAAAAATGTAGGGTGTCCGGCCTTTTTACTCAAATGTCCGGCCAAAGTGCCTGATTTGTCCGGCTATTAGATTTGGCGACCTGGCAACCCTACGCCCACCGCTCCAGTGCTTGGTTCCCAACTAGCGTCTACAGCTTGTCTATGTAAACAGTACGCCTTCAATCATTCCACCGGCCTTCCCTTACGCTTCTATATCCGAAGTAGTTTCACAATTGACTTCAATGCTTATGAGACTAGCTCTGGACTCCAAGCTTGATATAGAAACGTGATAATAATGACATTCTATACCAAAACTATTTAATCAGTACTGTTTATACTGCGGAGCCGGCTCATAGTGTAACAGTGTTGGATAAACATTATCCCTTCATATTATACATAACAGATAACACAATGATTTATCAAAACAAAATAATCGAATTAATTTAATTTAAAAACACATAAGTTTGACTACCTTCAGCGAGCAGCAACTTCATAATAAAATATAGCCTATTTCCTTCCTCAATAAATGAGCTGTGTATATCCAGTAGTTCCTGAGATTAGCGCGTTCAATCAAACAAACAAACTCTTCAGCTTTATATATTAATATAGATTTATTTACATGTTCATTGGTTTTTTGGTTTATAAGCCTTCAAAAGGGCTACATGGATTGTAATAAGACTGTTACTGCCAAATAACTGAAGGTATAATTTTGACACATAACACATGCTACGCGAACAAATACGATAGAAACCCCGGGCACTGTAAACTTACCACATATACCTATTCATCTTATTCATTTCGTTCGCGGGATATATTTACTAGTTCCGCGAATAAGTGAGTGTTATTGGCGTGTGAGCAGACCAACTTGTAGACTTTTTTAATATTCAGTTAAAATAATGCTAATAGTCAGAATATATCATACGCTGGTTATTTTTACGTCCTGTCCGAAACTAGGTCGCACATGTGTGGGGGAACTTTAACGCCATACCATAATCACTACACTGCGTCATACTTACTGTTTTGTTATTTGATATGTTATTATTAGGTATTATATTGTAGTGGTAATTCTCACTTGGTCATACTCTGAGCTAAGGCAAAACAAAAATTTAGCCCGATTTTTTAAATTGTGCAACGGAAAAGATACCTCACGGAATTGAAAGAGTTTGGCGCAATTTTAAAATATGCCACCATTTCTTACATAATGAATAAAAGTTTAAAATGTTAACTAACGGCGCGTTTGACCCCGCAGCTTCCGTTCCCGTGGTAACTCCTTCATACAATATTGTGCTTATGGTCTCGATGTACCTTTATAATTGTAGTGATTTATGACATGAAGCGACGGGATCATCATCATCATCATATTACATTGCATGAACTTGGGACTTTCCCCTCAAAGGATTTTGTTTTGTTTGTTATTTTTGAGAAGATTACTAGCAGAGTTTTTGCACAGTACAAGTATTCTTGTTAACCCCTCGTGAAAAACTATTATGCTTGTGTTACGAATCGGTTCACGTTGATAGTGCATGGGTGGGGACCGCACCGGCGCGGCGCGGCGGCCACCACATGATTGCAAGTCCGGCACCCTCTGTCAACGGAAATGTATGTAACCCGTCATTATTTATTATTGCTACGAAATGTATACCATGCCTGAAACCACCCGGAAAAGTATAAATAAATTATATAAGCCACGTTTTCAGTAAATCTATACAATTCCTAAATAGTAATCAGAATGTTTTTCTTTTTCATCCGTTCCCGGTAACTACAGCTTCCTAAAGTTGTGCAAACCTACATGGATGTGTGCGTTTGCTTTTGCCAAATCATTCTATTTATTAAACAAAACTAATGTAATATTGTTAGCTTACTACTAATAACAAGGTATCAATTTCAGACAAAGTGTTTGCATAGCTGCTGCGTATATGAATCAACCGACTTGGTTTTATTTGATTTATCTACTTTTTACGGCAGAATTATTGCGTTGAAAGCCTTGTCTATCTTTTCCATGTTATGGTTTTTGATGGATCCCATATCTCCTTAGTCCGACAGATGCACTAAATTCCCCTAAAAATCTAACGTCAATCCCCTCCCCAGCGACAGCCCTGAGCCGAGGTCTAAGTCCCACACTTGCGGAAGTTTGATTTAATTTTGTAGTTTTTAAACCATTTATTAAGGCTGGGTTTCTACTCTCCGTTATGCCCAATGAAGTAGCAAAAGCCTCTTGGATAATTACTGTAACTACTACGGTCTATAAGTCTGTCCAAAAGCACTTCGGGATTGCCAGCAGAAGTGATTCCATCAGTGAGATTGAGATATTTTGCCACTAACGCTCACCCATCTAATTACTAACCACGTCTGACATTGCTTTATCCGTATGATAGAAATATGAGCCCTCCACTGCCAGTCACCTAAAAGCTACATCGCAAGACAAACCCGACTACGAAATACATTAACAACGGAAAAAAACGAGACGAATGTACATTGCACCTGACTCAGGTGCAATGTACATTCGTCTCAGGTGACCTGAGCACTTCAAATTGAATGCATGCCTGCGACACGAGAAGGAAAAAAATACGATCATTGAAAAGAGACCGCAAGCTATTCTTTACTTCAATAGTTGAGTTATAGAAGGTTGTAAACGACATTTAGTGTTGATTGAAATTATGTTTTGTGGTCTTTAAAATATTTTATTTTTCAAATTCTAATCTTTATTGCTTCCATGTTAGATACATCCCCATGTACATTACTTAAAAATGTATAAGGTTCACATGTCAGGCACAACAAAATAGCACACAGAAAGGTATTTTTTTAAAGAAATTTTACTATTTTATGTTGTCTTTCAAATATTTATCTACGCTATAATAGACTTTGCTTGTTAGCAGAGTTTTAAGTTTTTTTGTAAAACTTAAAACTCTGCTAACACCTGCTTTTGGACTCTTTTCTGATGATTTTTGGTAATTTATTAAATATTTTTATGGACATAGCTAACGGACTAGTTGCATATATATACATTTAATCGAGATGTATTTAATTAATCTTCATTGGACCGTCGCGTCGTTAAAACTTTTAAAACAAATTTGCAGGTTTCTAATATATAAATATATATGGTAAAGTTAAAATATTATGTTTTATAAAATGAGGCTTACATGATTATGCGCTATCAATATGGACAAGGATACGAATTATTATTATTATTTTTTGTGCTATAAAGAGTGTAGGTGCAATTAGGGAATGCAATCCCGACTCGAGATCGCAGATTCGAGATCCCGCGGGAGTTCAAATATCAATCCTGCAAACCAAAAAAATTAAGTTCTGATGACTCAAGACGATGAAAACTGCTTGTTTGCAATAGTGGGGTAATTCTTTAAAATTTTGTTGTTTTTTTTAATATTATTAACTAAAGATTTGTTTTTAAATTAGCATAATCAAAACAAAAAGTATAACTCAAGGAGATTAGAAAGTAGTTACAGGTGATTTTGAAAGTAGCTTCTTAAAAAACAAAGTGTTTTAAGAGTGATATCTGCTAAAAGGCTTCGAATGTCCGTTGCAATGTACACGAGAATACTGCTAAGAATGCCCTCTCCGACTCAACACTCAACAGCGTGACTAAACAATTATATGCAAACTGCAAAAATCTCCCCCTTGTTCCTCCACACTCCATAAGTCCATTTTTTTATGACTGACTCTGATTTATCTAAGCTCGTGGATACACGTGTAAAAGGACTTTTAGACCCTCGCAGAGTTTCTTCTGATTACTCTTGAAGGGATGAATTAGTTTGTGCAGCAATAGCACGTAATTTCAAATCTTAAAGTAGATGTGTGTAGCGTTGCTGACCAGTGCCGCCCAATCCCGTCAATCTCGAACGGGATCTAGTCAAATTATGCTTTGGGATTGATCTCGAAAAAAATTACATGAGATCTCCCGAGATCGGGATCCCGCGAGTTCGTTGTTGCATACCTGTTGTGCTATATCTCCATAATATGGTTCCATAGGTGAGCCCGGAATGAGCGTAAGCATAATAGGTAGCTAATGCTGTTTGGAAGTTGGTGGTTTTTTGTGTCTCATATAGTGCATAAGAGAACTTTAATAGTTTAGATTTGCTTAAGTATGTTTGTTTGTTGTGGTGTCGGTGACGCGAGATCTGTGATTTTTACTATCTCAAAATGCTCAAAATCTCTTGTGTCAAAATGTTCGGACTTTCTCAAAGACCATTCCTTGTGTTTGTGGCTTTTTTTAGATGCACCTAAGTCTATTATATTCTGAAATTGCAGACTTCTGCGCTTTTGTATATCCTTAGATGCTGTTGATTAGATGTAAACTGCCTACCTACTTGTCACTCTTGAAAGTGCCACATACACTTGACCGTATGTCAACACTAAAGAACCGGTTGCAATATTAAGACTTAGCCCTTGACTCTTATGAATCGTAATAGCTTTTGATCGCGATGAACTTATAGCTTTCTATCGACAAAACAACACGCGCCTGGCACACTCTGAGCAATTGAATAATTATACCATCTTCAATCGAGGAATATTAAGTCTAGAAAAATTACCTATGTAAGCAACGTTTCAAAGGATTCTTAAACTTATATTTGATTATATTACTGTCTTGTTATAATAATTAAAAAACATGTACATTGACATAAAAATTGAATTGAAAGTGGAAAATGTGGGGAATATTTCTTTTTAAGTGGCATTTTCGGCCGTTGCCCTTTGGCTAGGCTGCCGGACTTAAGATCCTGTGGTGGCCGGTTCGATCCCCATCCATTGCACGTGAACCCACGCGTAACACAAGTTTTTTTTTATTTATGATATCAATAACTTTCACAAAATATTTACTTTAATAATAAATAATAAAACTAAAATAATATAAATATTTATTGCCGTCATCACGTTTGTTGTTTAAGAAAACGTGATGGCGGCTTTTTGTCCGATTAATATCGGACAAAAAGCCGCCATCACGTTTCAAGAACAGGAGAAATAAAAAAAGTGGGAGTCGGACTCGCCAATGAGTGGTTCCGTAGCTGCAAGTAACATAATATATAAGCTCCTTTAGTTCTGTGTAACTTTGATTGATGATTTTAATAATAGCTGGTTGAATAAAAGGTAGGTTGTATGACGTATTTAAAAAAAACTACTTACTAGATCTCGTTCAAACCAATTTTCGGTGGAAGTTTGCATGGTAATGTACATCATATATTTTTTTTAGTTTTATCATTCTCTTATTTTAGAGACGGGGGGGGGGGGGGGGGGTGACACATTTTACCTATTTGGAACTGTCTCTCGCGCAAACTATCCAGTTTAGAAAAATATCATATTAGAAACCTCAATATCATTTTTGGACGACAGGTATTTGCAGGCGTACTCCCGGTAGACCTTGAAGTTCAGAGGCGTGCCGCTATGTATTACTCCACGCGTGATCATTGTAGTGCAGATTTCTTACCACCTCGCGACCGGCACAAAATTTCTAAGCTTTTCCATCCGCTTAGCGAAGTCAATAATTATATCCTGGACCAATGGCAGTATCGGTGGGAAAATTCTACCAAGGGGCTACACCTCTACCAGTTCTTTCCATCTGTCAGTGACCGGCTGGCCAAGCACTGTCTCGAAATCGATCACTGCGTCGCACAATTTCTTACTGGTCACAGTAATTTCCAAAGTAGAGGTGTGTAACTCTTTACTGAACCGACTCACTGTTCCGAAACATCTTAGTGTTTCGAAAGATTGGAACGTCAGTAATGTTTTAAATGCATCATTTGAAACACTGAATCTGGAACACTACTTTGCGGACCGACCGGACCGTGAACGACGTCGCTTGCGAGTTGCGAGTGAGAGATTTGAGTAAGACACAAAATGCTGAGCGGTGAGCGGGATACATATACGCTCGCTCGCTAGCTCTCGGACAGCGGCTCTTGAGTCAATGCACGTAATAATAACCATTATGGTGCTTACATATCAAATACTATTAGGTTGTTTCTTGTATGAAATAGAATACTAGGTATCATTTAACTTTGACAAAGCTTTTTGAATTGTTTATGTTTACGCAAATTTAAACAAACACGATCAGTTGTTTTATGATATTGTTTGAATTGCATGTTTATTCAATTGCATCTTTTGAGCCGGTTCCGGTGTTCCAAATGAAACATATCAGTGTTCCGGAACAGTTTAGTGATTCAGATGCAAATGTTCCAATCGCAAAAATGATACACTTTGCGCGGGCCTATTCCAAAGTAAATTAGTACCATCACCGTTATGTCCATGCTGAACCTCCAACAGTAATTATGAACAATCCGCCCATCATATTCTTTTTTGGCATCGGAAGCGTAAAATTTTGCTAGATAGCCTGAGGGTTTCCTCGGGGGTTGTCTATTATATGGATCTTGTGGCGTCCAAACAGAATTTCCGTGCTTTTAGACGCTTTTGCCATACCTACTACTGGAATCCAAAATAACAGCTTACGTGTAGGCCCCGTAATTTATTACCCGTCCGTGGTGCTTTACAACTGGCTTCTCTAGTTGTAAATTACCCCTCAAGAATACTTATGTCTTATTATTTTATTTTCCTTTTTGCTGTCTCCCGCTTTGTTATGGAGGGAAGTGAAAACATAAGTCTTTCTGACACCTCCTAATCTCTTTCTGATTAAATTCGTTGCGGGTCCCAAGGTAGTTTAACTTTTTCCCGGGACTTTGTGAGCCTCGGTGCTCATTGCCATTACCACAGTGTGCCACTGTTGATCCTGGCTTGCAGGAGGTTCAGTGGTGGGAGTGTGGGTGGGATTGGTACCCAAAACAAAAGAAGAAAAAATAATATAGTTTTTATAGTTTCGGAAAAAAGTGGCTGTGACATACGGACGGACAGACAGACAGACATGACGAATCCATAAGGGTTCCGTTTTTTTCATTTGGCTACGAAACCCTAAAAAGGTTTTGATATAGTGTAATGTTGTTTACCCAGTCAAGGGTACGGAATCCTTCATGCGCGAGTCCGACTCGCACTTGGCCGGTTTTACTAGCTTAAAATATGATTTCATGGCTACAAAGCCTGCGTTTAACCCTGTTATCAACACACCCACGTACTGGATTAATTATAAATATTCAAACTTCATTAATATGTTTGTTGGTAATTCTAATATATTTTATTATTTTTATTTTAATATGTTTATATAACTTCAAAAATACAGCATGATGAGTATTAAGTAACCCGCTCTGTACTGTTAGACTTAATTCAGATACTATGAATCTATATAATACTAGCTGACCCGGCAGACTTCGTACTGCCTCAATCGATACATAAAAGACCTAAACATTTGTATAAAATAAACTGGGCCGTAGAGACTTCGTTTATGCGGTACTCCTACCCCTACCCTATACTACCCCTACCCTACACTACCCCTACCCTACACTACCCCTACCCTACACTACCCCTACCCTACACAACCCCTACCCTACACTACAACTACCCTACACTACAACTACCCTACACTACCCCTACCCTACACTACCCCTACCCTACACTACCCCTACCCTACACTACCCCTACCCTACACTACCCCTACCCTACACTACCCCTACCCTACACTACCCCTACCCTACACTACCCCTACCCTACACTACCCCTACCCTACACTACCCCTACCCTACACTACCCCTACCCTACACTACCCCTACCCTACACTACCCCTACCCTACCCCTACCCTATACTACCCCTACCCTATACTACCCTTACCCTACACTACCCCTACCCTACACTACCCCTACCCTACACTACCCCTACCCTACACTACCCCTACCCTACACTACCCCTACCCTACACTACCCCTACCCTACACTACCCCTACCCTACACTACAACTACCCTACACTACAACTACCCTACACTACCCCTACCCTACACTACCCCTACCCTACACTACCCCTACCCTACACTACCCCTACCCTACACTACCCCTACCCTACACTACACCTACCCCTAATCTACCCCTACCCTACCCTACACCTACCCTAAAAAATCTTGGCAAAAAAATTCAAGTTTTTAATTAACAAAATAAAGCTCAAATTGACTCTACATTTTAGTTAGAAAACGTTTGTATGGGAAAAAGAAAAAGGCTGTTTTAAGGGGTTTTCAGGCAATTGTTCGATTTTTTCTCGCCGTAAAAACCATCCTTGAACTTCCACGAACATTAAAAAAAAAGAATTGGCCAAATTGGTCCAGGCTTTGTAGAGTTATGCGCTTACCAACACATTTTGCGATTCATTTTTATATTATAGATATAAAAGTGGTAGGTCATTAATTCACTCACCACGAAATCTTTTAATAGGAGGCTTTGAAATGAATGAGGGATTCGTTTTAATATTTAGAAACTACCCGTATAAAGTGTGGCAAATAGGCGGTGCAAGTTTATGTAGAACTACGTCAGTTTTAAAAATTCAAAATTCAAAATTATTTATTTGTCAAACATAGGTGTACAAAGATCTTATGTTATTACATTATACAGTGTGCGCTATGTTTTGCCAATAGTGACATACAAATTTTTCAAATATGTTCAAAAAATATGGAGAAATTACAGTATATCAGATATTATAAAATAATAGAGACAATTTTTGTATTACTTAAATTAAATTATCATAAAAAAATCATCTAATGTGTAATAACACCTTTTAAGTAATAGGTCCCTCAAAGTGACTTTAAATTTTTTTACTGGCAAGCATTTTATCTTGTCAGGTATTTTATTATATATTTTGGGAGAAATACCAAAAAAACTTTTTTTCATAAGTGCAGATTTACATTTCACATGGCATAATGTGTTAATATATTGAGCTCGGATTGGCATTTTCTTTTCTGTAGCTAGTTTTTGGAATAAGTCTGCATTGTTTTTTATAAATAATGCGGTTTCAAAGATGTATAAAGATGGTAGAGGTAAAATGTTGTGTTTTTGAAAATATGGAATGCAACTATCAGTCTGTTTTAAACCACACATCGACCGTATACATCTCTTTTGCATTTTAAATACTAATTCCCTGTTTGTTGATTGTCCCCAAAAAATAACACCATATCGCAAAACTGAGGCAACCAATCCGTGATAGGCTGTTAATAAGGTTTCCATATTTACTTTTTTTGATAGTTGGAAAAGCAGATAAGCTGACTTGCTTAACCTTTTACAAACTTCTTCTACGTGTGTCTTCCAAGTCAATTTATTGTCTATAGTTATACCTAAAAACTTAGCATTACTAGCTTCCTCTATTGATAAATTATTGTAACTAATATGAATTGGTGTATTTTCAGTCCGTTGGTGGAAATGCATAATTCTGGTTTTATTTAGATTAATTACGAGATTATTATTATTAAGCCAATTGATTATTTTTGATATTGAATTATTGATGTCAAGTTGATAATTAATTTTATTATTGCATTCTATAATTGCTGTGCTGTCGTCAGCAAAGAGCACCATTTTGTGTCCTATGCTTTGTGGAAGGTCATTTATATATATCAAGAACAGCAGGGGTCCTAGGACGCTACCTTGAGGCACACCATATTTTATTTCTCGTGTCTTTGATATATATATTTTTTCTAAATTAGTTACTGGACAAATTCTAGTAATTTCTGTATATTGGAGTCTATTACTCAAATACGATTCTATAAGTTGAAGAACATTGCCTCTAATCCCGTAACAATATAATTTTTGGAGTAAGATTGAGTGATCCAAAAAATCGAATGCTTTTGTCATATCTGTAAATATAGCACATACACGTTTTCTCTTATCCATTGATTTCATAACTCCAGAAAGCAGATCAAATAGTGCCATGTTTATATTTATATTTTTCCTAAAGCCTTTTTGTTCATTGCAAAATAGATCAAATTTTTCAAAATAGGCATATAGGGAGTTATAAATTACTTTCTCAATAATTTTTGAGAGCACGGGGATTTTTGCAATAGGCCTATAATTTTTTATGTCTGATCTATCGTCTTTTTTAAAAAGGGGTTTGATAATTACTTTTTTTAGTTCATTTGGGAATATGCCATCAGTAATACACATGTTAATTATATGTGAGAGTATCGGCGCTATTATATCCTTAACATATTTAATGACTTTTGTTGATATATTATCATATCCAACAGTTTGTGTGTTTTTAAGATTGCTAATAATTTTGATTATGTCATCAGATGTGACAGGCAACATAAATAAGGATTGCGATGATCGATTTTCATTATAATGTTGTGTATTTGCTGCTGTGGTATTTGTTTTAATATTATTTTCAACTGATTCAATAAAATATTTATTAAATTCATCTGCAATGTCAACTGGATGATTATGAATTAAATTATCTTTCTTTATATATTGTATTGGTTCTTGTGGTAGACAATGTTTTGATTTTTTAATTACTTGCCATGCTGCTTTAGACTTGTTTTGCGAGTTATTTATATAATAATTATTTTGGGCTTTCTGCGTTAATTTTATAATTTTTCTATAAAGTGAGGAATATCTTTTGAAATTGATTTTATTGTTTGCGTTAGGTTTTAGTCTATAAGCCCATAAAAACTGTCTCTGCTTTTTACTGCATAACTTAATTCCTCGGGAAATCCATTTTGTTTTTTTATTAGTATATATCTTTACAATTTTTATTGGAAAGCATAAGTTATACAACATTAAAAAGTCGTCTATAAAATGTTTATAAGATTCATTAGCATCATCAGATTTATATACTGGCAAGAAAGATAAACATTTCAAATAGTCTCTGAACTTAGTTAAATTATGAACTGATAAGTCTTGCTTTTTGGTTTTCCAGAATTTTAGGATGCATTTTTTATTAACAGGTATTTTAAGTAATTGTGACATATGGTCTGAGAGAACCAAATCTATTACCTCCGCTTTACATCCACGTCGGTATGAATGTGCAAAATTATCGATGCAAGAGTTACTACTTAATCTAGTTGGTTGACTTAGTGATAGTTTAAGATTATACTGTCCTAAAAAGTTCTCAAATTCAGACGTTATTTTTTTTTTTTAAGGATATCGATGTTAAAATCGCCGGTTAAGATTATTTTTTTATTTGTAGATGTACAGATTTTGCGTAATATATTATCTAGTTTTTCATAGAACAGAGTGAGAGTTAGTGATGGCTATTCTAAAATAACAGTTATTCGGATCCGAAACGACTAGATTCTTAAGAGTACGGGGCACCCGCGCAACTGGGTGAAACCGGGCGGCTAGTAGAATATAAATTCGTTTTAATTTTAATCCAGATAGTATGTCCTGGGAGTTCGATATATTTTTTTAAATAAAACTTACCAATGTGAAGTACATTTTATTATAATGAGTCGTTTTTCTCTTCCGCTTGTAGTTTTCGTGCCAGTCGGTAAGTTCAATGAGCGTCTGCGTCTACAGCGGATTGCGATGATTCTCTCTGTCAAACTTTGTTCATTGTATGCCGTGTACGTAACGTGTTCAATATCTTATTAGGATAATATGTCCATGCTAATTTCAAAAATATACACTTTGAATTGTGAGGTTTTTTACAGATATCATGTCAGTCTTAAACATACGTACAAAGTTAAAAAGACCTTACGGTGATAATATGCCTCAATCACTACATAGTATAAAAAAAGTCGCTTTCTCTGTCCCTATATCCCTATGTCCCTATGTATGCTTAAATCTTTAAAACTACGCAACGGATTTTGATGCGGTTTTTTTTAATAGATAGAGGGATTCAAGAGGAATGTTTATTATGTATAATACATCAGCATTGTACTCGTGCGGAGCGGGGATACAATAAATATAATTATCATGCAGAATATACCTTCATGATGCCAAGTTTCATCCGTGTAGTATTCACTACACGGATGAAACTTACTATTTGTGTCAAAAAAGCCTTAATAGTTTATAAAATGTTGTCCTTTTCAAATGATCCAATGAGTCATCTACTTTTCAGTTCATATCAATGGCAGGTAATTTGTTTTTGAAATGGAATGTATGTGGATGATTCTACGACTAGAGGTAACACTTGTGCGGCAACTGGTTTAAAATTGATTTTTTTATTCTATGCTGTTCTTATTTTTGCTATAAATTGCTTCACCTCAAAGTAGTTTAGAAGATCTATCTGTATATTAAGTCTATAACATTCTGTACCCGGGCCTATCCCTTTGCCTGGTTTCCGTTTAACTTGCAGCCCATTTAAGGCGCTGTACCTAGTCAAAATAGGCTTCACAAAACAGTTTTTTAGCCAAATGTTTACATTTTAGAGCAGCTAAAAAAATATATATTAATCTTGATCATATTTATGGGGGGACCATTGTGTTCAAAACACGTTTTCGGTAAATTTTCTCGATAAAAAAAAAACCATAAAATAACCATTTAAATTGAAATCGTAGCAATTGTAACTGTATTATTTATAAACAAATCTTGATAATATTAATAACAGTGATGTAATATATAATAATAAAGGGAACTGTTGTTTTTATTTATCGATTGGAATAAGATATTTGCAAGGATTAATGTATTTAATAACTCGAACGAGTCGAACGAAACGTTGCGCCATCGCGGCGTCTCTTCGCTTCTCTTTCATTTCTACGCGGAGCAACAGGGACAAAACTAATACGTAAAAGTCGTCTATTCACCGCGCCTTAAGGTTAAATTGTATCACTTATTACTTACACAAGAACTAAAGTATTATTAAGGGGTAAGAACAACTAAATTGTTTATATTAAAAAACAAAATCTTTTATTTGTGTCCCGATTATTTTTTGTATCTCTTGCAAATCATGGATCGCGAGTAGATATTAGACTTAAATAAAACCGTGAAGTTAACAATCAAGGAAGACTTAGCCGCTTGTGCACCGCCGTTTGTCACTAATAGTCATGACAGTGTCTTATGTTGGATTAGTAAGGTCATTGAGTCTCTCCACTGGTAAGCTGTGAAATTAATAATATTTTATTTTATTGATTTTCATATACTGTTCTTACTTAATTATATGTACTGTAACCCATAAAAATCTTAAGTTAATTAAAACAATTGAATTGCACTAAAATGTGCCAAGCTCGAGATAGAGTATAAACAACGGTCGTCCGCATCCATAGAAACACAGTAGAATAGCGATTTCATTGTAGTCATACTACTTTCCAATAAGAGAGCATCATTACTTTTTGTGTGAGAAAGGGAGAGAGAGTTTTTGTTTTTGAGTACAATGTTTAAGAATTCACAATGTTCATTAAAAAATAATACTAATTATTTAATTGCCCTAAATGCTGTGGTCCCCTTGACAAATACATAATTTATCGTATTTATGTGTTAACCGTGTCCAATGCATCTACCCGGGCCTTCTAAAAAATTTCAAAATATGTATAAATTGTCTTGCTTTTTCATGAAAATATATAAAAACAGGACAAACTCGTTAATACATATATCATGAAAAAAATTAAAAAAAGGTTATTTGGCCGTATACTCTATAGGTTCATTTATCGTCTCAGCCATGTAACAATCAATGGTGTTCTCGACTTTAGCTAGCACTTGCAACATGCAAAGTATAAACAGTGCCTTGTTATATGCCCATAATCTCGGCAGTTTTGTAAAGATGTCTGGACATGTTTTCTTTATATATTTTAAAACATTAATTACAGCCTGCTTTCGCATAGAAATGAGCAGAGCTTACTTTGACCACTTTTTATTCCCCGAAGAAAAAGTGTAAGCACTGCTTGGTCCACGTTCGTCTATGTTTCACAAGCAAAACAACGAAATTAACAAATAACTTAAAAAATAACAAACGGAAAACATAAATAAATTGTTTAGCTATAAGTATAAATTTCTAAACAGTAATGACGTAGATGTAAAACTATACTATCTATCTATACTTCTTACTAATATTATAAAGAGGAAAAGTTGGTATTTTTGTTTCGAATAACTCAAAAACTACTTAACGTATTTCAGTAATTCTTTCACCATTAGAATGCTACATCATCCCGGAGTAACATAGGCTATGTTTTTTACTAGTAACAAATAGGGATATTTATTAAAACTTGACTGATAATGTAAAACCAAGGTGTGAAAAAAAATGCCTTATATTGTCAGTCGCGCGGCGGAAACTATGAATAATGGAACAAAGAAACTTTTTAAACTACTGGTTTATATTTAACTAGCGGCCCGCCCCGGCTTCGCACGGGTGGACTTTTATACCCTACCCCTGCCCTACCCTACCCATACCCTACCCCTACCCATACCCTACCCCTACCCCTACCCTACCCTACCCTACCCTACCCCTACCCTACCCTTCCCCTACCCTACCCCTACCATATCTTAATTTTCAGCCAAATCGGTTCAGCCGTTCTTGAGTTATAAATAGTGTAACTAACACGACTTTCTTTTGTTTTTAAAATGTATTCTGCTATTCAGGGCGTAGACAAATCCAACGAAACAAAAACCATGAAAATTGATCCAGCCGATCTCGAGTTATAAGTGTTGTAACAAACCCGTCTTTGTTTTATATATATAGATTAAAAACTATTTTATAGGTAGTTAAATGGTCTTGACCATAAAATAATTTATTTGGATAAGGATTAATATAAACACATAAATAGCATGGTTTGAATTTGGTTAGCATTTTCATTAATGTTTAAAATGAAAAAAGTTGTTGTAGTGACATAACTACAATAGTTGGACATATGCTACCGCGGAGTTTTTTGTAGACATTATGATGTTCTTCAATATTGTTGTACATTATTTTGTTCTATCGCTAATAGTTTCGGCAGCGCATTCGACGAAAGACATTTTAAGACTCATTTTTCTACACCTTCGGTTACATTGTTCAAATTTTACCAAGGATCCCTAATTTTTTTCAAAATGAAATGTAGCCTATGTCAAATTGGAAAAATGTAGCATTCTATTGGTGAAAGATTTTTTTAAATCGGCCCAGTACTTTTTGAGCCTATTCATTACAAACATACAAACATACAAAAATAGGTACAAATCTTTCCTCTTTATAATATTAGTGTAGATAACATTTAAAATATATCTACTTATGCCTATGGGTATGCTCTCCCACCAATTTTCCCAAAGATCCGGTTTCAATATCTTTCCACAGCGAAGTGACATGGAGGTGCAAAATGTCTTGAATGGCTTCCAGAAATGAATTCATATACAGGTTATACGGTGGTACGTACCTAAACAAGCTATTTTCTGATACATCTACAAAAAAAATATGTATTTGATTTTTAACACTCACGTATCTGTAAGTAATGTGCATGTGGATTGAGCAAGCCTTTCAAAAATCTTTTACAAAACCTGGAAAAAGGTAGTAAAAATTATTGTGGTAATGTTAATAGAACATTACGATACGTGTGTCCTAAGCAGTCTATTATTGCTCGGGGGGTGGTGGAGGGGAGCAGGGGGGGGCACCGCTGGGTGAATTTATTAATTTAAAAGTCATATTCAAATCATTGCAATTTTTAATGTTATCATTTTATTATTTATTTAACAACCATCACCGATTTCGCTATTCACTGCCCGAAGTCTCTATTTCAGACCAAAAGTTACGTTTTTCGTGAAACGAACTATATGACAGCGTTTCTCTTTGATTGCGCTGTCATTTGTTCGCTGTGAAGTTAGTCGATTACTTGGGTCGTGGGGCTCTTGGGACCGGGACCGCGGTCCCGGATTCCACTTATAAATGAAATATTTATTTTTCAGTTTACGCACCGTGCCGAAATTGGCAACTTAAGTCACGGAAATGCATGCGTAAAATGCGGGCTTAGGTCACACTGTGCTATAAAAAAAATATAATTTACCAATTCTATTTTTTTTAACAGTACCACAATAATTTTTACTACCTTTTTCCAGGTTTTGTTTAAGATTGTCGAAAGGCTTGTTAATGATATTAATAATGCAATGCAATCCACATGCACATGACTTTAAAATTAAATTGTTAACCTGAGGTAAAAAAGATAAAGATAGGCTATGATGGTCGTCTGTTTAGCAGTACTGTAGAGCTTGGTGGTGATCGCGTGTGTTGTTGCAGAAGCGCTGCTGCAGAGCCGGCCGCTGCCGCACATCCCCGACCTGCCGGACGGCGAGCCGGCGCCCGGCACCCCGCAGCCGCTCGACACCGCCAACAGGTACGCGTGTCATGTTCCTTCCATAGCCCACACATAAGTCTTTCAAATACTTGTCTGGTAGACCCAGACCAATAGATTACAATTTAATTTCGAATTTGAATCAATTGACTTAGACTTACGTGTGTGTGTCAGGTGGACTTCGAAGGAGAACCTGCTGGCGCACCATGAGGAGGACGACCCGCAGTTATTCGTCGCGCTCTACGATTTCCAAGCCGGCGGAGAGAACCAGCTCAGTCTCAAGAAAGGTAATCACACACAGCAGACCATCAATCTAGAAAACAATTGAACTTTCAAAAATTACATTCATCTGATAACAGCTGCAACCAGGTGACCAGTGAAGCTTTTAGCAAAAGCAAAGGCAAATTAGTCGATGTAATTGACGAAGTACAACCGCACTACAATGACGGAGATGTTGCTCCTTTCAGGGTACAACGTGAGGTGAGCCGCTACACACTTTATATATCAGTTTATCGAAACCCGAATAGGAACCAACGTTTACATACAATTAACGATCCTGACTGAACGGAAGCGCCGTTGTTATTGGAAACTATATTTCCGTACAATAGCGTTCTGGTAACGTGTATTATTATACAGTTGTTAAAGATTTTAAAGGATTTGTGTTAATGAATATACAACACAGTATATTAATTAATAAAAAAACAAGTGGTTTGGCAATTTTCTGTAAATACCTAATCGTAATGAACCGTTTCCATTACTCAACATGTTACCATCCACATCATCACCTGATATGAAATATACTTGTCCCAAAGACTTGCGCGTGCAAAGAGCACGCGCTAGTCTTAGTCACTAAGGGAATCATTCCGATCTTCTATAATAATTCAAGTGAACTATGCAGTTCTTTTAGTGCTGTATCTAGTACATTAAAATATTCTGCTTCGAGCCGATTCTATGCGTATCGTTCAGATGACAGAATTGTTACCAACCTATGGACACGTCTAACTGATGTTATTACTGATACGACCAGAATAGGTTATTTCAGCTACAAACTTAGCATAATGTCATACGGCATATTAACAAAATTTTTATACTGCAAACGAGAGGGATATTTACAAACTAGGTCCCCGAAATAGCTTTAGAGAAATAATTATTGTGATAAATATTCTGAGTATTGCATCAAAATATCTTTATAAACATGTGTTATGCGTACATAAAAATATTGATTCATTTTGTTAAAAAAGCTACATGTGTGTAGCTTTTTTATATTAGTATAAATACTATGTATAGGTACTATAGCCGTCTCCGCATAATGATTGGGTAATGCATCCCTGTTCTATAACAAACCTCCCAATTACATAAGAGAATTGTCAATAAATAAGTTTAAACTAATATGGTTAACCAAATTATGCAGCAGGTGTAATAACGTTTATGATTATCTTAGTGATAAAGTTTAAGAGTATCTTAGTGATAAAGTTTATGATTATCTTAGTGATAAAGCTTATGATTATCTTAGTGATAAAGCTTTCGATTATCTAGCGATTGCCAAGCATTTTGCTTAGGATTAAATGGCAAGAATTGGTCAATGGAAATTGTAGTTAGTTTATTAAAATATTATTATTTTTAAAAGAGGGTTCTACTGAGTTTTTTGGCAGTGTTCCTTAAGAATCGCCCTGACACGCACTGCACGGCAGGGAACACTAATATGACGATTCCAAACAAATCTTACGTGAATAAATGAATTTGAATCTTGAATCTTATATACAATTACATAAAATATTAGCATGTTTGATTGGAAGAAAGATGACTCAAACTTATCAAAGTCAAAGTCAAAAATTCTTTATTCATATAAACACATTTAAAATATTTTAAATCATGTTCTTATGATGCGTCCCATTCTTTTACTACCACCAGTTCTGGATGTGGCTACTCTGAGAAGAACTGACAAGATACTCAAAGGAATCCTTTTTTAAATAAATTTGATTTTACAATTATTAATAAAGCAGTATTGTTTCAGAGCAACTCACTCCCAAGCAGTTTTGTCATTAACATAATTAGAAATTTTATAATAAGCTTATTAACTTAATAATCTTTGACATATCGTTTAAACTTGTTTGTAGATAGATCTCTAACATTATTAGGAAGTTTGTTGTAGAAGCGTATACATTGCCCCATAAAAGAATTGCTTATTTTTTGGAGACTTGTATCGAACATTCATAAATCTGTAAAGTATTTCTAGAAAACTGCTATATCAATGAGTTACGTAGGCTATATTTCATGAAGAGTGACATGAAAAAGATGATAATTGGTAATATAAATGAATCAATTGAAGATAAAGGCCGGACGGATCTAATTGAAATGCACAGATAGATTATAGTCTGGCATAGCGCAAAGGCTTTTTATCCTCTCTCGTGGGATTCCTGACGCGGATGTCACGCGGGACGATGCTAGAAGGAAATGTCTTAGACTTTTATTTTTATTCAGACAAATTAACCTTTCAAACAACTCTCTTGGTTGCTTTAATTCTCTGATATACAATCGGATTGTAACTGTCCAATAAACTGAACTGACTTTATCCATAGAATAAAAATAAGCAATTTTTCTATACTATGTTAACCGCCAATTTAATATCTGCGGATTTTCTCTCGTGACTCATGTTCATGGTAAACGTGTAGGAACGAGACCCATTTATATAATCCGTAGTGTTAGAATGAGATTGCACCGAAATATTTGTCAATTATGACATTTTTAATGAAAATAATGTAAATCAAAATGTTTTTGTTAAACTAAGGCATTAACTAAGCATTTAAATTTATTACACAGGTTTAGGCTAATTGACCATTGAAAATGTCAAAAAACATAATATATAATTCCCAAACGTTGAAAGCTAAATAAGTTTGTTTTTTATTGACGTCTTTACATCTGACTTAAAGACAATTAATCAGAATCCGAAGAACACATAATGCAGTACTGTAAATTGTATTTTAATCAAATAATTCTTTCCGATGGTACGAAACGTGTCCATAATTAAGATTGCTTCCCCGATTATTATTTTTGCATTCCAAAATGGAGCAATACAGCATTGTTAGGGAAAAATAAAAGTGTCTCGAGACTTCGAGGCGCAGTTAGTACACGACTGATACGAAGTAAGCGTAACAACGCTTACTTATGCCACGCGCCACGCCTACTTGGCACTTCCACCTGTGTTTTCTGTTCTGTGGTCTAATGGGTCGAAATTCGAAAACCAGTAGCGATACATGTGTCTGTGACATGGTGCGTGATGCGTCATTGAGCCGGCTGTCCATTACCACCACCACGCTTCACTGTCACGATATGCTACAAAATCTAACACATATAGGTACTTTACATTCCACATTGTCTAAAGAATAATCATTTACGTTAAGATACTCTGACTGCTCCTCCGAATGAGATTTAAGGGAAACAATTCAAAACACTTATACGTAACCTGTTTGTAAAGCGGCTGCAGTAGCCACACAATTATATTTGTTAGACATTTTTCAGTTCATGGAAACCATCGATCTCATAAATTACAGCTGCCCTGATATTTTTATGTTTAGTTTTTCTGTAACTAAGATTTTATTCACCCCTTCCCCTTCCGACCCTTATTTTGCAAAGAAACTTCCGATGCCCTCGTAGAACCCAAAGTCTGAGAAGAAAAATCCCGTAATTTTCGATTTATTTTGTGGGATTGTGAGACCAGTCAGGGCGGTCACGGATAGCCCTGAGCCGAGGCCCAACTCCCACAAGGTACGCCTCTTGCACAGGTTGCTTAGTTTATAGGTACTCGACCATTAGACTCGAGTTCAGCTAGCCTTTATTCTCGGCGAAGTAGTTGAATTTGGATCGTTAAACCCAACCTAATAAAAATGACGATTCAATATTTACCCAATAAATATTCGGTATAATAATGTAATAATTGAGGTGTACTGATTACATGTGATTAGTGTCGAAGGCCGGCTACAGCGCAGCAGTGCCTCGTACATAATGGCATTACGTCGACGTGGAGCCTGCCAGTGACGAACGCTATTGTACTGCCAGGTTCATCTGCATTCTGTAACAACATTCAATAGTCTGTACTATATACTGGTTGGTGCTACACCTAAATTACTCATTTTGATAGGACATTTAATCTGTGTTTATAGTTTTTCAATTATATTAAAAATTACAGATTAAAATGACTTACAGGATATGTTAGGCCAGCTCGTACAACTTGAATTATCTTGTATTGCAAGTCAGTTGAGCTCATTTTGCCATGTACATTTATCAATACCGCCTTGAGGGAAACATGTAAAAACACATGTATATGTTGAAATTGTAATGAAATAATTAAATAATGAATTTATTCAGCACTTAGGTATTTACATACACTTGTACTTGTCAGAATCAAAATGTTGCACAATTATTCTTATTCTATGAATTAAACTAGATACTTAATTAACCGGTAACAAATTGTAGGATATTACAGACAAAGTAGTCCGTCCGTCCGCTGGTCATTAATTTCTCTACTCATAATAAGTTTAAGTTCATATTAATCATTTAACACTTTAATAGATCAATATAGAAAAATTTGGAAAAAAAAACATACGTGTTATGTGACGTATACGTGTATGTAACGTTACGTTTCGATATGAATACTGATGTTAAATCGTTTTACTAATCATTACAAAATATATAAGCGTAGTTTCTTTGTGAAGCAGGAACCATGTTCCGTGCTCCCCGAGGCTACGTTTATCGCGGCAAACGCCGCATTACTCAGTATTAGAGGGTAGTCGAAGAAAGCTGGCATTATAAATGTACTGATTAGACTAATGACAACTCACAGTAACAATATTACAAACGAAACTATTTTTTAGTTTTTTCATAACTTTCTTGCCTAGTTGTACGCTACTTATTAAATCGTTCCAGCCAGAACAATTTTTCTGTTATTGGTATGATATTGGTGACGTTTCTGTTGGTACTTTTTTTAACTTCTATCTGCCCCAACCCACTCAATAGGCTATAATCAGATTTTTTGTATTGTTGTCACAGAGCTTTTCTGTTGGAATGAAAGTATATTTATGTGTATAGAGGGACGGGATATTATAGACATGTATTTTCAAAAAAATGTCCGTATGTATTAGCGTATGTAGTTTAGATACAACGAGTATTGTTCTGTCGCACAAACTCTAGTCCGCGATGTTCCGATAGGCCGGTGTCCGGCGGCGCGCGGTGCTGCGTCCGCTCCGGCGCGTCCCTCTTGTTGTCGCGCATTGGCACTGAAACTACAATGTTCTCTTCCCTCCACTGCTTTATCTTATCTTCTCCTTTGTCTACGTTCTCAGTAGTCGCTTACGATAATTAACTTAACTCCAGTTTCTTCGAGTTTCGACGAGTTTGTCCTTTAATTTGCATCAATTTTGCCAGTCATCAAAACATAACGTGCTGTTAATGGTTCTGTGTTTTCTGCAGTAGAGAAATACCTTTATTCCTTAAGGCTTCTAGTACAATTCTGCTTATAGGAACAGATTTACCAAAATATATAAATTTATTTATGAATTATTATATATTCCTTTATAACATATCATTAATGATAGTTACATGCATTGAATCCGCCCATTTAAGTCTACTGCTGGATATAGGCCTCCTCCTCTTAATATACCATGGCATATGATCGCAGTAAGATGGGGTTTATCCTTGAGCTGATAGATGCTGCTGTCCATCCATACGCTGTGTGTCCCTGTGTCCCTTAGGAAGACATGGGCACACTGTATAAAATATATTTTCAGAAATTTTTATATAAATATCTTTGAGATCAGACATTTGTTCGACTTCTTGGTTTGCCGAACATTTTTCATATAAATGACCTCTCTGATGCGGCTTAGGATCATGAAATTACGTGTTTTAAAAGCAAAACATTATCAACATCACCACAATAACACAAAGAAATATAAAAACAAAACTTGTTTCCCACTTACTAGCTTACAAGTACTATTACGGCCGTTTTCAATAACCTATCTATCGGTTGTTTTAGTTACTAAAGATATACAAATCTATCCTTTTGTCCTAACTTTCATTTCAATAACCTACGATCGATAGCATTTCCTATCGAAACTCGCCATCTGTCGCCGGGAGGACGGATAGCCTACTAGAGATAGGGTCGCTCATACAAAACGTGCTTACCTGTGTTTCAATATAAGTTTATAGTTACTCTTGGTTAACGGAAGCTATCTTTTGTAACGTCATTCGCTTATCTGTCAAAATCGGCCGGTAACTGCCTTTTGAAAATATAGATCGCTGTAATTTCTTACCATTTTAATGGAATATATTAGCAGTGACGATAGTGATATGGAATTATTTCAAATGATAATAGATTGTGATGAAGACAGTGACAGTGATACCGAAATCTTACGTTCACAGAAGGAGTATAAGCCACGTGTGAATTTTATGACTAAATTAAATGATTACGAATTTTCTTATAGATTTCGACTGAGCAAAGGTGCTGTGAATGAATGAATTAATTTAATACAACCATATTTGAGTGTAACATCAAAAAGGTGAGCTTAATTGTATAAACATACTATCTAATTTACCAACTTATATTTGTACTAACAGACTTTAATAAAGTTTAAACTTTTTTCAGAAACCACGGTATATCTCCCCTTCATCAGATACTTCTGGCTCTACGATTCTTTGCATTGGGTACTATGCTGGTATCTGTTGCAGATTTTATAGGAGTGTCAATAGCATCTGCTAGTCGTATTGTCTCGGATGTATCTAAAGCCATAGCAAGATTGTACCCAAATTATGTTGTATTACAAAATCACACTCAACAGGATTTTTATAATATTGCTGGATTCCCTAGAGTACACGGCGCCATAGATGGCACTCATATATTAATACAATCACCAAGTATGTTATTCTTATTACTTACTCTACAAATTTATATATGGTAGTTAAGTACCTATATATCACAAACTAGCATGTACCTATATATTTAAAATATAGTTGTTTTTTAGATTCCAACATAGGAGAGGAATTTAGAAATAGAAAAGGAACATTCTCTATAAATGTGCAAGTAGTGTGCAATGCATCATTGTTGTTTCAAAATGTTGTGGCTCGGTGGCCAGGATCCACTCATGATGCAACTATATTTAATCATTCTGATTTAAAAGGTATTTTATTTAATTGTTGATTAAATATGCATTACTATTCTATGGATATAATAGTACTGTATAAAAAATTCACTACCAACTTACAGATCATTGTGAACAAGGTGGACTTGGGAGTCGCTGGTTGCTTGGTGATAGTGGTTATCCATGTAAACCTTACCTTTTGACACCATTACTTAACCCAAATAATCGATCTGAACAACTATATAATGAATCACATATAAAAACAAGAAATACTATAGAGAGGTAAGGTTTAGTTAGTTAGGTACCTACCAAAATAGTTTGATACTTCAGTATACTTTAAGTTATTTTTAAACTAGTTATAATGAGCAATTTATCATTGCAGATGCATTGGAGTTTGGAAAAGAAGATTCCCTATACTGGCATTGAAGTGTCAATTGAAACTTGAAAATATGCAAGCAGTTATTATCGCCACTGCTGTGCTACCTACACAATATTGCTAGGAATATGAATTTGGAAGAAATAGAGCCAGAAATATTAGTTCCAGATGCACCACAGGAAAATAGTTTCAACGTTCAGAACTATTTCCCTACAGAACATACATCAGAACGGCAATTACTTATTAATAATTACTTTAACACATAATTGTAAAATAAACAAGATATCATAATTTTACAATCTTTTATTTTTCAAAGTACTAAAACTATGCACACTTGTATATAAAGAAAGAACGAAAGAAAATATATTTATAAAATTATTTAACGTTAATGTCTATTATTTTTTTATTATACTATTCTTTAACTAAACTATATTTAAATCTGCTTTTAATTTTAAATTTTCTAACCTAGCGTTATCTAATTCTAACTTAAGTTTAGCTAATACAATCTCCTTTTCCTCATTCTCTAGGTCTATTTTTTTCTTTTTTGCCAGCAAGTACTCTCCTAGTGCATTTTCCCTAAATATGCGGGCCTTGCACTTCTCTTCTTCCATCTTGTGTTTCCGCTTGGCTGTAAGAAATAAAAGCCACTATTAATGACCAATCTGTACCACCATCACACCAGCATTCCCTAATGGATTAGGCGAAGGTGTACTGTACATCCACAGTTCCCCAGTAAGACCAACCCATATTGTGGATAAGTAAGTATGGGTATTAAATACTTAGATTTATGAAAACACACAATGAATTTTTATTAGTTGCATAGATAAATTAATCACTATAACTGGTGACTCCGGAGGCAAATACCCTTTATACAAAGTGTTACTATGTCCACCACCAACAGCATGCACACAAATAATGGTTAATGCTAAGTTAAATTGCAGAAATAATAGAGTAAAATAACAACCACCCACCTAAAGTACCACTTCCGCTAGCCCTATTTAAAAAAAAGTTCTTATGTTTTGGAGGTGTCTCAATTATTTCTATGTCTTTCAACACCTCCTCCTGACCAACACCTCCACCACAAACACCATCACTATCACCATTACCATCCCCATTTATAGTTACAAGTCCCGCAGCCTCACAGTCACTCATCACAATATTTATATCTAAATTATTGGTGGCATCTCCACCAAACTCCACAGAGAAACCTTCACAAGTGCTACCCAAAAGTGAAGCCACTTTATCTAGCACTTCATCCGGTGAAAAATAGTCCTTACCACCTCCAGTCTGTAAAAAAAGGAATTAATTAAGTACTGTAAATAAGCACTTATTCGGGAAATAACTAAATTCAAATTGTTAATATCAATGAACATTTGTCATGTACAACGGGGTTAAGAATAAAAGTGTAAAGTACATAAGTATTGTAGGTAATGTCACTAACCTTATTACGGCTACTTTTCATGTTTGCGCAGCGTTTGCGAGCTGACTTTTTCAAGTTCTCCCATTTTAAACGAAGCTGTGATGGCATTCGCGGGAAACTTGTGACTGACGAATTAAAATGATTTGTCAAGGTTTGCCAAGCCTGTTCTTTTAATCTATTGTTAGTGGCATTAGTTGCCTTATTATTTATGATTTTATCCGCAGCCACAAGTTGTACTAAAAGCATCGTCTCGTCCTTCGTCATGGGTGCTGCTTTTGTTGACTGAAAAAAAAACATTTCTATCAAACTTTGAACGCAATGTAAAATAAACTATCATCATTGTAGTTTATAGATACTTACAGAATTCATTTTATAACACTTTTCAGAAGAAAACTTGAACACAAAATTATACGTTAGAAACTAGATTATTAAAGTAAACAAATAAACACAACAAACATGGATTCGCGCTTGCCAGAGTTGACGTTTTGTGGTGGTGTCAAAACGTTTCGTTTCATTATTAAGGTTGGTAAAAAACACGGTAAATCAGACGAAAAGAACGTAGAAGAAGTATTAATACTTCGTTTGTATTAACAATAATTTATTATTGTACTTAATATAATAATTAAATAAAAAATAATTAAAAGTATAACAAGTTTTGAATGTGACTTTGTCTCGTGGTTATCGTAGAACGAAACGTTCCAAGAAACTTATAGGTGGGAGGGAAAAAGCTATCTATCTTTGGTTAGAGATAGATAACACTTGTCCTTGATTGTGAAACGCAAACTATAGATAGATACGTTCTTACTGATAATTGGGGATAGCGATATATCCGTAATCTCAGACAGGTAATTGAAAACGGCCGTTAGACGGGTATGACAACTGACAGTAAGAATGCTACTAGTAGCGAAAATATTTGTTAGTTTCGTTGCATTACCGTTTTGCCAAGCTGAACACCCTGGTAATTAAATTTGAAATACCAATTTAATATCAAGAGAGAGCGAGAAATGTTATAATAATTGTAGTCGGCTGTATGTCTGAGGAGATTCTCAGGCACTTCTAGCATACCTACAACTCGTTTTGAGAACAGTTATAGTTGAGCGTTGAATATTTCTGGCATTCCGATTTTTGTCCCGATTTACTGATGCAGTGATCATGAAAATATATACAGCTACATAATTTTAAAACTTCATAACATAATTAAATAATAAATATGAATAATCTGTGCTATGACAAAACATAACGAGTGCATTGAGGGATACTGTTTCTTCAGTGTTCACGGTCAAGAGCATGTGGCACTTTCGAGACAAGTCTAGGCGTTTAACATCAAATCTTTGTCAACTTTGGTTGCGTGATTTGAATATAATATCGATTTAGAAACAACTACCGTCCTAACTTGTCAGAAATCAATACAAAAATGCAAAAGTCTCTTCCGCTGCAATAGTTATGAAATTGAATATAAACCAAGTCTGTTATTTCATTAGCTGTCTATCTATGCGAGCAGCTATCCAATCAAATCCACTTTGTCAATAACAATTGATACCTTGTCAGTTGTCAGTTAGCCGTACCTATGATACGTTTAGTTTTATTTGTTAGGAAGTACCTACAATGAGGACTGTTTAAATTGCTCAGTATTAGATTGTTGCTGCGTGAACATAGAACATATTGTTCGCACCACTAATGAACATCAATTTCTTTAGACAAAAATGTTCTTGGCAATATAACATTTTGACGTGCGTGTTCATGACGGGAACACCCAAATACTCCGAAATATTTTATTCCGATTTTCGGTGTTTCGATTTTCAAAGGTCCGAATTTCATAATACCGGAAGACGTAAATGCAATTTGTTAGTTTTTCGATTTTCATACGGTCGAAGAATCAAATGCTCGAAGGGTTCTCGGTCCGAAAAACGATGTAACAGAACTAAACAAAACAAAAACTTCAACCTCAGTAAGTGGCTGTTCAACTCCATTGGTTAAGGTTTAGGTTATTTTTTTATCCACACCAAGACCTTTTTGTTAAAATTTGTTATTATTATGACACTTGACCTAACCTAACCAACACGGTGGCGGCAACAGAGTGGTAACATCACTATCGGATTTGAAAAACATTTATAATTACTATTCCTTAAATACCGAGTATTAGGAGAATATTAATTATAAACGTTAGGAATATTGAAATTTATTAATGATTAAAATAGGAGTAATGATAAATCAAAGTTATTATATTCGGAATTTTGAAAATCGCTCTTTTGAAATTCGTATTTGTGACTGACGGAATAAAGTTTTTCGGATTTATGTAGTGTACCGGTTCATGACAATCCAGTGGATCAGGGCAGAAATAATGTAAGCCTTTCCTGATAAATAAATAATTTTGAAATATTATAACAATTTACTTATTTAATATTAAACTGGGTGACTTTTTTACCGTCTTGATATTCATTTGGTGTTTTGAGTGGTGTGTAAAAGTGGAATATAATCTTTAGTATATTTGTACTAGTATTTCGGTAATTAGAGTTTCGAAAATCTCTTAATTACTTAAAAGAAAGACATCTTACATAGCGCATAAAAGAAGTGCCGATAATACCTATACCCTATTCACCTGGGCTTGAGACAAAATGTAAACAAAGAAAACAATGTTACTCAAACTTTTTTCACTGTTTTTTATGGTTTCCCATTTGTGTCTAGCAGCTCGCTGTACTGTTCTTAGGTTGTATTGTCGAAAGACATGAAAATCTCCATGATAAAAACTATACATTTTAGTTTCTGCACTTTGTTAATCTTACATAGTTCACATGTACAAAAAATTGCACAAGTTTTGTTAAAAGGCTATGAAGATAATAAAATAAAAAATCACTTTTATAAAATTATTTATTTGGAGAATTGGAAGGATTCTGAAGAACTGTTACCAGCATGAAAAACAAAGGGGTCAACTATATTATCAATTATTCCATCAATTTTAAGCATCTTTTGCTCTACTTTTTCACATTATCAATGCACTTTTGCCTAAGCCTCTACTGGTATATATTTAATTGCATCGGCTAGTAAAATTTAAACTTCACTTAACTTAAAGCTGTTATTATTCTCAGCAATAAATCCTTTAACTTGGGCCCATATTAACTCAATAAGATTTAATTCACTATGTCCTTTTAAAACCTGTTTACAGTGGCTTGCGATGTTCCCATAATTTCAGTGGTTTTATTGATATTATCGCCTTTGTACGGATACGAATCCTTCGACCACGTTTCTTCTATGTGTTTGAACACATTCATAACAGTCAACTTTTCCGTTGAATGCGTTGGAGTTTTCTTTGATCGCTTTTTCTTTGGCGAAGAAAAAGTGCAAGCGTTGCTTGGTCCAGGTGCACTCATGTTTTAAGCTCGAAAACGTCAATATAACAAAAACATTAAACCAACAAATAGGTAACTTTAAACTTAATAAAAGATAAAACTTAATAAAAACCACAAAAGTAACAGAATAACGTGAATTCAACGAAAATATCTATAAGCAGCACTCTCGTATCAACAAGTTGATCGATAGTAAAAATGGCGGATATAAACCGACCGATGACCAAACGACAAATTTTTATGTAAAATGTTCGGAGTACCTGTGGTCTATAATTTAGTCGTTTTAAAATGCATTCGAAATTTGGGAATCAAGTCTTTTTTGGGTGTTTTTATATGTAAACGATTGAATAAATCATTATACATACTTCATAAAAGATGACATTCCTAGGGTTGCTAAGATTTAAACAAATGTCGATAGTAATTATCGACTTTTCTTACGATTATTGACGATAATGTAACATATAATTGGGATTAATTTAATTACAAACGTTACTAAATTAAACAAATATTTTAATATAAGATAGGTATACTCTCTGAAATCCAAAGTTTATTTTTAGAAATTGGATTTTATTTACTCACTATTATTTTAGAACAAGTACGTACACATGTAAATTATAGGTATTATGATACTATAAAATATATAATAAAATTTAATAATTTATTTATTTTTAATTAAGTTTTATGTAAAAATATCGATAGTTTATAGTCGATGGCTACGATGATTAATCGCCCATCACTTATTAGATCGCCATGCCCATAAAATATAACTTGGCAGGTACTGTCTGTCTGTACTAGGGTTTATTCCCGGGTATTCTCGAGCCGAGAATTCCCGGGAAATCGTTGGGCTTTGTTCCCGGGAAATCAAGCTCGAGAAAAGTCGAGAAATCGTAGGTAGGTAGGTACGAGTACCTATCTGTTCTTTTCTATTATTTTTTAGTCAAACTTTAATACATAAAATAACTAACGATACATTAATTATACCACTTAGTCTACACATATTTCCTATTTTTGTAAAACAACAACACAGAAGCTTAGTTTTTAATTATTCTGATATGTGTTTCTTATGTAAGTAATTTGAAATAAATTAATGTGTTATTTTAAATTTGTGAAACGAATATTGCCAGTTGTGTTGTTATTTAACCGAAACGTCACTATAACAGTAAAGATGGAAGCATCAAAAGTAAGGAATAATTAAAAAAAAATAGGAATCTGCAAATGCGCAATGCCTAAAGTGCCCAAAACCATTGCTTGCAAAGTTGCAAAGGTTCAAACTTTTGTTTATAAGCCAGCCAAAAATGGTGCCGTCATTATATTTATGAGTCTGAATAATATTACTTGTGTATTTTTTTTAAAGTTAATTACCTTATTCATAAGATTAATGTTTTTGAATATAATCTATAAAAGTATTATTATTAAGTTGATACTTTTATTTGAGAGGAAAACCACTGAATTTGTTGACGTTATTGGAACCAAACAATATGTGAAAACGTACGTAAATGTAAATTTCTCGACAACCCGAGAAGGCCCGAGAAATTAGCGTCGAGAATTCTCGAGACCCAAGAAATTGAAAAGCTCGAGAAATCATGAACCCTAGTCTTTACTACTAAATTTAAAACTTTATAGGCGTGATTTTACTGACAGCTGTAATAAAATGTATTCACTTCATCAATCGTGACCCTTAAAGTACCTATCCTTTTTATGGTTTGTTTACCTTTACTCTCACGCCTTCCTGAATACGGTATAGGTCGCAATGACAAATAAATGAAAAGTGTCAACGAAATAGCGTAACTACCTTCTAAGGTACGCATTTCTTCCGTTACGATTTTACTAGCACTGAATTGTTATTTTTACAGATTATTTCTATATCCTCTTCATACTTTTAAAGGCGTTAATTGGACCTTCCAACATGCTGTATTTCTTGTGTTACATGTAAAGAGTATAAATAAAATATTAGGCATGTAGATATGAATATTACCCGTAAACTACAACATGCTAGGCGTTTTTAAATGATTGAAATCAACTTATTTACACTGAAAAGATATTTAAATGTCAATACCACAACCTTCTATGTTTTCACCACAGGATCACACACAACACCGCACCATAGCTGAATACTAAACGTTATCCTATTTATTCAACACATGTTTATTGTTTATGGATATCATTTCATAGTCAACGATTTTTAATATTTTTCGTCGAATTACTTATTTAAATGTTATGATATAAAAAACAGGCAATAAATTTGAAGTGTATGCTTGTAAATTAGTTTCACTCTAAGTTAATAACAAAAAAAAGATAAAATAAATATATCTTAGACATCCATTTTATATTCATATCACGCCCTCTTATTCAAGACGGGAAAAAAGCCATCCAGTACAGGTATTTATTGAGTGTATAACATATTTGAAGTTTTTTAATGAAAAAATATCAACAGAGCGAGAGAAATCTTATAATATTAGTCTCAAATGTTTCAGAGAGATTTTAGAGTACTTTTTGTTGCTTTTCGACGAAGTTGAAACTTCGCACATGTATGATTTTAGAGTCATATTTATATTATGTATGTAATTGATGATATAAAATTATGGATCGTAGTGAACCTATTAATGTACATATGTGACCGCGTAACGTTTGGACATGAATGTACGTTTTAGACTTTCTATGTATAAGTGAACGTGTGTGTGTGTGTGTGCAGGCGAACAGGTGCGCATCAAGAGCTACAACAAGAGCGGCGAGTGGTGCGAGGCGCACACGCTGGGCGGCGGCGTGGGCTGGGTGCCCAGCAACTACGTGACGCCCGTCAACTCGCTGGAGAAGCACTCCTGGTACCACGGACCCATCTCGCGCAACGCCGCCGAGTACCTGCTCTCCTCGGGCATCAACGGCAGCTTCCTGGTAATGTATCGACACGCTCCTGACGCTCCTGACGCTCCCCTCACCCAGACAGAATACCACAACCCTACCCTACCGGCGTACGGTCTGCACTCTATTTTCTTTAAACTTATTATTTATTTTTATACCATCCTAAGTTATAACTAGTGGCTTCAGCTATCGTAATATTATTAAGAGAGTGCACGTTACTATCGAAGACTGCTTCTGAATCTACTTTTACGCGACTAGGATAAATAGATAATTAGTAGTTCAGTGAAATCCGTTTCTTAACTATGTTATTTTCACAAACAAACACAATCTTTATTGATATTTACAATTAAAACTTAAAAATTTCGATGCTTGGAGAAATGCACATACAAAAAGTACACTTATTCAAGCTGAAAGCTGAAGCACAACGAGCTGTGATAAAGTCTACTTTAAGTAAACCTTTCAGATACCCCACACGTGAGCTTTAGCAAGGTACTTACTGTGCGCCAGATGAACATTCTACGCACAATTACAAGAAAGCACTCCAATAAGCCATTCAAGATAAATGTTGAAAGTTTATTCACTACAGCTAGACGAAGACATCAACCAATTAGACCAAATAGAGACACAAGCACATGTTTCGCACATATATATATATATAACACCACCTTTGTTTACATCATTTTAAAAGAAGAGTTAAAGAACACCTGCTCATTCTGAATTATAATGAAACAAAAGAGTTGCTAAATCCACTATACATAATTATAATACAATACAATCTCTCTTACTCTTTATCTCTCTTACACACACATAAAATATACGCCCTCACTTACACAACACATATATTACCATACTTGCTACTCCATTTTTTCTCTATTTGACTATAATAAAGGCATCGTAACTCAACTTACCTAAACTCTTAATTAATACTGGTTCATTGTACTTTTTTGGATGCCAATAAAACATTATTATTATTACATTACTTTGTGATTACTTCAGTGAAGTGTGAAAACAATATTTGTCGAATATTGTTGCAGAACGAAATGTAAATGAATTCCGCGACATTTTATCGACAACGCTGCAGGTAGGAGTAGTGTCAGAGAGCTCGACACAAAGCGTAGCGGAGCCGTCGCCTGTCAGACACACCAGTCACCACCCAACCACCCAACCAGACACTTACATAGCTACTCGTGCAATAATAATACTAAATGTTTGTTTCTCACGATGATTTAAATATTTGAAATACATGATTGATGCGTGGTGCCACAAGTATTCGCGTGGCATGTTCTTAGGGTCACCACGTCGCCACTATTTTGTACAATACTTATAAAGTACTTAACTCCAAACTCATAAAAATAGTACGATGTAAAATAATGAGTGTTTTACTTAATCCTTAATCGTTTCTTATCGTTTCTTTACTAAGAATATCTACTTTAAGGATGAACTGTTCTTTCTCTGAATATAAGCCAACTAAGCAACAATGCGCTGTGCGCTGTTTTTTTTTATTTAAATCTATTACATTAGCGGGAAATAAAATTAAAAAGCATTATAAAATGTCCAGGACGGTGGAAGAGAAAAAAAACAAAATGATGCACTTCCTCGGTTATGAAGGCTTTAAGTAATTCAAACAGGAATAGAGAAAATTTTATTTAATTTTGTACAGAGCCGGCGACATAAAGGATCCGTCGCTCTGTCGCTCCATAGAGCGGGGAAGGGGGGGGGGGGAGTGCACCCCATAGCGACTCTGTTCCATGTTATTTTATTTACCTGCTACGTATCTATAGTATTTACTTTACCTAACATTTTTAAATATCTGTTCCCGCAACTATAACATTTAATTGTTTAGTAGTGTTATGTTGTGCGTTACAATGACTGTGTCATCTTGTTCTAAACATATGGAGAACATGTAGACACGGCAGCCGTCCGATAGACCGGTAGTGCTACTGTGTGTGTGTCTGTCAGTTGCAACTAGTAGTAAGTCGTGTGTTGCGCCCCGATGCGCTGCTATTAGTTCGACTCAGCACTCAGCTCGGAACTTGTAACCAATATGCATTGTCCATTAGTCCACACCTGAGATTATCATAGTCAAAATATAATGTAAACAAATATGTATACAATAATTAGAGTCAATTTTACAGGAGGCCCCTGTAACGATGTTGTATATTTAGTAGAAAGGACTTACGGCGCACATTGCTTATGTCTACATATTCAATAATAAATACTGCAACTGGGTCGATCCAGCTTTTGTTCTTTTTTCTAACCAAGTCACAGATACATACTTAAATTTTCTCAAAAAGTGAGGTTGCCAAAGCGAATATTATATTGATTAATATCGTTTTCATGAAAGAAAGCAATAATTTGGCCACAAGTTCATAGTAGGTACTCGTATCCCGCTCGATGACTTACGGTGTAAGGCATGCTAATAGAAGACGCATAACAATACATGTTAAATCTAAACGTTATTGCGTAGTCCTTCAATGTATAAATGTCGTTTTAATATCCCTTATATTGGCGAATTAGTTAATTATATATTTGTCCATTTTACTAGGAATATATTATACGACAACCGCAAAAAAGTAAGCTAAAGCGAAATTTTATTAATAATATATTCTATGAAATGAATAAGATAATCCATTTAGGAAGCGCGGGAAAGAATTCTGACATAGTTTCTATTATGTAATCTCAGCAATTAGACGTTGAATTATTTCTATAAAATGTTCTTAGCGGGACAACAGTTGATCGACCCAGTTATTATTGAAATACGGTCGGCAACAAATGAGCATTTCATCTGTTGCCGACCGTGTGTAGAGAGACACATTCAGGATGGCAACGTTTATTAATAATCCTAATCGATTGTGGTATTCTGTCAGGAAGTTCCCCAGTAGAGTAGTGACTCGTTGTTGTAACGTGAAGTGTGAGGAGGCCTGGCGCTAGTACTCATGTGGTGGTGTGTCAGGTGCGCGAGTCGGAGTCGAGCCCGGGCCAGCGCTCCATCTCGCTGCGCTACGAGGGCCGCGTGTACCACTACCGCATCAACGAGGACCCCGACGGAAAGGTGCGTACTCGTTTCTCATATTGTATGCAGGCGCTGATACTGGTCATGGACAGTATAGGTTACAGGTATAAGACAACGGCGGCGGTATGTATGAGTTTCGCCCTATATCTCAGATGTCGTGGGTTCCATTCCTGCTCCCGATGAAAAATCATTGTGTAAAAATGATTTCCTTCCAAGTCTAGTTGGTTGAAGGACTTCCATCCGTGCCGTGAAAGCACGTTAAGCCATTGGCCTCAATTATCATTATCATCATTTATAACAATTGTATACTAGGTAACGTACAGCTGAATTTATTTGTGTCTGCTGTATATAATACTGCGATCACCAACCCGTTTACCAAGCGTGGTAACACTCCCTTCGAAGGAGGTCCATCTCCAGCAGTGGACATTATACTGGCTGAGGATTATGATGACAAAGATAAGCAGTTCTCCAGCTTTATAAAATAGTATAATTAATGTAATTCATCTTCATTTCCTCGCAATATCCCCGACTGCAGAACGGGAAATGACGAATTTAAGACTTTTTGTGCGTTTGTTGCCGTGGTTCTTGGTGAAAATTCAGGGTTTGGGAATTCTGTTCTTACAAAAGAAGTCCAGCACACGTGGCAACTGTTTAAAGATATGTGTTCACAAATGAAAGTCCTTATTATTTTTTTATCTTTGAAAATAGGGAATGAGAGATTGTTCCTCTTTAAAAAAAATTAAAATACGTATACCGTTGAGCTCGTCGTGACTGCACCGTGCTGTAGTACCGGCGGACGATGATTTGTTACTGTAAGCGAATAGCTTTAGGTTATATTACTTGTCGGCTGCAATCTTTCAATAAATTGGTTTCGTTTTTCAAAGCAAATGCAATGCGACTCAATTAATATTCGCATCTACGACGTTTACGACGAAGACGTTTCTTTCTTGTATTTCCTTTCATTTCATATTATTATTCAAGTACAAGAGACGGGAGCTGTGCGAGTATCGAGTCGTATCACTCATATTATGTAAAAGCCATTAAAATGATTTTTCTTTAAATTTGAAAATATATTTATCCTTTAAAGTGTTTATTAATAAAATGCGAATTAATACATTTTCAAATCATCATCATCTTCTGTCCGTATAACGTCCACTGCAGAACATGGGCCTCCTCCCGCGGGAGAGTATTTGCCATATTCACCACGCTTGGCAGGCGGGTTGGTGACCGCAGTATTATGTTGTAACACACAAGGAAACGGTGCTGCCCGTTCCTTGATATACGATTATTATAGATGATGTTATAACAATCGGGACCAACGGCTTAACGTGTTTTCCGAGGCACGGAGGGAACTCGGAAAGAAATCTTAGAATTAACACAAAGACTTTCTTTTCCGGCGTGGGGATCGAACCCACATCCCCCGAAATGTAAAGCGTGCCAAATACCGCTACGCTACGGAGGTTGTCAATTTTCAAATATTATAATGAAACCATAAAGTGCCCGCGGCGTGCACTTGATATCTGCAATGTTTTAATTAAATGAACGTCGAAAATATTGTAGCTCCGAACAGCCACGTCATGAATGTGTTTGGCATTCGTTTCCAATATCACAAAGTAAATTGAGTTCGTTTGAACGTGTTCGCTGCGAGTCTGACGCGCGTCAGCGGCAGTACTCGCTACTCGTCGATAACAAACGAACTACGCACACTATTTATACCAGTGGTCCAAAATGGTCCGTATGGACCCCCAGACTTGACGGTAAAATGAATGTAGTTTTTTCACAATGGACAATTTTACCAAAAAAGTTGATTGTAACAATTTACCCCCGATTTGGTGTTTATTGTTACATCTTCGGGGCACGATGTTACGGCAGATAAATAAACATAATCAATGATAAATCTTTTTTTATTATTATTTCAAAACGTTAAAAACAAAAGAGATCACTTTAAACAGTATTCTTACATGTATGAGTTATTATAATATCTATTTCGTAATTGTTGAAGATTTGTTTGTAGAAAAATAACATCACTTTGAAGGAACCTTTTTTAAATATTATATAAAAACACAGAAACTTCGTCTGCACATATCAACTTGAAGTAATTTACGTATTAGTTTGTAATAAACTTTAAACAAACTACAAAACTTTGGACTTTTACATTTTTAAGGCACATATAGTAATAATAATAATAATAAATATTTATTTCATAAAAACATGAGCACATTGCACTGTTAACATTGTACACCATTAATATTACATTTGTCACAATTAGCACAATTATATAGACTCTATCCCTTAAACTAGGTCTAGCCTGTATCTTAAGAGATAGGGTTCCGCCTTATAGGTAGTTCACTTAATAATAACAACAAGTAAACAAGTGAAACAGTGTTGATGTTACATTAAACCAATGTTATCCTATGAAATAGGTAACAGCATCACATACTAATATAACATTAGTCTTCATCAGAATAATGCAATTAATGCAAATGAATGAGTTGACGATTCCCGTTACACATTTGACATGGGCTCATGAAACAACTTACCCCAAAAGTTGTAACTACCTGTCCCATGGCACGTCGTTTATTATAAATTGAAGTTATCATTAATGGATATCGATAGTAGTACAAAACAAGGGACATCAGAGATCAAAAATTTCGTAAAGTATTTTTTTAAATCGAGACATGCACACAACCTAGCTTCTTGGCGTTTTTATATAATGCACGATATTATAAGAAAAGAAATGAGTCCAAATATGACCACCAAAGAGTTTAAAATCCCGGTAAAAAAGGCGTTAAACTTAACTCTTTATTAACGTGCCCCCGCTCTCCTATATCTTGAATAAAAACTTGCGTGACAATCGGTAGTTCTCTAACCTAAATTTGCCGGTGAGTCAATGTCTAGAATCTGAACTAAAATAGTTTTTACTTAATTTTCAATTGCCTTTACTATTTTTTAAATATGTTTTTGATTTAAAAAAAAAGGAGCAAGCAAAACATTGTAATCAGAGGCGGTGTATTACTGGATCAGTGATATCGTTCAACTCGACAAGAGAACTAAAGACCGAGATGCATTTCAATTATTATTTTATTTTATTATTATTTTTTTGGGTTCCGGGGGTCCCGCCCTTTGATAAAAGGGTATGTTATGGAACATCCTTTGATAAAAGGGTATGTTATGGAACATATGTAATGTTGATGATGAGAGGACTCAGTTTGTAAATAAGTATAGAAACAATGAACAGCGAATTCAGTCTTCGCTTATAATATGTTGAAATTGTTCGCGGGCACTGTTTTGCAATGAATGGCATAGAAGACTGCTTTATAAATTTTCTGTTTTTTTTTATTTATTTATTTTATTTATACTTTATTGTACACATGAAAACAAGTTATGAAAGTTCAACAATGAAACATGATGTACAATGGCGAGCTTAACTCATTTATGAGTTTTCTTCCAGCAAACCATATTCAGAGTGAGATTTGTGATAAACGGGCAAGAACAGTGTACACAACAATAGTTACAGTTTGAGTATATCAAACTAATGCTAATACGTATAATAATATATATGAATACAATACATACATACTTAATAAAAAAAAACTAATACATATAATAAACACTACTAATGAGATAAGAGATAATGTTCTTTTGTTCTTTTTCTAAAAATGTCGATAGATGAGCTAGCACGAATGGAGTGGGGAAGAGAGTTCCAAAGGCGTACTGCACGTATGGTGAAAGAGCCATCATAGCGGCTGGAAGTGTGTGTAGGCATTCGGAGAAGAAGAGAAATAGCTGTACGGCAAATTTTATCGCGTGGGATTAAATACTCAAAGCGTTCACGTAGATAGAAAGGAGCATTTGGATTATGCAGGACAGAAAAGAGAAGAGAAAGAATATGGCAATCGCGACGTCGTCGGATTGGCAACCACTTCAACTGTGATCGGAACTCCGACACATGGTCATATTTGCGTAGGCCAAAAATAAATCGGATGCACAAATTTTGCAGCCGCTCGAGTTTTCCTAGAAGTTCCTCGGTTGCATCCAGAAAACAGACATCAGCATAATCCAGAAGAGGTAAAAGAAGGCTTTGGGCTAAAGAGACTTTGGTATGAAAGGGAAGGAATTTTTGGAGACGCTTAAGGGACTGAAACGAACCGTATACCCTCCTGCTTACCTCTGCAACATGGCTGTTCCAAGATAGGGAGCTATCAATTATGACCCCAAGATTTTTCACGGTAGCGGAATAAGCTATAGGCACATTGTTAAAAATGACTGGTGGAACAGAGCTTAGAGATAAAAGGCCTGTCGCATGCTTGCCACCAACAATGAGAGCTTGTGACTTAGTGGGGTTTACTAGAAGTCCAAAGGACTTTGCCCATTCACTAATGTTTCCAAGATCATTATTAATGGCGTCAATAGCAAGACTAATGTCCTCTGCTTTAAAGTGACGATAAAGCTGCAAGTCGTCTGCATAGAGATGGTAGTTAGAAGATATGATTTTGGTAATGGCATTAATAAATACCGAGAAGAGAAGCGGAGAAAGAATGCCACCCTGAGGGACACCCGTAGCAAGATCACACCACTCAGAAGATACTTCTTCGCAGCGTACCGACTGCGAGCGCCCTCGAAGATATGAGTTGAACCAGGCAATCACCGAATGAGATATATTCAAGGAGGATAGGATACTGAGAAGGATTTTTCTTGGTACTAAGAACATAAACACGAAACTTCGGAAGTGCAGTTCAATTATTGTCGAGTCTATCAACCGTCGGGAAGTGTGTCGCACAGTTGAATATTAGTTTACAGTAACTTTCTCAACACCAATATAAAAATGAGCGAATGAAATTTAAAATGAATGTAAATGAACTTTGCGATGAGGCCGTAGAACTGAAGTCCGAGATCAAAAGGAGAGCAACACTAGCACTAATAGAATATCGGATTGATAGTGGATGACTCAACAAATCATCCACAATGAATTGACCAATAACTCCATCTATATTTGAATGACTGAACAAATGTCAATACATAGAAGTGTCGCGGAACGATTGCATTGTGCAGATCGCAATAATATTCTACACAGGTTTTAAACAAGCGCCCATAGCCCAATGGCGAGGGTGTCGGACTTGCGGTCGGCGGTTCGATCCCCACCCATTGCACTACCGATGACGTGAACCCACTCATAACGCACTAGCATTGGAGCTTATCACGAGGGGCTAACTAGAATAGAATATGGAAATTCTGTTAGTACCTATTCTATTTTTTTTAAAGAAATACTTAAATATATAAATGTAATAACCAACCCACCATGTTGTACCATTACTACTACTCACACCGCAATATACGTATGTCATTGTGTCCTTTCCGTAGCGTTAAAGGAATTGTCGCAAACATTTTCTATTTACGCTTGCATGCAATCACTTTGACGCGAATTCGTTTACAGGAATGCATTTTACAAATATAACAACTGCACAACATAATAATGTGTACGGACGGCGGCGCGCCGACGCGGTTAGCTCTAGCCTAGCGTTTCAATTACTGGGTTTGTCGAACACACAGGGCCGGATATAGAGACCCTAGGCAAGAGGCACTCGGTCGTTGAACAAAGGAGTAGAGTCTTTTTAGCTACAAATTATATCCCAAATATATTTGGTGGCCAAGATCGGATCTGGATTTTCTTAGGAAGTCAAGCGTTGGCGCCTTAGTTGTGGAGGCCCCCGATTCGGGCCCAGCTAATACAAAACACTTTGTTATTTATGTACCGGAACTTTTTCCGACGTCTTCGTCGACCCAAAATGTTCTTCCTTGTAACCTTAAACCATTTCATAAAGCTGTAGTCTTGCGCGCCCTCATGCTCAGTGAAGTAGGGAATGCTCAGGGAATAACGACATGTCCGACAAAAAAAATGAAATCGTACTGTCTTGTTTGTATTATATTGAACCAAAGCTTAATAAACGATAACATCGATATAGATTCATTTCCAATAAATATTTTCCTACAATGTTGGAACCTATCACAGATTATAAGGTTTCCTCTCGGCGGCGGCGTCCACCCACAGCTAATTGGTTATTGATTGCAAGCTGTGATTGCAGGCGGGAGGAGGAGCGGGCAGACAGAGCGGCGCGGTGGCCGGGGGGGGGGGGCTCACGCACACTTGTTGCACATAACTACACCCCGCTTATATTACTTAGTAGAAACTATTTGCTTTGCTTTGAGCTGGAGCCTCGAGGAACCTTCTGATGGTTTATGGGTTTAAAATAAACGAACATACAGGGTCAACAGAGATATAATATTATCAGTATTACACCGTTTACAGCATAGAACTTATGGTATATAACAGACAGAACTATGTCACAAATATAGTTTGGATTGAATAAGTCCACTCAACGAACAGCAGTCCTTTAATCAGTCGAAATTTCATAATTTCACATAAACTAATATGTATGTATATAATATAGACAATGGATTGCAATTATTATTGATTTCGGAATATCATCCGAAATATTACAACATAGACGACGACAAACAAATCGCATTACGACTTTCGGTAAAATAATTTTCGTGAATTTATTGAAAAAAAAAAGGGATTGCGCATATGTGGCTGCGAGCTTTTAAATGAATCACATGAAGTCAATTGATTCGGAATCTATCGAAAGCTCAGCATGTATTATGAGAGCATTTCATATAACGAATTCCATTAGGTGGAAACGAAATAAATTAAAATGATTCTGTATGTATTTAAGTTGATCGTTGGTGTCGGTCGGCAGGTGTACGTGACGTCGGAGTCCAAGTTCGGCACGCTGGCGGAGCTGGTGCACCACCACTCGGTGGCGGGCGACGGGCTCATCACGCAGCTGCTGTACCCGGCGCCCAAGCGCGACAAGCCCACGGTGTTCCCGCTGGCGCCGCCCGACCACTGGGAGATCGACCGCACCGACATAGTCATGAAGCACAAGCTGGGCGGCGGCCAGTACGGCGACGTGTACGAGGCGGCCTGGAAGCGCGGCAACGTCACCGTCGCCGTCAAGACGCTCAAGGACGACACCATGGCGCTCAAGGACTTCCTGGAGGAGGCCGCCATCATGAAGGAGATGCGCCACCCCAACCTGGTGCAGCTGCTGGGCGTTTGCACGCGCGAGCCGCCCTTCTACATCATCACCGAGTTCATGTCGCGCGGCAACCTGCTCGACTACCTGCGCACCGGCGCCGACGGCGTGCCCGGCGCCGTCGTGCTCATGTACATGGCCACGCAGATCGCCAGCGGCATGAGCTACCTCGAGAGCCGCTCCTTCATACACAGGTACCGTCCACCGTCCCCTTCCCTCCCACACACACATACATACACAACCTGTAGACAACGGAACGTGACAATATACTATGTGGTGCGCAGGGACCTGGCGGCCCGCAACTGCCTGGTGGGCGAGAACCACCTGGTGAAGGTGGCGGACTTCGGGCTGGCGCGTCTGATGCGCGACGACACGTACACGGCGCACGCGGGCGCCAAGTTCCCCATCAAGTGGACGGCGCCCGAGGGGCTCGCCTACAACACCTTCAGCACCAAGTCCGACGTGTGGGCCTTCGGCGTTCTGCTGTGGGAGATCGCCACCTACGGCATGTCGCCCTACCCCGGCGTCGACCTCGCCGAGGTCTACCACATGCTCGAGAAGGTAAGGAAACTATTCATTACATAATCATTAGTAAGTAGTACATAACTTGTAACACAGGCACGCATTTATGTAATACACCCAATGTTTCCATCTCATCTTGTTATCACTTGAACTGTGTAATGTGAGAAATAGTCTTGTGCCTGCTCGGTCATTTTCAAGATCGCTCCGTACTAGTTCATTTCGGACAGTGAACTAGTTCATTCTATAAGCTCTAACAGCTCTATTCAGCTCGGTCAGCATTTCCATATAGGACAGCGCGGACCACAGAGCAAATACGTCTTAATACGTTCTCTAGGAACATTGTTAAGTACTTAGAACGTATTTGCGGACCACAGAGCAGCCACCAAATCACCACGGTGACCAAATTATGGTTACTATTGTATTAATTTAACATATTTGATTTTCCTTCATACTTGAACAGGCTTAGGACTATGAATTCGTATGACGTACTTGTCTAAAACAATCAGTCAGTGCTATTTCATTTTTCGTTCTCGCTCGCACTTATACGATCTCGCGGTTTACAATGTACGAAGTACGAAAAGAGCTATTAGACCGATTACAAATCAGCGTTCGGAAACGTTTCTTCTAGACATGCGCAAAACGTGTCAGTAAAAAGAAATGAATGAAGTATATCTTTTGGCTCAATGAAGTAGTCCACTGATTTAGTTCAGCAAATCACAACGAATCAATGAGGTATAGACATGCGCAAAATGTGTCATTGGAGTATAGGTACTTCATTTGAACTAAGTGAACTATATCACTCATTTACTTCACTAGTTCAGCTTATGAACAAGATTCATTTGAATCAGTTTTCGCATGACCTTCAAACGATCATCGAATTCATTTACTTCACTAGTTCAGTTTATGAACTAGATTCATTTGAATCAATTTTCGCAGGTCTTTCAAACGATCATCGATCGTGCAATGAACTAATAACAAGAATGGTTATATTGTTTTGTATTAGTTCTTTTATATTGAATATAAGATTTTTTTAACACTGAACTAAATGGACTAAACTGAACTATTGAAGTATATGAATCTTCACTGAACGAAAGAGATACAGAGTGATTCCAACTGAAGTACTTCAATTGAAGGATTCATTCGCGAACTACACATCTCTAGTTTCTTCTAGTACAGTGCGAAGATACGGCTCCTATTCGTTCATCGTTCACGAACTACACAAGACTAGTGAGAAAATCTAAATGTTCTCTTCGGGTTAACAAATTAGTGTTGGTGTTATATTTTCACGAGCTCGGTTATATAATCCATCCTTTGTCGGACTTTACAAACTTCAATATTGATTGTTTGGTTGTACATTGCACTTGTGTTGAGTAACTGTTCGATAAGGCGTTGTGTTTCGTTCTACACACACATAACAATTTGCATTTCAGTAAAATTAAGGACGAATCAAGTTATCAAATTAATATAATGATGGAAATCCTAGAATACACGTCACAATTTCCGCCTTAGTTTTAATTAATTGTGATATTAAAAAAAGAAACTATTGAATACAATTAATTTCACTTTATTTTATTATAATAATATAAAACAAGTCAACGCGACTTGTAGCAACAAGTACGTTGTGTCAACGAAAATAACGAATGTAAATAAATACCTATATGATAGTTTTGCATTTCTTCATTAAGTAACTAGTGCGCACGCGCCGTTGTCACTCACTACCCTGCCTTTATGTCACAACTTGCTGTCAGTAGCTTGACGATTGTTTACTTTTATTTCCATTTTCGTTTCGTTTAAAACAGTGGTTCCCAACCGGTGGTCCGCGGACCACTGGTGGTCCCTGGAAGCACTAGAAATGGACCTGAAGCTGCCCAAAAAATATTGAGATGCAGCAAAATATCTATTCACTGAACATAAGATTTTCTTACACCCAGAAGTTATTGTAATAGTGTTAATTTTAGGGTGATTGCAAAACAGGTGGTCCGTAACGACATAAACATTTTGTAAAATGGCCTTTCAGGGCTTTAAGGTTGGGAACCACTGGTTTAAAAGCTTCAAATTTTAGGATAATCTACTGTGCGTTTTCACATAGCACATCAAATAAACCAACAGATAGTAACATAAAGTTAAAGTAAGTGTTATAATTATGATTGTACATAGACAGAGACGTCGTCTGAAAGCATGTACTCGCGATAGAGTTGATAGTAGTGTAGTAGGTGTGGTGGCGGGCGCTAGCAGTGCGCGGCGTCGGCGCACAGGTGCTGCTTGCAGACCGTGCAGTGCGGGCGCGACACCGCCACGCGCGAGAAGATCTCCGACGCCGACAGCTCCTTGCTCAGCTTGCTGCACATGCTGTACGACACCGTCTTCTTGCTGAAGTCCTTGGCGGGCACGCACGTGCGCGCGCGCACCGGCCCGATCTCCTGCCCCGTCTCCACTGCGAACACACCACGCGTCAACGACTCGCTCCCAACGTGAACTACTGACGCATTCGCCCCGACTTACCTAGCTTGGCCGACTCCGACGTGATGACGATGCACAGGAACGCCATCCCCGGGATGTAGCAGTCGATTTTGGGCACCTGACACAAACGTGACTTATATCAGTGTAGCCAACGAGAGACGGGAGACTCTTGTATGTAGGATAACTGAACTCGTGAACTCACCGTGGTGTTGGCGTAGTCGGGGTGGTCGGGGTCCCAGCAGCCCGGGTGGTCGAACGACAGGCAGTTGTAGCACTGGATGCCCTTCACCGTCGGAGACACGAACTTCTTCGTGTTCAGCTTCTTGTGCTTGCCTGTTCGATGTTAATACATATGTCATTCATTTCTAAATACATACATAAGCTCACGCCTGTTTCCCGGCGGGGTAGGCAGATACAATGGACCTCCACTTGCTCATTTTTAAATACAACATTGTTAAATACTTTTCATAATGTTAACATGGAATAGACTCTCGTTAGGTGAAACTATAGATAGAAGGTTTGTTGTGTAGTTACCGAGCACGGCGACGGAGACGAGCAGGAAGTACACGAGGGTATTCTTGATGGCGATCATGTCGAGCGCTGGCCGGCGACTGTGGCCGCGCCGAGCGCGAGCCGCCTTATGTACGAGCGCGGCGCTGACGTCACAGCGCACAGGGTGCGGCGGAGCTCGCGCACTGTGAACCGTACCGAGAGCGCGCCGCGAGTTCTAGGTTTAAGCCTATGTTTACTAAACACTCAAACAAGCTCTATTTGAAATGTAAACGGCGCCGTTGGAATTGTGAATGATGTTCGTAGACGTCTACCGTTCATTATATACAAATACTAATTGTCTTGACACCACCACCATCAGCCCGTATAACATCCGCTGCTGAACATGGGCCTCCTCCCGAAGGAGGGTATTTCCCATAGTCACCTCGCTTGGCAGGCGGGTTGGTGACCGCAGTATTATGTTGTACCACACAAGGAAACGCTGCTGCCCGTTCCTTGACATACGATTATTATAGATGATGTTATAACAATCAGGACCAACGGTTTAACGTGCTTTCCGAGTAACGGAGGGTAGTCCCTCAACCAACCAGACCCGGAAATAAATCTTAGAATTTACATAAAGATTTCTTGCCCGGCGTGGGGATCGAACCCACGACCTCCGAGATTTAAAGCGAGCCAAATACCGCTACCCTACGGAGGTTATCACCATCAATTACATTTGATTCCCTGTAAAAACCATAGCCATACTATTTCCATTGTAAGAAATTAATTATGTAATTATTCACGCCACAAGACGTTTACATGGTTTTGTTTAATGTAACGACGTTAAAAAAAAGAGCTGTTCATTGTAACAGGTGTGCGAGCAATACTGATAGAAGTGGTTATGATTGTTGTATTTGACATATCTTTGTACCATGGAAGTGTGAAAATAATGTGGCAAATAGTAAGTTGCCAAATAACATGATAAATAGGAATTGGAGAAATAAACTTGTTCTGTCATCCTGTACGGCATATGATAGTCGATAGACGGTCACCGTAGCCTAGTTGGTAGTGCTCCTGCCTACGAAGCTGGTGGTCCTGGGTTCGAATCCCGGTAAGTGCAAATATTTTTGTGATGAGCACGAATATTTGTTTCTGAGTCATGGATGTTTTCTATGTATTTAAGTATTTATCTATCTATATAAGTATGTATATCGTCGCCTGGTACCCATAGTACAAGCTTTGCTTCGTTTGGGGCTAGGATGATCTGTGTGACATTGGCCCTAGATATTATTATTATTATAGATGTAATTCTGGAGTGTAGATATAACTCTGATATACTATATAATACACCTTTCAACAATATGTACACGCTGTAGCGTGGGTAACTAGAGGTTTGTTTGTATGTTGTTGTTAGCGCACACTCACGACACAACTATGCCTCCACATTCTCGCAGTTCCGAATATATGCATCATATTTCATTGAAGTAGTTTTCCCAGTCGCGCTACCGGCGAACAACTCCCTGCGATGAAGCTTGAATTCAAATAAATCCTTGTAATTATACTCATAAGATTGTTTATTCAGATGTGTTTTTGATGAAACAAACCGAGCTGCTGCTATGAACATTGCCCTCTGAATGGGCATGAGGACTAAAATATCTATTTAGTCCGTCAGTTAGATCACTAAAAAATATTGGACACGTATTTTTTTATTTATCAAATCAATAAAAAATGACAAAGATACAGAGCAAAAACAAACTGTTACTATAAAGTTCAGGAGAGGGGGGCTTGTGACATCACTATTAGGTAAAATTGTACTATATAGTGACGTCACACAAAATTTCAACGCGCTGTATCTTCGTCATTTTTTGTTTGAGGAACGAAAAAAAAATACGTGTCCAATATTTTTTGGTAATCTAACTGACGAACTAAATAGCTTTTTTTAGTCCACATGCATATTACAGGTAGAAGAAGAATACTTCATATAAATTCCTTATGCTTTTTTAATATTGAATCGTAAGAGCGACCACTTGTCTTGTATATCGCAGTGATTATATCGCAGTATATCTAAATATTTCATTTCGATTTGTTTTAATTGAAACAACAAATTAGGCAACTATTTAATTGGTTTTGTTTTAAGTTTCTGTAGTCACGAGGGTATAGGCAATTCTGTAATTCGCATTGATTGTAAATGCTCTGGGGGTAGTAGTGCTGTATATGTTGACTAGATGGGTCTGTGCCGTCATAAAGTTTAAGAAACACCTTTACATTTCAATGAAATCGTTCGTTCGTGTGTTAATGCACCGAGCCTTGGTGTCATGAGAACTGGGAATTGCAAGATTCACATAAGTGTTATAATATTTACATGAACATGATATCGAACATGGATAACAATTGGTATTCCATAACAGTGCTCTTAAACATATTATTTATTCATTGCACTTGCCGCTGTGCGATAATTATAGTTCTGGTCATAATATGTAGAAATCTAAGTGAGACACTCGCTCGTGTAGATTTGGTTTCCTTCTTTACTTTATTCGACAAAGGGTCGGTTTGTGTCAACCTTCAACGACATATAAGTGTCGCATTAACTAACGAGAACAAAAGTGTATTGTGGCGTAATATAATTATAGAACAAATCGGTTTGGTTATTATCAGTTAGGTGACAGTACATGCCAGATTTAGTGTTAGAGAGCAATTCTATGGCACTTTTCAGACGCGCGAGGTGGCGTGTCGCGTGTCAGACAAGTGCCCGTACAGCACTCCACGAGGTACTCAGAACATCGTCACATTAGTGGCACTGTGCTAAGGCTAACTAGTATAGAACATTGAGAAGTAGGTACTTAGCTCATTGTATTTATTAATACAATTTATTAATTACTAGCGGCCCGCCCCAGCTTCGCACGGGTGGACTTTTATACCCTACCCCTGTCCTACCCTACCCCTACCTCTACCCTACCTCTACCCCTACCCTACCCCTACCCTACACCTACCCTACCCTACCCTACCCCTACCCTACCCTACCCCTACCCTACCCTACCCTACCCCTACCCTATCCCTACCCTACCCTACCCCTACCCTACCCTACCTCTACCTCCCTACCAATTTTCAGCCAAATCGGTTCAGCCGTTCTTGAGTTATAAATAGTGTAAATAACACGACTTTCTTTTGTTTTTAAAATGTATTCTGCTATTCGGGACGGAAACAAATCCAACAAATCAAAAACCATGGCAATCGGTCCAGCCGTTCTCGAGTTATAAGTGTTGTAACAAACACGACTTTCTTTTATATATATAGATTTACATTTATTAGCTGATGTATTCAGGCCGTTTGGGAGACATTTCGTACTCATTTGCTTGTGGTAATTACTATTTATTCATGCGTTTTTCCGCAGGGTTACCGCATGGAGTGTCCGCCGGGCTGCCCCGCCGCCGTGTACGAGCTGATGCGCGGCTGCTGGCAGTGGAGCCCCGCCGACCGGCCCAGCTTCCGCGACATCCACCACGCGCTCGAGCACATGTTCCAGGACAACTCCATCACCGAGGGTACTGCGAGCACATTGACTATACTATATCTACTCGGTTATTAAATGCGAGCCATGTCGGATCAGCACATGCCAACTTGGTTTACAGTTTTGGCTTCCGTACACAATGGGTAAAAACTGAACTAGTACCAAGACCCCGCTATCCGTCCGAGATTGTAAACTGTATCTCATGAAGCTTAATAGTAACAGTTGAAATTTTCACAAATTGTGTATTTCTGTCGATTCTATAACAAGAAATACTAAAAACAGAATAAAATAAATATTGAAGGAGGGATGACCCCACACAATGACAGCGGTATTGTTGTCGTTTGTGCTCGGTATTAACAACGGCTACAGGTAGACGATTGAAAAGGTAAAATAATATAATATTTAGTGTTGTATAACTAATGGTGCCGAAAAATGCGTGTTCGAGTCCGACTCGCAATTAATTATTTGTTATGCCTGATTAGTGGATACCAGTATAAAAATAAATTTTGTGAAAAAGTAAGTGTAAGTAATGAGAATGTGTGTTGTGACGTCGACAGAGGTGGAGAAGCAGCTGCAGGAGGGCGGCGGGGCGGGCGGCACCCCGCAGATGTCGCTGAAGAAGGGCGGCGAGGCGCGCGCCGTGCAGCTGCGCCGTCCCACCAACCGCCGCGGGAAGCAGGCGCCCACGCCGCCCAAGAGGACCAGGTACACCCTGCGCTCGCCTACATCTAATACATTGTACTGAGCATTCATTTAACCGATACTAGCTCTAAAATAATTTAGTATTGTGTAGTGCAGTTAGGATGTTAATTAGCTTGTACCTACTTGTTAGCCGATCATTCAGCTAAACATACTTTAACTCCAATTTAAGTGTACACTAATATTATATAGCAGTAGCGTTTGTTTCTTCCCTTGAATGGAACGACTCAACTATTTACTAACTAAAGTCAGGCGAAACCTTTTGATCAAAGTTAATATTCCACGTGAACAGAGTCGCGGGCACCAGCTAGTCTGTTAGATACACCAGGCTCTGTACAAATGAGTGTATTCGTTTCTGTTCATATCTAGCTTCATTCATGTTTACTTGTACAAAATCTTGGAATGAGCTACACTGGAACACCAATTGTTTATTGCATAAGACATTTTAGAAGAGGGATCAAAAATAAATAGCGTTCAAATTAATTTGAATAGGCAATGTAACTCTTGCATATGTTATATAATTATATTATGTATTAGTAAGGCAAATTAACTTTGCACGAGAGATACGCATGAACAGTATTCTGAGAACGTTGCCACGTAGCATATGTTTCTAATAGTTTTAATTTAATAAGTAAGTTCTGCGATGTATAAAGTTACAGATAATATATTGTTTGTGGTTTGTGTCGCAGCTTGCTGTCGTCGTGCAGCTCGTTCCGCGAGTCGCAGTACGCGGCCGACGAGCACGCGCCCGCCGACGACCAGCTCGCCTCGCTCAACGGTCAGTCGCACGCGCGCACGCGCACGCACTCGCACACGCACACGCACACGACCAACACTATGGCACATCGCTTGTCCACTTACTCTACTGGAAAGGGGCTGGGACCAGGCGACATGTGTGCGAGACACATAATACATTTTTATATGGTATTACCTTCCATCGACTGAATTGTAACTTGTTGCAAGATATAATTGGTTGTGTGGTAGGTATTTGTATAGAGTGTCGCCTGAGCCGGCCGCCTACACTACGCACTACTACATACATATTACACTGGCAACTACTGACTACCAATCCCGAACATACACATATATATTTAGTAATGATGACAGCCTCACAAATGTAAACGCTTCATATAAACTGAATCACTGCTACATGTAAACACAGATCACACCAACTGTACAATATGGCCTGTATCAAATGTGCGTTAATAAACGTAACTGAGTATTGGTCCTGGGGCCCTGACAAACTGCTCTCTGTCTAAGTAAGTCTAAGAGCCGTGAAAGATCAACCTTCACCCAGATGAAACATACTTTTTGTCAAATATTATTCATAAACAAACATGGCTATAATAACTTGCTTATCAAAAAAAAGTTCATGGCTAAGTTTTATTTAATTAATTTTAATCACTTTACAGAAAGTAGGGTGTCGGACGTTGGTGTGATAAAACAGGACACAACCAGCTGCCCTCTGCCTGACCGAGTGTGCATGCACTTTTTGTATTATTACATGACATCATATTTATATATTGAGATTAAATTCATTTGATTATCAAGAGAAAGAAAGTTGATTAAAAATAATTCAATCAAAAATAGCCATTAACACTTTTTGATAGGCGAGTCATAGGCGTGTTTGTTAATGAAATTGACAAAAAGTGTGTCTCATCTGGTTATCAGATGGGTGAAGGTTGATCTTCCACGCCTACTATGACGTAGCGCTGTAACCCTTGGGCTAGAACACCGTTCAACAGACATTGTCAATATACCTAATGGGCAATATTTGTTCTAAACACCTCAGGATACATTATATTTCTGTAATGGTTTGCTTGGAGACGGGTGACCACTAGCAATTAAATATTTGAGATATTTTATAAATGATATAATAATAGGTTTATATTGTATCCGTGCAGAGAAAACTAATAATAACAACAAAATACGCTGACGGTCGCTACATTCTCATACTTTACGCCTTGTAGTTTATATTTATATCGAGCTGGCCACAAACTACATCGTCTTAAATAAATGCAAGTTTTGCTTGTACTATCACGACGGAACATTTATCGACGTGCCCAAAAATGCACACAAATACGTTCACTTTATTGAGAAACTTATGAAGTTAACTTTTGCTTGTTAATCGATTTAATTAACTTACAATTTTGAAATATAATTTAATAGATTTACTTTCGAGGCAATGCTGCGTTACCAAATTGAAATAATTTTCTCGTGTCATATTAATCCAAATGTTAGTTGTTCCAATGAGCCTGGTGTGTACATGTGTTGTGCGAGGGGGAGTCTGTCTCTAGGCTAAGCTGTGAATGTGATGTGCGTCGACTGATCCTAGCGTTTTCTGTTTGTTGTCCGCTCGCTCAGGTGTGTAGCGGCGTAAGTATACGATGCGTTTCGGATAGACAAGTGTACCTAAACTATTGTATAACTTTATGTATTTTTACCTAAACTCCTCAACATTAGATTAAACCTGAACATTAAATGAATGCGTATAACGTATGCACTCTCCGTATTACACCCAAAGTAAAAGAGCCCGCGGGGGGAGGGGGGACGTGCGAGCGCTTTACATGTGAACGCACGCCGCTCGCTCCTATTTAATGTTTCTTAAAAAATAAACTTAATTTTTTTATATACCGAACAAAGAAAATTCCCCAACGGTTATTTGACTTTTTCAATCTTTGGTACAGAATTATGGGATGTATGCACTAACAAGCCTGCATTAATGTAATCCCTTTACAAAATAGTATATAATGTAATACATAACAAGTACAAGCTGGCACCGTTGGTATGTTCTCTGTTCGCGCTCGCTCGGGTGCGACCGGCGCGGGCTCTCCTCGCTCCGGCCCGTGTCTCTGGCGTTCCTTGCGTTTCATTCTTAACCTATACGAGTTCAAGTTGTGAACGACGGTCAGACTCTGGGCTGAAGCGACGACAGCCATTCTTTAAGCTTCACATATTTTATGTGTATGTGTATTTAATATTATACGTAGCTAACTTAGACATTTTATGCACTTATCTTATTGATTTATTAATTTGTAATATATTGTAGACTTATATAATTATTTAGCGAATCGCCACCTCGCGGTCGGAACGTGTCAACGCATACAGAACACGCATTGATCCTGTTAGTGTGACGTTGTGTTTGATGTCCGCGCGCGAGGCTCTTTTAATGTCTCTACTAATAGCCGTTTCATTTAGGTTGTTTTGTCATATTACATTAAAAGATCCTCAAACGCGTAATATATCAAACTCCAGACCTTGCTATCCGCGCTGCGTTGTGTGGACATTGAATCAAAGCGCTGCTCAAGTAACGGACGTCAGTATTAGTCGTCGGGCGTCGGGACACCCTTGAATAACTAACCTCTCATCTTTGACACTTGTATTAAATTAAAAAAATTGTAAATGTGTGTGACGAATAATTTCATAAATGCGATTGCTTTATTTGCAAAATAAACAACCAAATTGTCCAACAATGCAAGTAAAATATATAATTTTACGTAAAGTAACCTAATTGTGAATAAAACTAGTTTAACGATCGGCAGATTTTGAAAATGTTGAATATACGAGAGAGAGAGAGAAAGAGATAGGAGTTCGTGTAAATATGAAGTAAAATTCTATAATGATGGCCGACGAACTTTAGCATTCGATAGTGAGTGACAAATGTAGAAGAGCACAAGGTCGCGTTCGTACCACAGCGCGGGGTCCACATGGCGCGGGGTGGGGTGGAGTGTGTGGAGAGTAGCGGTGTGTGTGTGTGTGCGCAGGCGGGTGTCGTGTCGCCGGGGGTGCGGGGGGCGGGCGCGAGGCGTCGTCCGAGGGCTCGCTGTGCGAGGGCACGCCCGACACGGACGAGTCGGCGGGCGAGCCGCGCCACCGCGCCAAGCGTCGCCACCAGCCGCACCACCACCACCAGCCGCCGCACCACCACCAGCACCCGCAGGAACCACACAAGGTCAGCACCGACGCACGTATTCTTATATTTCTTAGGTTTCATTGAAAATAAACGACTGCATTTTATCCGTCGAAAATGTATAACTTAAATAACGGCATCTATGTCTTTTGTTGTAACATTATACAGTCAACCTTAATATAACGATTTCCTCGATTTAACAAATTTTTCGTAATCCCCTTGAACTGTCCATAAAAGTCAATATAAAATATACCTTTACATTGCGAACATCCTCTTTATAACGAATTTTCAACTATCAAGAAAATGAATAAATACCTCTAATTAACGAATTTTGTCGACCCAAAACCTTTATATAAAGTTCTCACCAATGTATGACTCTTAATCTCATAGTATATGATTCATGTCGCGACATGTTTCGGCATGCTTTTGTTCGTAAAACAATCACAAAAACATATACCTATTTATAACGAATTTTAGACCAACCTAACCTCAACATAACAAACCTCAGTTCAACAAATTATTTGATATAACGAATATTTTCTTGTTCCCCTCCGATTTGTTATATCGAGGTTGCACTGTATAATTACATATTCAATAACAAATCAAGTACAATTAAATTATCTACTTATTATTCCATTTTAATGATATATTAAACATCAGTAATATCTCCTCTACACCAGCATCGCACAGGTCCGGAGAAAATTTATTAACTTTTGGCGAAAAAAATACAGTATTTATTTATACCATTTTCAATGTGGTTTTTAGCTCATACCAGAACATTATCTGGTAGATTTAAGTGTAGTTTTATTCATTTAATACATTAGCAAATTGTAATTGTAGCAATCGCGGTCCTACCGGTCTTCGAAATGTATCAATCTCTTTATAACACGTCTCTATATAGACTCTAGATTAATAAATTTCGATGACCGGTAGGGTTCCACCGTAGCCTAATTGGTTAAGGCATTAGGGGCTTAATCTAAGATGCGGGTTCGAGTCCCGCCTGTGGTCGAATTTTATTAATCTCTATTTTGAAACATAAAATATCTTTATTAATAAGAAAAGTAACATGAAGAGTATGACAAGTAAAATACGATGCGCGTCCAGGCGGGCGTGCAAGTGGCGGCGCTGGAGGTGCAGAACGTGAAGCGAGCCATCAACCGCTACGGCACCCTGCCCAAGGGCGCGCGCATCGGCGCCTTCCTCGAGTCGCTGCGCCAGAGCGGCGGCGGCGCGGGGGCCGCGGCCCCGGGCCCCGCCGCCTCCGCGGGCCCCGCGGCCCCCGCGCGCGACGAGGCGCGCTCGCTGTCCCCGCGCACGGCGCGCGCGGCGCCGCACATGATCCGCTCCAACTCGTCGGGCGGCGTGACGGGCGCTCCCGCCTCGCCCCGCGCGCCCCGCGCCGCGCCCGCGCCCAAGCCCTTCGCGGACGCCAAGCCTCGCCCGCGCCCGCCCGACCTGGAGTTCCCGCCGCCGCCGCCCGACCTGCCGCCGCCGCCGGACGACGGCCCCGCGCCGCCGCCGCCGCCGCCGGCCGACGACCGCCTCGCCAAGACCAGGAACATGAAGGAGATGCTGGAGCTCAAGCTGGTGGCCGAGATCAAGGAGCGCGCCGACAAGAAAAAGTACGAGGCGGACGAGACGCGCTCCCCGCCCGCGCCCCCGCCGCCCGCCGCGCCCGCTGCGCCCCCGCCGGACCCCGTGGCGCGCCTCGTGTCCGAGCTGTCCGAGAGCCTCAACCTGGAGCCCCCGCGCCGCGCCGACGACGACGCGCTCTCGCCGCAGGACCTCAAGGCGGGCCTGCGCAAGACCTCTTACGCCGGCGGCCAGGACGCCAGGAGAAACGAGCCCGAGATCAAAAACAACACCGATTTCAAATCGCAGTTGAAGAAGGTTGAGACCAAGAAGTGTTCGGCCGCCGGCAAGGACTCGGAGGACTCCGGCCGGTCCATCATCGATTTCAAATCGCGTCTGAGAAAAGTGGAGAGCGGCGCCAGCGCCACCAATGGCACCGGCAAGAAGGAGCAGCGGCCCTCGCCCTGCGAGGAGGAGCGCGAGGGTGGCTCGGAGGAGGACAAGCGGCGGAGCACGGGCTCCATCAGCAGCCTCAAGCGGTTGTGGGAGAGCAAGGAGAGCGAGGAGCGCCTGAGCCCTGCGCCGCGCCGCGCCTCCGAGGAGGAGGGCTCCCCCGAGGGCGCGCGCAAGCCCGCCGTGCCCTGCAAGCCGCCCAAGGGCAAGGGCGGCATTTACGCCACGCCGCTGGCGCCCGACGACGCCGACGACAAGGACCTGCTGGCCGCGCTGCGCAACACGCTGGACTGGTGCACCAACGAGGTATTCACCCACACTCCTATATGTGGCGGACACTGTAGGTTCGATCCCTATACTGACGTAAATCTATGATTCTGTTTTGGGTTTGGAGGATGTGCTTTGGAAAGTAGTTCAAGCGGTTGATTCCGATTGATATTGCATCATTTATAGTTATTTTATACCAAGGAACAGGCAGCAGCGTTTCATTGCGTTTAATACCATAACTAACTCGCTTGCTAACCGTGATAACTTTGGCATAACCATCCCTCGAGAGGAGGTCCACGTTCAGCAGTGGACGTGATACGGCGTGACGATGAGTAGGCTCATTAGAGTGTGTAATATAAGTAGAATTTGGCATAATGAATAAATGTGTGTGCTTGTAGTCGGCGTATATTACTGTGATAGTACTTGTGTGTGTCAGGTGCGGCGCGGGTGCGGCGGCGCGAGCGGCGGGCGCGGCTCGCTGTGGCGCCTGCAGACGTCGGAGCGGCTGGCGCGGCTGGGCGGCGCGTGCGCACGCGCGGCGGACGCGCGGCGCTGCTCGCCGCAGCTGCGCGTGCGCCTGCGCGCGGCGGCGGCGCGGCTCGAGGGCGAGGCGCGCGCGCTCGCGTCCCCCGCGCCCCCCACGCACCACCTCGCCGACGCCGTGGAGCGCGCGCTCAAGGACCTCGCCGACATCGTGCACAGGTACCGCGCCTTCTCCACACACACACATCTCCCCGGTTTCCACGCTTACGAACACATACACACATACACGTGTTTGCCCCTCGAGCTGTGACCGATCTCGCCGAGATGCTTATAGAGGCCCAGCACTCTCCCGAAATATTAATTTTATTCGTAACAGGAAATTATATAAATTTTCAGACCTCTAGAATCAAAATTCGTAGAAGTTTCATCAAATTATTTTGTCGACGACACACTGAATATCAACTTTCTGAGACTAAGTATCTTAAAAATGTTTATGATTATAAATTACAAAATCTGAAGTTTAAGACACGAATAAAATCCTCAGTTTAAAAACGATACCATTAATATTTAAAAAACTGAAGTCTGCTCTTAGCCTCATATCCCGAAAATTTACTTCATCTGATATAATCTAAACCCAATTATAAAAGTTCACAAAAGCCATTTGTAGAAAAAAAAATGTCACCCAATATGATAGCCTGATGCTAGCACTAGAGGGTAAATATATATCTCAGCATAGCGGTGTGTGGAGGGTGCACTCAGTGGCATGTATTGTTGCAGATAAGGGGTGCGCGAGAGGGGCGTGCCGGCGCCTGCGCAGGGCACGAGACAGCGCGAGCTCCACCTGTCCGATTAAGTTGTGCTAGTTTGTTGTATGTCGTTTATTTATCAGTGCCAAAATGTATGTATGTAAGAGACCGAGTCCGACAGCTCCCTTACATTCCGCCGGACGTAGTGCACTCCGTGACGTGTATCGTTCGCTTATCTACTGTTCTGTTTAGCATTTAACTAAATATATAGTAAGTTAAGTTTACGTTTAGAGGATAGGTGACAGACTGCGCAGTCGCGGCCTAGGACGACAGCCGAGCGCTGTCGGTTACCGCTGTATGTATGTGACGTTCCGTGTAGCGAACGACTAACTCAAACACTACTATTTTAAGTTAGCGTACTGTGATACGGCTTATATAATATTATATAATAATTATGCTCAATATGTTCTTTTACTATTATTTGTATTAATCGAAATTATAAGGTATTTTAATAAAATGATTACATAGTATAGCGATCGGTGGAGTCGCCCCCGCGACCACGTGACGCGTGTCGCTCGCGACAAACGCATGTGTATGCTAGTCTTTATTATTATGATAAACGTACGTAAGTTCTCTAAGATAGATTCGTGTACACTCCTTCAAGCTATTTTAATAATCAATATGTCATAAGAGTTTTGTATCAGCCGAGCGAGTCCGCTCCGCTGCGCTAGGCGAGGCTCGCTTAGCTCCGCTCCGCAAGACTCGCTCGCAGCGCATCCGCTCTCCTCGCGGTCCGCCGCCCTCTTGATTCCCTTCTATGATAAGTAATAGAATCCAAAGATACATAACAGATGTCCAATTGTAATGGAAATAAAATGATTTCTTTAAGATTGCTGTCTTTTGTTTAATGTCCCCAATTACGTCCAGCTCGGAAACCAAGCAAAGGAAAGCACAAACGTAAGCTCACGACACGAGCGTACGCGCATCGTTGGCCGCCGACACCTATCATTAGCTGGTTCTATTGAAATAAAACAAAACTTAGATAAACTAATTTATAAAAAACAAATTGTAACTCGCTGACCGACGACATACGTTGCCCTGTCTTTACTTAACATTTAATGAGACGTGATAGCTTTGAACAACCATGATATGCACTACCAGCAGCACAATTTATGTCAATGTTATGTCAAACGGCGGCGGTTAGCGGTTTGAATCGATTTACGTACTCAATTTTGAATAAAGTTCGTCTTTGTATATACCGTTTCTCAATTACTATACGAATACTATTTATTGCACGGATTTACATTTATTGAGTAATTGTGTACAGTAAAGAATTATTAAGAATCGTTAAAATCTATTTATGTATGATTTTATGACAGAGTAATGAGATAGACAGAGGATTGAGATAACAGAGGAAAATAAAATTCCTGATCGGCTTATAAGGCTGTTAGGAATTACAAAATTGTTAGTATTTCGTAATGCTGGTGTATATTTCGACGTACTGACTACTTAACTGTCTGTGACTGTTTTTGTTGTTCAACTGTCTAAAATAAATTTGAGTTGTAACGTTGGTTGTTTTAAACATAATACTTGTTCATCATTGATTACATGGTGAAAGCTAAAAAAGTCACGAAATGGTACGATTATTTATTAAAATTCTCTACATAATAAGTACTTATATAATACAAAATCATTCGTCTGTTTCCGAAATCGATTTGTATTGCATATGAGGAACAGCACTAAACGCTAAAATTTACGAAGTTCCTGTACTACAAAACCAAAGCGATATGCGATGGTATCGCTTGTTCGATGTTCATCACTTGTTAAAAGAAAACCTCTCATCAACCGCTCCAAGTAAAAGCCGCAATGTAATACGAAAGTTTTGTTCTTCTCAAATTTAGTATTATCAGGCATTACTGAGGGTCTTAAGACTAAAAATTGCAAAAAATATTTGTTTTTTAAATTAATTAGGTACGCATAATATTAATCACAAAATGACTTACCGATGGAAGGAAACGTTTACTTTATTTTTTCTCCTCGCATTTGTACAGTTTTTACAATTAATAACAGCACAATTTACCTTTTTAATATTTTTAACCGACTACCTACTATGGAACTAGAACATCGTATGGGATAACATATTTTTTGCTATTACACACATTTAACTGTTCTGAGGGTGCAACAATACGTGATAATAATAATATAAATATGTCGAATAAATGGATGTTCACACCGACATCATAGCTATTACATTTAATGAGTTCGATCGAAACGCTTCTTGGTACGCTGATAAGGTACCATGAAATTTTCGATCTCTCGGCCTCATTATTTTCGTTTTATACCGATTTTGTTTGATTTCATTTTAGTATTGCCACGGAATAAACAATAGTACAAGTAGAAAAGATTCACTCTGCAAAATAAATCTATACTAATATTATAAAGCTGCAGAGTTTGTTTGTTTGTTTGAACGCGCTAATCTCAGGAACTACTGGTCCGATTTCAAAAAATATTTCAGTGTTGGATAGTCCATTTATCGAGGAAGGTAATAGGCTATATTTTATTTTCAAAAAAATTAGTGATCCGTAAGAAAATTGCGATTTTGTAACCCAAGGTGTAAAATCGAAAACCTATTTATGCGTGCGCTGCAAAAACTATTAACAATAGAACAAAATGATATACTACGGGTTTGTAGGTCTTATTAATATCTACAAAAAAGTCCGGGAGAGTATATATCCAACTATCATAGTTTAGTCACAATAACCGCTTGTATGTTCATAAAAAAAAATTAAATCGTATGAATGAAGAAACTACGTTAAATGTGTATCGTAATATTAATCCTTATCCAAATTAAGCATTATGTTATCAAGGGTATTTATGTAGAAGTAGAATACTTTTTGTTTTATTCCAATCGGACATTTCGTTGAGAAATTATCACGAGTATAAAAACGCAAAGAATTGGTACCTAATAATGAGTTATTTGTCATAATAGATAAAGCTGAAGAGTTTGTTTGCTTGAACGCGCTAATCTCAGCAACTACTGGTCCGATTTGAAAAATTCTTTCAATGTTAGATAGCCCATTTATCGGAGAAGGTTATAAGCTATATTTCCCGTATAAAGTTTATACGGGAACGGGAATTACGCGGGTGAAACCGCGCGCGAAAAGCTAGTTAAAGAAATAAGGGCTCTTGTTGCAACTGAGATCGCGCGGCGCTAATTACCTACAGTTACAAGTAATTATCAATTAAACAAAACTATACATAGGTACCTACTCAGAGAACTATAAGAAATATGGCGGGCCCCCGGGCCCGCACTAATATCGTCCACGGGCCACATGCGGGACGCGGGACGCAGTTTGACGACCACGGATCATTTAGGTCGGCTTTTATTTTGCTGGCCATATAACACCAGCTACTGAGAAGGCACTTTCGGATTCAAATTCGCGAAGTGTGAAGGATCGTATTTTGACCGAAATTAATTTAAATTAGTCCCCCGGAATTAATTTCCTTTAGTCCTTGACTCCGTTTTTTTTTGTAAGTTAGTTTAATGTCTTGTCTTCTAGAAATTAGGTAGAATATGTAAGTATCAAAATTATCTGGATTCCAGGTTTGATCCCGCAATTTTGACGGACACAAATAAGACGTTTCTATGCTCGAGTGCAATCTCCTTATACTCGCGAGATGTCACCCATTCTTCGACCGAGATCAATCTCGCTGAATAAGGCCGAGATTGAGATTGCATTCCCTGTAGGTACCTAACTATTTATTGTATGTAAGCTAGGAGAAACTCAGAATAAATAAAACAAGTATTTAATTACATCGTTTATTTCACCAAAACATACACAACAAATTATATAAAGAAGTCAGAGTATTGGGATGTCAGCTTGCAGCCGATTAGGCACGACATTAACATATGATGTGCAACGGAACGATGCAACGTTGCAGTCTGTGACCACACGTGGTATGCGGAAGAATCTTCGCTATGCGATGTAACCCTGTACCGAGCGCGACAGTCAAACTGTCTCCTCTCCGTCTTCAGTACTGGGTACTGGCGCTAGTCGCTAACTTGTAGTTAGTCCCAGTGCGCTCCATGTAAATTTATAAAGGCAATACCAAGTCTTAAGACATAGGTAACTAAGATTATATTAGGTCAAATAATTCAGTAATAACACAATCGTGAGTACTTACAGAACAAGTAAAAGTAGCATGTTAAGGCCCGGAAGCCTGTTTAGCGTAATTTTTGAGTTTATTTCAATTACTATTAACAAATAACAATGAATTTAGTCACAAGAATAAATTGCCAAAACTATTGTATTCATTATTAAGTATAATGATTTCATTGATTTGGCAATTTATTCTAGGGATACTAATTTTACACAAAAAGTTAATAACTAGATTCAAAAAATAAACATATTATTTAAAGTTTATTCTGAAAATATGAATTAATAATAATACTTTGAAATGTTGGTTTAGCGTTGAGCCTCAGAGGACGAGTGTCCGTTGTCGACGCGTGTTCGAGACGTCACCTATCGACCGCTGCGACTCACACCGCGCTGCTGCGACTAGTCGCAGTGTCGGCGTGTGCATGTCGTGTTGAATATATGTAGGTCAGGAACGGACTGTTACGGTGATGTAATGCCACAAGAGAATACATTGAATGTTTAGCGTTACATATTGTGCATGTTTGTGCACGTAACGGTCTGTACACAGGGAGACCGCTAGTGCGATGTAATAAACGGCAATTGGTTTCTTTCGGACAACATTTAGAGTTGATCGGACGTACCGACGTCTATTTAGAGACAAATAGAATAATGTATACGTTAAAATTGTATAGATAATAGAAATAGAATATGTCGGTGTAGAGTTTACCACAGCTTGTTGTGGTAGAACTTGACATCGAAAAATCCGCGATCCGTGAGCTGGGAGTCACGGCGAGAGAGCGATCCGGCAGCGGGAGTTGTGCCTCCGGACGGCAGCCCGGCCGGGGGGGCCCCGGCTCCGGGCCCACCTGCTTCTCCGGCCCCGGGCCCAGCTCCTACCCCGGCCCCGGTCCCAGCTCCAGCCCCGGGTATCCCGGGGGCCACGGGCAGCGTGTTCGGGCGCTCGGCACCCTCCACCACAGGAGGCCCCTCGCGCGTGCACTTGATGGGTTCTTCGAACTCCTCGTCCTCGCAATCGGGTATCTCGCCGCACATATCTCCAGTCTCGTCCCACCGCTCCGGCGACTCGTCGCGCTCATCCTCGGGCGACTCGTGCGAATCGCTTCGCAACATACAAGATAGAGCGTTACCTACCGACCACACTGACCAAACGTATGGTATCATCTCCTCGATGACACAAGTCTTATTAAGTTATGATCAACAAAATTATAATGAAATAAAAATAATTGTTATTATAAATTACTTTATTGGTTCATATAAGATCTGACGGGCCGCACGCTGACGTCACCACATCTCAATCTATAAATTAATAAAATATTCGACTCTTCTACAACAACATCAACGGTCGAGTGAGTCGCAGTGACGTCGGCGCACGCGCACCGTACGCCCGCACAAAGCATACGCGGGTCGCTTCACAACAAATTTACATAAGCTCGTCTGCATGAGACCACAACTTACTACACACATTCATTATTTAGTGCAAAACAAATAAAATAACTAATAATAAATTAAAATAATAGAAATACAAAAAAATATATCACAGTGCATGGTTACTAACTTAGCCTTTTGTGTGTTTACGATAGTACATAATATAGTAATGTATTCCTAAGTATGAGCTGCGCGGCAGACATCGTGGCGGACGCGCGTCACTACTAACAATCATTCACCCACAGATCACGACGACGACCACTACGGTGACGTCAGTGCGGACGTCTGTACGATGGAGCATGGATGATATATCCGTTATCTACTCGTATAGGTATTAACTTAGGGAGCACGGATGACAAGCGTATAAAGATTTGTTCATTAATAATGCCCACAGAATGTGATATCAAGAGTGTTAACATGTAAGATCGATGAAGTGACTACCAATGAAATTCTGCGCCGAACCCTCGGACACGAAAGCACTGCAGAGAAGTAATTTGTCAGAGGACTATCTATTCAATAACTGACATGTTTAACACTAAACTAGGTAAATAAATGTTTCCTGACAAAGGATCCTATTGTGCGCACACTGACTCAGAACATATCCTATCGAACTAGAAAACTTTATTCTTTTAGGTGATTTTAGAAAAAGTATAATAACCTTAATTTCATTATTTATTAATTCATACGCTGTTTTAATTTTAATAATTTCAAAAATCTTGAAAAAAACCTTCCGTCGATAATATATGGAACGTAATTTATCTATATTAGTGAAAAACTCAGTATGGATTTATACATTTTTGATTAAGTACGTCTCAATTGTAAAAGATACGATTTATTGGCCATGTTGAAGAAACGCAGTTCACTGATTGGCTCTCAAGGATTTACCTACACTTGAAATAAACTTGAAAATGTTGTTGAAGAAACTGACAAATGAAGCTAAATACAAACTGCTATGAATGCAAAGTGGCTGTACAGGAATAATGTGGAGACCCGGGTCGGATCCGGCTGCCATCGTAAAAAAGACAAATTTGTACGCGCACTAACTATTTATGTAATTATATCTATCGAGTAGGGGAGACGGACGGACGAGGCGCCGGCACACATCTGTTGTGATGTTCCAACAAATTGCGACGATATATACTAACTTATACACTAAAAGAAGTACGTGTTTTCTTCTACAAATATTATTTTTTTCATTTGATAAAAATATATTTATTTTCTTTTTAAATTAAGCAATAAATGCGTAAATATGAAAAACGTACAGCAGTTTATAACAGCAAAATGTTGTGTTGGGTGATGTAACGGTACTACTTGTGTTAGTGTAGAGTATATATACAGTGCAACCTCGATATAGCAAATCGGAGGGGAACAAGAAAATATTCGTTATATCAAGTAATTTGTTGAACTGAGGTTTGTTATGTTGAGGTGAGGTTGGACTAAAATTCGTTATAAAGAGGAATATGATTGTTTTACGAACAAAAGCGTGTCGAAACATGTCGCGACATGAATCACATACTATGAGATTAAGAGTCATACATTGGTGGGAACTTTATATAAAGGTTTTGGGTTGACAAAATTCGTTAATTAGAGGTATTTATACATTTTATTGATAGTTGAAAATTCGTTATAAAGAGGATGTTCGCAAAAATGTTCGTAATGTAAAGGTATATTTTATATCGACTCTTATGGACAATTCAAGGGGATTACGAAAAAATTGTTAAATCGAGGAAATCGTTATATTGAGGTACGTTATATTAAGGTTGCACTGTATATCTCTATCAGTGACAGTAATATTAGTCTAAGACAATAAGAAAACTAAAAAATGATAATATTTGGAAACACTTAACTAGACTCGTTTCACCACCGCACCGAGCGCAATGGATCCTCAATATCATTACAATCAGAATAAAACCCCGTCGCCACACGGCATTTTATTATAAACTCAATTAAAAAATCACCAAAATTAATTGCGAATAACAATTATTTTCTTAAGTAGTTGACTGATACGCAAGCTTGCTGTTTGACGAAGGGGGGAGCAGACGTCAACAAATTCAGCAGCAAGTTATACGGCATACACGTAGGGTTGGCAAATTTTTTTAACAAGAATAATGTATATTTCGGTCTGAGAAGAATATTGAACAGTATTCAAAAAAATGAAGAGTATGTACATGTCACACTTGATTTGACATAAAACATTTAAAAAACTCGGTCAGCGTCTCAGTCTATTACTTATTGTCTTAGGCATTTTGACGCTCGAAATAGTAATAATTTAATATCAACATTTTATTTAATATTTTAATTCAAATTTTAGAATTGTCTTAACGTTATTTGAATGCTACCACTTCTCTCGATACCTATTGAGGATCCATTCAGTAATATAAATATTCGATCAATTATTGTCCGATTCGATTGATTGCGACATCATAAATAAAAACTATGAATATTAACAGCGATATAAATTCTAAATAAACATGATATCGATCCCTGCATAGCGACACAAACACACACAGACTGTCAACACGGAGACACCGCGACGTTCTGCGACTCCGAGATGTCCACAGGGCGGGTGGGGAGCTCCTCGTGGTGCCCGGCCACCGGCGGCCACCTCTCTTTTAGTTGGTGGTCGTCGGCTAACAGCCGGCCAGATGGAGCGGTAGCAACAACTAGAGGCCCGCGGGCGGGGCGTCATCATCAAGAAGATGCTCGAGAGCGAGAGTTCGGGGGAGTCGATGGCCTAGTCTTCTGTGAGCCGCGGAGCGGGTGAGACGCTCCGTAGACGACGCTTTGGGCGCGCCGGTGGCAAGTGAGATGAGTTCGATAGTATTGACAAGTTCAATGAAGCTCATTGTACGTAGCCAATCATTCATAATGGTTATTAAAGTTATTATGAATTGATTATTGTTTTTAATATTATAAAATGTATTGATTGTTATGTGTGCGTTAGTATCGCTACAACAGGTGTATGTGTGCGTCGCAGGTGCCCCCTCAGTGCGAGTTCATAGCCCGGCAGCGCGCGTAGCTGTAATAACGTAAAACGGTAATAAGCATAACGAAAAGTAACAAAATAAAATGAAACTTAGTGTTAAATGTTGTCATGTCTGAATTAGCATTGGGCTGGTCACGTGACGCCCCCCTGCACCTCGGGCTGCCGTCTGCAGTCCACTATTGTCGCGCTTGCAGTATATTGCTGCTTCACGAACCGTCCGCTTTGTAATTGTACAGTACTATGACTCAAGTCGGGAATTGAACTAAATTAAATGAGAATTTCTGGCAGATATCTATTCTCTGAATCTATCTATAGGCTCTTACTATTTCACCGGATCTAAAACAATTGGTTTAAATAAAACATAATCAACATGCGCAAGAGCGAGTGGCGCCCTCGGCTCAGGGCGGTCACTGGCGGAAGGACAACGATGACTCGTAATATTTTCATGGGCTTGGCAACTGTCATCGTACAGGTGGCGAGCATTTTTTTATATTTTTTTTATTGCCTTCACTTGCACACCAGCAAGCTGCACACCTGATGGTAAGTGTTAACCGCTGCTCATGGACTCAAGCAATGCCAGGGAAGCAGACTGTCATTGCACAAGCCGCTGCCTACCGAAATAGGAGTTTTGCTGGCCAATTTGGCTTTGTCTGCCACATGACTTCTGAATTGGACCTTGCTGCTTATTTCAACGCCGAGGATTCCAATACTCTCGGAAATACGAAGAGATACACCTTGGAACTGAGGCGCTATGTCAAACGAGTCCTTCTTCGCAGTGAACGCGCAAACTTGTGTCTTCTTGGGGTTGAAATGAACTAGGTTCTTTTCACCCCATTCTGAGGCCCGCCCGAGAGAGCCCTCGACTTCAGACACAAGTTGTAACCGTCTTTGTTGTTTTGCATTTCGAGGGACTTTCTGATGGCTGGTATATTGCGCATCACCCGTGCTGTCATCTGCATAGCAATGCATGTTCTCAACTGATAACAGGTCATTGATAGGCAGAATGAACAGTGTAGGCGAGAGCACCGAACCTTGCGGAACGCCAGCGTTAATAGTTTTGGTATCGGAGCAAGAACCCTCGGCAACGACCTTAATGCTCCGACCGTCCAAAAACTAGCGATCCACTTGCAGAGTCCCTCGGGGATTCCATACGATGGTAGCTTCGATAGAAGGGCTTTGTACCAGACCCGATCAAATGCCTTGGCGAGGTCTAGGCTGACGGCGAGGGCTAGGCTGACGGCGAGGGCCTCTCCGTTGCCCTCCAAAGCCTTCGCCCAGCGGTGCGTGAGGTACGATAGAAGATCACCAGCCGAACGACCGTGGCGAAAGCCATACTGACGGTCGTTGAGCAGCTCGTGGTCTTCTAGGTACCGGAGCAGTCGGTTGTTGATTACACGCTCCATTACTTTGCAGAGCAAAGATGTCACTCACCGCTATTGGCCTGTAGTTCGTCGGGTCTGACCGGTCACCCTTTTTTAGGGATAGGGTGAACATAAGCTACCTTCCATGAAGATGGAACCCTATTGCACTCGTAGGAAAGACGGTTAAGGCGCGTTAAAACAGGCCCAAAAAGCACGACCCCCGGAGGGATATCTCTTGAGACGCTCACCAATTCTGGCAACGTGTTCGGCCTTGGCCACGGCAATGGCCTTTTTGCTGGATCTGGAACCAGCATTGAACTTCCGCTTCTCCTCCTTCACATTCGGGTCCCGACACTTCCTGGCATTATTCCAGGCCACGAATGCCAACTGCTTTTGGTGCGCAGCCACCCTGCTGGCGTTGTTATACCAGGGGCGACTGCGGCCGCCAACGGGTATTTTGGCGTTGGGAATGTATACATCCATTCCCAATAGCACCGTTTTCGTGACGCAGTTGGCACAAGTGTCAGGATCTCCGGAGGAGAAACAGAGCTGCTTCCAAGGGTAGGATGCGAAAAACGCGCAATCCATCCCAATCTGCTGAATTAAATTGCCAGACTCTGCGCGAACCAGTCGCACTCTTGGAGCTCGGGCTCGGAGGGCATCGGACGGTTCATTGTGAACTGATGAACTGGGAGCGGCGAGGGACTACAAAAGGCTACGACTCGAGGTACAGGGTCTACAGGTTCGATGCTAGTTGTCCTTGGATAGGACACTTTGTTATATTACCTTACACCCTTCATTGTAAATGCTTCGATATTTCGCATGAATATTGAAAAACATTAAAAATGTTACATGTAATATGCACGTCACCATGGTAGTATTTTCGGTATTAAATGATTATTAGTGTTCTTCCGGATAATATCTAATTGGCATAATTCATGACATGTCTACTACAAATATCTGCAAATGAACGAATACCAAAGTATAAAGCAACAAAACGCAGCGACTCGAAGCACCAGGTAACTAGTACACCGGAGATACTTGCCCATTATCGTAGTAATGCGCGCCGCCGTGGATCACCTGCAACATATAGACCAGCGTTACAACACCTGTGCCACCGCACACTGAGGCCTAAGGTTCAACTGAGTTGGACAAGTAAACAAGTTTTTTTTTCAGACGGACATATGCAGTTTAGTTTAAGTAGCCACGATTCTTTAGCCACTTCACACCGGGCATGAATGCCAGCAGAGTTTCAGCCTTAATAATTGGTTTAAAAACTAAGCAACCTGCGCAAGAGTTGGACCTCGGCTCAGGGTGGTCGCTTACGGGAGGGATTGAGAAATGATGACTTACTTTACATTTTTTTTGCTTTCGGACTTAGCGTCTACGAAGGCATCGCAAGATTCTTTGTAAACTAAGTGTCGGGAACAAGTTAACGAGTGAGTAGCAGTGTAGTGTATTGCAGTGCGGTGGTGTACGTACGTTGGCAATGGCGGACGGCGGCCTCGGCGCGGCGAAGCGGCCCACGGCGGCCGCGGCGGCCGGGGTGCTGCGCCCCGAGCGGCTGCTGCGCAGTCAGACATACACTTACTTACTTAGCACGTGCACATGTCATACAGATCAATACATTCACACCCTACTTGACGATCAAACCTATTATATTGCAAGTATCATCAATATATACCCACGAATCGAAGTTACTTCTACAAAAAGTATTCAAAGCCACATCAAAATGATTTTTGACAATTTATTTAATGGAATACAGATTATTTAGAGTGTCAGTGAACAAACTAGGGAAAACTACGCGCAGCAATACACGCTCTGTTTTAGAAAGAGGACTCTTTGAATTTATTTGATTGAATCATACTGAAACGTCTCATTCTGTGACTCACGGTACCGCATATAAGGATAGGTGATTCAGCGCAGGCACAAGTAGCAGAAATAGACATGTTTGATGCGGACTACGGCGGGTGACGGCGCTCGCATTGTTCGCGTTGTTCATACGATTAAGGAACGCCGCCGCTCAATGTGGGGTCAACTTTAGAGCGAATGACGGTCGGGTGAAAAGGTTGAGAATTACTGTGAATTGCAATTAACAAAACGAGGTATGATTTGTTATACATACATATATTACAAGATCTATATAACATTTAAAAACAAATATATATTTTGGTTTTAATAAACAAGAGATGGTCAAAATATTTAATCTTAGGGTAACTTCACGTTCGATTTTAATGAAAATTCTTCAGTGATGATACACGATCTGCCATTGAAATCAAATGAGCATTTTTCATTAAGTTATTTTAATGCGATGTTCTTACGACGTGTAAGAAATCTAACGATAAAACCAATATCAATAACAATTTATGGTTTGTTCAGCCATTTGCATTTGTGCAATAAGTCGAATATAACAAGCGCGGCATCACTCGACGGCGGATGTTCATTGGCCGCAGACCACTGAACACACAAAACCGCCGCAATTAGAAAGCGCATCTTGCGCCGGCGCACGCCTTGCAGACCCATCAGACTACTCACTCTTTCTATTATATGCAACCGTCACCCCCGCGTCTGCCGTCATTCACACGGCTAGTTACTTACTGTTTATGTTACACTGTACGTCTGAAGCCTTTCCGAAGTAGTCTGTTTATGTTCGAAACAACTCGCGTCGGGAACGGCTCGAGCTTATTATAAAATCTGGCTCTAAATTTAGTGCTTCAGTGCATGTTCGTTTTGTTGGCGAGCGGTCGATGAGAGTGAACACAGTTTAGTTATAAGTGGAGGAGTGTGTCTGTCGCTATTGCAAAAGTATGATTGAATATACTGCGTAATCAAATCACGACCAGCAAACAAATAGATACAGTTATGCCTGTTTTGACGACCTCCGTAGCGAAGCGGTATTTGGCTCGCTTTAAATGTCGGAGGTCGTGGGTTCGATCCCCACGCCGGACAGAAAAACTTTGTGTAAATTCTAAGATGTCTTTCCGGGTCTGGTTGGATGAGAAACTACCCGCCGTGCCTCGGAAAGCACGTTAAACCGTTGGTCCCGATTGTTTTAACATCATCTATAATCGTATATTAAGGAACGGGCAGTAGCGTTTCCTTGTGTGGTACATCACAATACTGCCGTCACCAACCCGCCTGCCAAGCGTGGTGACTATGGCAAATACCCTCCCTCAGGGGAGGCCCATGTTCAGCAGTCGACGTTATACTGGCTGACGATGATGATGATGCCTTTTTTTGGGTATATCTTTATTTTGAAAGTTCGTTCGTAAACCTATGCTATTGAATTCCTTTCTATACATGCCACATGAACTAAAACACAACGTCCCCAGCAGCCGACCTGATAATATGAAAGTGTTAACAAACCTGGCTGCTTCACCGTCATGGTACTCGAAGAAATCCCGAGTAACAGCAAAGTTGTTGTTCTGACGAATCAGCTTCTCTATGCCGTAATTCTTGGCGAGAAATTGTTCCATCTTCGGGGAAGGACCGTCGATCGCAAGCTCTTGGGGTTGACACTCCTGGTCCTGGAAGACGATAAATGTGAATAATATGCCACCTCCAGGTCATAGTACAACACGACGAGATCTAAGCTTTACTTGGCATGTGTTATTAAGCAGAATATAGTTATTATCTGGCATTAAGTCAGCGAGGCACAATTTGAGGAGGTGCTATGAACATAACAAGTAATTCACTCATTGACTTGTTTATAATAATAGCTACATTTCTACATCTGATTGCACAAATCAAGAAGAGAGGAATCTGGGGGCAGTGTATAGTGGCGACTCACATTCAGCATATAGTCGAAGAGCATTCGACCGTAGCCGTTGCGCTGACGGGAGCCTTGCACGTAGAAGTCCAGCACGCACAGCGGCTCCACCTCGCGCACCTGGTCTGCGGAGTCGAACAAGAACAGATGCTTGCGGCCCACCTTCAGCAGCCCGATGATCTCTCCGCGGCCCCTGCAAACAATCACAGCTCTCTTGTTATCTCAAGCTTTTTGGCATTAATTAATAAATAACATTATAATATTTTGATGATACATGAATGGCTAAGGAAGTCACCCCGTCGGTACACTTGTATAGCACTTGTACCTATATATCATTATGTCGCTACTAATGTTACAAGGTTAATTAAGACGACGCAAGCAATGCTAAGTTTAGCATTGAAAACCGCACAGCTAAATAACAAAAAGCATTACTTACATAAGAGTCGCAACTTAAATAATACCGAGTCACTACATGACACCCGGCAACGCCGGTTTGCCGAAAATTTTTCAATTATATACATTTTATCAACCGCATGAACACAGACAGATATTGACACAATAAATAATTGTATTAATCGATAGTACTAGTTTTAGTTCGCGCGACAAACCACAATCAGAATTGAAAGTTATTAACATAGAGCACGGTCCGCTACAGAACATTCCGCAGGCAGCAACGCTTCGACGCACAGATTTCGCAACATACAGGGCATATCAATTGCACACTAGTATCAACAACACGTGAGCGAGGCCGTACATTCATAAAATAGATGCTTTGTCTAAAAACGTCTCACGTAAAACTGCACAATACTGAATGTGCGAGTCAATCATCAGTTAAAGTAACAACTCAAGTTCGCTTTATAAGCTTGTTCAAATATGTACAGTCAGCATAAAATAGATAGTGGCAGTGAAGATCTTCAAATATATAGCAACATCCAAAATAATCATAAATATTGACGCATCTACAGTGATCAAATAGTTGAGAGCGTCCTCCGTGTTCAAATATACCGGAGGTAATATACCGTTTTAGCTGTTATGTGCTTTCCGTGGCTTGGTTGTAAGTTGTAACGAAGTACTAGGCGTTGTGGGTGCACTTTGTTACAACCAAGCCACCGACAGCACGTAACAGGTAAAACGCCATCGATATCTAAGACACTATATTATTAGACAAGACATTGACGAGAGGAATTATTTCTGTCACCAGGCTGTATCTCATGAACCGTGATATATAGACAGTTGAAACTTGTTCACAAATGGTTCCTTATTTCAAAATAATATACTGTGTACCGTTATATCATTAATGGTACGGAACCCTTCGTGCGTGACTCGCACTTGGCCGGTTTTTGTAATACCTATCTTGACAATATGCACAGTGTTGATCTCATTAGTTACACAATACGCCTCGAGTGGGATCACTGGCGGAGGCCGAGTTTTGGCGCAGTAGTGACGTCACACACATCGACGCAAGCATCGATGTCGCGAGTCTGCTTCTTCCACCAACGTGGTAGCCAACACACTGCCGAGTGAGTTTACTGCAAACTTCAAACTTTACTGCAGTTATGTGAAGTGCATCTCTGTTTCACACTAGAATAGGTATGTTTCTGTTTCAACCAAACACCCGTCAGTTACACATTTGTGGAAATAGGTATGTCAAATTTCCTCGAATGCATCAACGGCCATCAACATAATATATGGATTGGCTCAAACTGATCCTATGATCAGTTTGAGCCAATCCGTATACAGGGTGTCCCAAAAGGTTAAGTAGCTGGGAAAGGGGGTGACAGGGGTGGACACAATGGTCACTAGAAAAAGAAAAAAAAATTAGCTATGGGTATTTAAAAAAAAAATGCCATTTTTTTAAAAACTTAAAATTTTACACCTTGTTATTTTTGATGTTGATGTTGATGACCTAGTTGTTATTGAAGATTACATAACAGCATTTTTTTTAAATACAGCCATATTTGTAGGTACAGTTAGCACAAGGTGTAAAATTTTTAGTCTTTTAAAAAATGCCATTTATTTTTTTAAACACCCAGAGGGAATTTTTTATATTTTTCTGGTGACCCTTGTGACCATCCCTATCACCCCCCTTCCCAGCTACGTAATCTTTTGGGACACCCTGTATGTTTATCTTTAGTTAGTCTGTCTTTAATATCTTCTTTTCCTCTTTTCTTTAAGACTTTAGTATAGACTATATTAAATTAATATTATATTATTAGTAATTAATAAGTTTAGATAAATGTTAATCGCCAAAGATTTGTTGAATACCTATTTAGTATATTAGAATATACAACGACAGACTACTTACGTTCTTGGCGTCAGTGGCCGAAGCCGCATCGCATCGTGTCGTTTAATAACAGCCGTATATACTCATAATACCGCACCGACACTTTCTTATAGAAATCGCGCCAGTTTCCACACCGCATGCATTACATGCCCCATCTCACTTGCTTAATGAGAACATTCACACTTGCTGCTTCATATTATTATATTTTATACAAAATCGGCTTTAAGTATGGTGCTACCTGCATGAGCAAACAGTTGTTCCGTGGCGACGATATATTGGAGTGGATTACATGCGGGGCTACAACAACACCCATATCAAATTGACCTTCCGATACCATACACGGTTAGGCGAGGGCGAAACGAGAGTTAATTGTGTATATGTATTGCAACTGTGTGAAAACGTGAACCGAGTCGCGAATTGCTAATTATAAATAAGCTTTATTGTAATACTGAATGACATAATTGCACTGTACCCGTCTAATACACATCCACATAATAAGAAGAGGGCCCACGAGCCGCGGCTGTCGCGTCTCCCACGCGGCGCATATGTCGCAGCCGGATTGTGTCGTTCGCCGTGTCACATTACGGCTAGCCGTTATCTGCTAGTTTGAATGCGCCTGAATGAAAATCCGCCGGAACGCATTCGACGCCATACGATTTTCAACACGGCTAGCCGTAATGTAATATAGCGAGTAAATAGCCGCCGATTTGACAGTTTTTAAAGATTTTTGTTTTTACCACCCAATACCTAATACGCGCCTTAACGAAAATAATGAAAAACAAAAGGTTTTGACTAATAGTAAATTGAAAAAATACAATCAGACTAATCAGGTAATGCGGTGGATTGTGTGATCTGGCTGCGACACACACAACAGGCGCCGATACCACACGACATTGACTTGAATGATGACATACTGAGACAAAGGAACTAAGTCATTAGAGTCATTACTGGTAGCGTCACACGCAACTGCAGTCTAACTTCTATAATATTGTATTATATGTGTTAACGCACAGTTCGTGAATAAAGCTCCGCCACTGAATAACGGCGAACAGTTTTTAATAATATACTTAAAAGGTCACACATATCTGTATGTATTATTACAAACGTACGAGGTAATCACACAGTGTTGAACGGCCGCCGTTTTCAAGTCATTAACCCAACCCAAGTTTTAATACATCATCACTTGCAAATTTTGCCAAAGAAAATCAGCTTTTTTCGGATGGACATACAAAACATTGTAATCAACTAAGTGTAAGTGAAGCCCGTGCACGAACGGTTTCCACATGCGCTCTGAGATTAGCTTTCGGTCAAGTGTTAGAACATCACCATCAACAGATAGATGGTGTTTAGGGCGAGTAAAACTCCAGAATTACGTAATTGATGTACTAAATGAAAATATGAACAAATAATTTCTGACTTTCCCATGAAATTTCAAATTTTGCGTTCGTCAAGCAAAGTTAGAAGTAATCGTAAGAGCATCAGTAAGTTTTGAAATCCAAAAGATTTATACACTTTAAATATATACGTATTACAAAACTAAATTTTTTGAATAATACTCTCATAACATAACATATAAACTGTTTAAGAGATAAACTTGGACGTGTTTTATCGTAAAAATATATAACGTAGGGAAGAGAATGTGTTTTTACAGGTTAATGTTCTATTATTATAAGTACAATTCAAGTAATAGCTGTGGTAAAGAACGCCGATGAGTCACGGTGAGTCACCGTAACTCAAAATGTACTTTTATGAAGACTAGATAACGTTTTATACAATAAAAGTTTTTATAAAAGCATTTATACTCGAGTTGGTTTCCGGTTGAGTGCGGTCAGTCGTTCGAGCGGCGCGGGCGCAGGCCACGCGGCCATGCTCCGACACCGCGCCTTTGGAGGCTTCGAGTCGAGGCCAGCTTGCGCAACTAACTGTCTCTTCTATATCAAAGGCGATGAGCACTCTGAGATGAATTGGTGATTTTTTTGCTACGGTGCAAAACATAATTTGTTCCTACGAATAATTATCGTTTTGCAGATATTTTCTTTACTTATCATTATGTGCGGTAACAAACCAGCGAACAAAATTACACGGCCCATAAGTTATGTGAACTTGCACATTTTTCATAATAACAATAGCATTTTAAACAAGCCGTACCTACAATCATAATATTAGTGTTTTGCCATGTATAATGGCGTCATTTATTTTAAACTTTTTATTTTGTTAAAAACCCAGTTCAACTAATATTCTTATTTTGATGATAATTATATTTGTGTCGTGTGTTCGGGATGGGGTTGCCCCCATGTCCTCCCATTGGTGTCGCAAGAGGCGACTAAGGGTCGTATGTGGCGATGGATGGGCAGCTGCACCTATCAGCGCAAGGACCATCTTACTGGGAATTGGGATTACTAATCCGCCTAACAAGCGTGGTGACTATGGCAATATTTTTCAACGAGCCTGGCGCCAACATCTTTACATACGTACATTTAAACGGACTGATAAAGTAAAATATTTGTGTATTAACAAAGTCGATATTTCTGTTTTAGATTGTTTATCGAAATTATTTGATTCTTATTAAGTTTATTACCTACCTATAAATACAAGTTATTACTAGTTTTTTTTTATAATTTTCCGTAGGCGAGTTCATGGCAAGTGCATCCCATCTATAGTTGTCTGTCGGTGAAGGGTAGACACGACACGAGAAACAATAATATAAAGTGTACAAGCTCACCTTCGACCGACAATAACTGCACTACGGAGTACTACGGACTGACAACCGCGCGACCGAACCAAATGCGAGGGCGAGCTCACGTGTTGCTACAAAAATAGACATAGGTACTTAGTCTTTTAAATATACTTATTTGGAACAATATCAGATTGTCTGATGAGATGGCTCTTTCTGTGAGTCGGTACAGAATGAACTATACCAACCCACAAAGAGCCTCGAGAGAACTGTGGAAAATCCATCATCTAAATCAAGTCTATTAACAAGTTAGAGTTCAGTCTGTCGGTTCCGGATCACGAGACGCGCGGTGCAAGGAATCACGGCACACTGCACATCGCACTTTGCACTGAAAACTTGCTAATTGTATAACTTAGTTCATTTGCGTTGTTGACATCAGATCATTCTTTAGTCTACCTAATTATTTTTTTTTGCAATATGAAATATTTTATTGAAATAATAAATTTAAAATGAAGTTTCAGTTAACAAAATGTATGGCAGTGGATATGGCTCTCAAACAGCGGAAAATAAACAAGTAACTGTGTTTTCTATACTGCTACCAAAATAATGGGATATCATATCTAAATAGAGCAAAATGTAGACCTCACTATTATAATGACACTTGAGGATCCAAAATACATTGTAAATATTATATGAAGCGCGTCTTGGCGGAACATGACCAAGCTAAAAGCCCAAAAATAGATTGTTACTATTTCCGTGACTGTCTGTGCTGCCGCCCCCGATCACATCCCTTGTCGTTTAACGACAATCGAAGGAAGTCCTAGTTGGGTATTTATTTTTTGTTGGCAAATAGCTGAAGACAATTTAACTAATCTATTACTTAAAAATTCTTTATTTCTTTTTTTGCTTATTAGCTCAATGTAATCTATGAAAATAACTCTAACAAATGTGCACGTTACAACACAATTATGTGGGTACTTATTATTTGCGTCATTCTTGTTGAATCAATTTATGTGCACAGTGCGTATGGTTTTTTATTTTTTAAAGATAACTCCTCCATTAGGGAAATTAATCCCTATGTTGGAGGACTTTACAAACATTCATTTCACGAACACAAAGCACGCCCAGACTTCGAACAACTATTTGTGGTTGACACTTATAATTGTCCCCCCCCCCCTTAGTTTGCAAAGAACCATCCGATCCCTCGTAGACCCGAAGTCCGAGAGGCCCGCGAACTGTAAAGTAGAGCGACAGTTGCACAAAACTCCCCTAAACTAAAAGCCATAATCCCTCATTCTCCCCGTCAGCGACCGCCCTGAGCCGAGGTCCAAGTGTGAATTGAAGTGGGAATTGAATCCAGAATACTATGTCTCAGTAGCAACTACCGTAACCACTGAGACACCGGTGCAGTCTAAATATATGTGTGTGTAAAAAGTCAAAAAATATGGGTAGGTGTGCGAAGTGCAAAAAAATGCTTTTTAATGTTATCTAATGAGAACAGAGACATCATCAAAAAAACCATCAAAGCAACCATCAAGTTTTAATTAATTTTTACCGTATACGAGTATCTTTCTTTATTATGGAACAGTCCACTTCTTGCGCCACCTTCCACTCGACTGACTGCCGAATGTGGCGAGCCCATTATATAACGGAGGTAAACAATTTGTTTCGTCGCAGTCCGGAAGTATTCGAGGGCGATTAAGTAACGTCGGTAAGTAAATAGACATTAGCCGCATCGCAATCGATATTATAATAAATATTAAAGAGGAACGGCAATGGCGACATGAAGAATACCTTGAGCAGTTGCCTGCCTTGTCACACCGACGAGGAGCGACGGAGCAGCCGAGGGGCGCCGTCGAAAAAAAAAACTTATGGAATAGTTCACTGCCAACTACTTCATCAATTTATTAAATATTAAATAACATTAGGTTTGCCTACATATAAAACTGGTCAAGTGCGAGTCGCGCACGAAGGTTTCTGTTGCCGTTATTGATATCGAGCAGAAAAGGGCAATACAAAATAAAAGTTTGTTGTATGGAAGCCACCCTTAAATATTTTTTATTTTTAGTATTTGTTATTATAGTGGCAATAGAAATACATAATCTGTGAAAATTTCAACAGTCTAGCTATCGCGGTTCTATAAATAAATAAAATAGATAAAAAAGTTTTTATTCACGTAAACTATTACGGGTATTTGGAAATAGTCAAAACATATTTTGGCTTATCAATTTACCGTGTTAAATTAATTAAGTTTATTTGATAATTGGTACTTATCATAATAGTTTATATGGATTTAGCCTAAAAGCTGCCAGCTATGAAAATACAATACTATTTTATATCTCTGATTAAATAGTCTAAGTTCCTATACCTTGAGTATGTTATTATTTTGACGGACCGTAAGTATCTCGACGAACGCGCTTTAGTGCTATTACCGGATCCAATACGCCCCAACTGAGAAGACCCGGCGATACAAACTCAGTGGGGTTATTCTACTGCTGGTTTCAGTGCGGCCTCATCGAGGCGATTCGGCGATACATGCTCAGATGGGCATGTCCATGAAGTTTTTGGTCCAGTTACTTTTATTATTTAGTTGGCATTCAGAATTTACCAATCGGTTGTCTTCATACGAATTGTATTTACGTTTTTATTAAAAAACAGATTAAATAATTTATTTTAAGACAGACCTGAATATTTATGTGGTAGTATTGTTTTTATTATTACAGATAGTAAATAGAATACATTCATACATAATTCATTATAATGGTCTTATGCAAGGAGGTATAACTTGCCATACATCTTTATCATTTACAATCTACATACTCTTTAATACTATAATAGCCTCGGATTCGTTTGAGGTGCGTCTTAAATAATGAATCAGGCATGTAAGTTATTTAAGAAGGACGCTTGTTATAAAATTAAATGCAATTTCCCATGAATGACTTACTATCTTTTCTAACCATTAAGCACGGCATAGCTAGTTTGTATTTATTCCTAGAATTCATATTGTGAAAACCACTATTCTTACTCAAGATATATATCTTATTTCAAACAAATAAATATTCTAGTAGATATACTAAGATGGCACAGTTAATATATTTATATCTTTAAATAAGGTTCGGAAAGAAGCGCGGCTACCTAGTCCATAAATAGCTCTGCCGGTCTCTTTTGTTGAATGAAGATTAGTATTATTATCAGCAGCTGACCCCCAGAGCAGGATGCCATAAGACATGATGCTATGGAAGTAATCAAAGTATACAACCTAGCCGTGGCTTCATCCGACAATTGTTTTATTTCCATACGGCATAAGAAGCAGAACTTAATTTACCCGATAATTTTTCAATGTGAGGACCCCTTGTAATTTAGAAGTTTAGTTCTTGAGATACAGACTGGTATCTAGGTAAGACACAGACAGACAGCGAAGTCTTAGTAATAGGGTCCCGTTTTTACACTTGCGGGTACGGAACCCTAAAAAAATAATGAAAAAAAAACTTTTATAGAAATAATCCTCAGGTGCGAAGCAGGTGTGGAATAGATAAGGCACGGACACGATTTAAATAAACGCCGCAACTAGTCATTATACAGGCTGACTTTATCGTGAAAGCATGTCTTCCTCTTCAGACGACGAATATGCGCTTGCTTTGCTGCAACTCATTAATAAGCAGAGACACCAAAGATGTTGGGTGCTCCCTGTGTGGAAAATGTCACAAGACCATAGATATTTTAGTCTGAATAGTAAGAAATGCCATTACGATAAAGTCAGCCTTTATAATTTGCGGCATCTCTTCGCCTCATTGATATAATTTAAATCGTGTCCGTGCCATATCTGTTCCACGCCTCCTCTGCGCCTATGTCGCGTTTTCGCCGTACGCCGTTTCTGTATAATTCGCGCCTTAGGCGTCCAAAAACTCCTTCGCATCGCTACCCCTAGACATGGTTCCCAGATGGCTGACAGCATTGCCTCGTTGTTTTGTCCAGCCCTCTGGTTTCGAAGACGTCAACCAAGCGTTTAGATAATTCTCGGAAAAGCACTCGTGCTCTCGAACCCTAATGTTACAACTACAAGCGGTTTGAACACGTAAATCAAAAATTAATATTATATATAATATTTGAGCCGCTTGGAGGCTCCCGCTAAAGCAGCAGCCGCGCCAGCAAAGGTAGGTAAGGATGCGCAGTCCTTGGAACATGAGACGCACCCAACATCTTTCCATCGACCGAGGCAACTTGGTCACCCCGTCGGGTCAATAAATATCGTTTAATTCGTTTTCGAAAGCTAGTTGTGAATACAACAGATTGCCTATGTTTGCCCTCGTGAAGGTCATATAAAGGCCTCACATGTGGAGGCGAGTGAAGCGCAGCGAGACCCGCCACGTTCCCGGAGACGGCGACACGTACACCGTGTCGTCGTAAGAATAAACTCTTGTATGATATAAATATTGATTACAAAATACTTAATCTTACACTATTTTATTCTTTGCTTAATAAAAATAAGGAAAGTTCCAGAAAAAAGTCCTTAATAAATTGTAATCATCCCCAATTGATCCCCACTTGGTATAGCAGGAACTTAAGAACTGTAGATAGATTCAACACATAATGTACAATACACGATGTTTATACAAATATACACTCCAATTCGGAACAAACACACATTACTCACAACTATTTATTATTAAATTACACTTCAAAATCGTTTTATACAAGTATTCTTTTATTAATTCAAAACAATTAGAAAGTTTGTACATTGCGTGACATAGTTTGTCGTGGAGACATTTTGTTATTTTGTTTGAATCTTTGAATTACCGCCGTGCGTAAGGACGCTTCTTCGAGTGGCCGGGGTGCACAGACTAAAATAATTATTTTTTACCCATTTAGTATTGGAACGTTAGGATGAGTTCGACTCCCGGCCGAAATCTTAATACTCTTGGATAATTATATTAATTTGTTCAATTATTCTTATTATTACCATTGTTTTATTCTTAATTTTATTGATTATAAATTTTATGTTGTTTTTAAATTAATTCGCCGTTATCTTCATTTAGTTAATTGTTTTTTTTATTTTTATTTTATTTTATTTTTTGGTTTATTCTTTTTGTTGGTAATCTTTATAACAAAAAATCTAAAACTGATGAAATTTGTTTATTTATTTATTTGGCTTTGCAATTAAAATTAGAATATAATATTGAACATTATTGCCGATTTTTATATTTTATATGTATTTATTTGACGTTTGGCATGCGTGGCGTCAAAACTGGGGCTGGCTAGAATACCAGCGCTGCGCAATGATCTTTCAGATTATTGATGTAGCTTAATGCTGAAGCCAGTTCCCATTTATGGTGCATATACTTGTAATACCTACTGTTAATCCATTTGTTATTTCCTTGTATGTGCCGTAAATAAATGTATTTTCTTTCTTTCTTCTTTTCTTTCTTTAATTGGTTCAAAAATAGCCTGAGTTTACAAAATAATTACGAGGAAACACACAAGTAAAATTATACGAATCAGATATAATCAGCTTCAAGAATACGATGGTTCTTTGTGTTTAAAACGTAATAAGCGCGACGGTTCCGGTTCGACCTTTTATCAGAAGTAGGATTGAGGTGAAATACAATAAAAAATACCAAAAAGCCGTTACAGAGAACTAGTGACTCAAACCTACTTTAGAGGAAATTGCTAGATATTTCACGTTCAGTTGCGCTGCTGTGTGGTAGACGAGTCAGCGACGCGACGCCAACGAAGCAAGCTGATTTGCGTAAGACATGGTAGGTACCTACTGCTTGGAAGTGTGACGTAAAATATACAAGTATATTATTCGGGATGCTAAAGTGTGCATCTATTCCGAAGAGGATACTACAGGTGCTTTATTTATACCTATACTATATACAGGGTGTCCGGTAATTAATGGATAACCTTAAAATGGGTCATGGTAAAACTAATGGCCATTCAGAAAAAAAATACAAATAAAAAAAAAATACAGTTGGTACCAAAGATATTATTTTTTTAATAATAATCGGTGTTTTTTGTTACCATATTTCACATTTTTATACACCACGGCCACAAATTAAGGAATTCTATCGGTTTTTTTTTGTTATAGTAATTTACGTTAACTAAGCTGATAGATAGGCAATAAATAGTATGACTATTATTACACGGTTTTTTTTTTTAACAATTTGAATGTTTGTTCTGGGGAAAATTTGTGAAAAATATTCAATTTGACAAAGTTTGAGCAACCGTAACTTTAAAAAAAAGTATCCAGACACAAGTGACCAATTATTTTAAAATATTATGTGCTTCAAGCCAATTTCAAAATGGTATCATTCAATATTGTATCTAATGTAAATTCTGAATTATTGCTATTAGTGTAGAAAATGTGTGAATTTTGGATAAACAACAAAATTTGCAATATTGGAATATTTATTTACATTGAATGTACCTGACCATTCGGGGTTAATAAAAACATTAATAGACGTAAGTAATGAATAGTAATAATTAAATAAAGTCTCTTTAAAACCAGAAATATTTTAACAAATACAAATTGGCTTTGCAATAAATGTCGTGTGTGTAAGTCGTGTGACCGCCATACTAGCTACCTGCGCGCACCCTGCACCACCCGTCTTTTGTTCATGTTAGACAAAGAGGATATGAGTTGGATGAGTGCGAGCGAGATAGTAAATGTAAAAAAACCGGTAGGGGACTAACAGAACTTACAGGAACAGGGACTTAGACTTAGTGCGTCACTCGACTTGCTCGACTTCGCATGTGTTTATTTCGTTTCCGGTTGCAATTGTTGCTAGTTACTGTGAATCAGTGTTAAAACGACGACCTGGCTATTTTACTGGAGTATTCGTTTTGTTTACCGATTTGGACTTGTTTTGTGTGGTGATATTTGCGACGACTTGGCTTGTAACTGGATTGTTTATTTTGTGAATCAACATGCCACGTGTTGAGTATACGCCACAAGAATATGCAAACATGCATTTTATTTATGGGGAATGCAGAGGCAATGGAAACGCAGCCGCAGCTCTTTATAGGGAAAGATACCCTAATGCGCGTCATCCAGATTACCGCGTATTTATAAGAGTCCACGGTTGTTACTCAGAAGGAAGAATCCCTGGTACTGGTGTTGGTGGTACTAGTGGTGGAAGAAGCGCTCGTGCTGATGTAGAAGACGTGGTACTTGAGGAAATTGCGCAAGATCCTTCAATTTCTACGCGATCAATAGCTCGACGCACGGGTATAGGGAAATCGACTGTGCATGATATCTTAAAAAAGAACAAATTTCACCCGTTCCACGTTACGCGCGTGCAGACCCTTCAACCAAGAGATTATAATGCAAGATTGCGTTTCTGCCGAAAAATGCTGGGGAAGATGGAAGCAGACCCGCAGTTTTTTAATAAAATTCTATGGAGTGATGAATCAACATTGAAAAGAGATGGCTACATGAATTTACACAATCTCCATAGCTGGCAACTAACGAACCCTCGTGCTATGCGTGAAGACAGGTCACAGTACCAATTTAAAATAAATTATTGGACTGGAATATTAAACGGAAAAATAATAGGCCCATTTGAATTACCGGGGAACCTAACTGGCCAAAGTTATTTAGAATTGCTTGAAAATGATCTTCTAAACTTATTGCAAGAGGTGCCCGAGGTGGAGAGAGAATCATATTGGTTGCAAAATGACGGCTGTCCTGCGCATTATGCTGTATCTGTTCGTGCATACTTAAATAGAACATACCCAAACAGATGGATTGGCCGCCTGGGGCCAATTTTGTGGCCCCCACGTTCACCAGATCTAAATCCACTTGATTTTTTTTACTGGGGCTGTCTTAAGGAAGAAGTTTACGCAAAGCCGATCCGTTCCTTGGAAGATTTACGTAGCCGTGTCCGGGCAGCCGCATCGAAAATAAGCGATCGACGCTATACGCGACTGCTCAGGAGAGCATTCATTCGTAGATGTAGAGCCTGTATCAGAGTGGGTGGCAGACAATTTGAACATTTATTGTAATTAATAACGAATACAGTTTTACTAATGTCAAATGTTGTTTTTTATTAAACTCCAATGGTCAGGTACATTCAATGTAAATAAATATTCCAATATTGCAAATTTTGATGTTTATCCAAAATTCACACCTTTTCTACACAAATAGCCATAATTCAGAATTTACATTAGATACAATAATGAATGATACCATTTTGAAATTGGCTTGAAGCACATAATATTTTAAAATAATTGGTCACTTGTGTCTGGATACTTTTTTTTTAAGTTACGGTTGCTCAAACTTTGTCAAATTGAATATTTTTCACAAATTTTCCCCAGAACAAACATTCAAGTTGTTTAAAAAAAAACCGTGTAATAGTAGTCATACTATTTATTACCTATCTATCAGCTCAGTTAACGTAAATTACTATAACAAAAAAAAACCGATAGAATTCCTTAATTTGTGGCCGTGGTGTATAAAAATGTGAAATAAGGTAACAAAAAACACCGATTATTATTAAAAAAATCATATCTTTGGTACCAACTGTATTTTTTTTATTTGTATTTTTTTTCTGAATGGTCATTAGTTTTACCATTACCCATTTTAAGGTTATCCATTAATTACCGGACACCCTGTATATATGTATAATACATTGGTATAATAATGTATCAAAATGTATCCCTATTTCCCTTGGTCCCGGCATCACGCGTGAACGGTTGGATCGATATCGCTAATTCTTATTTTGTTGTGTTTGTCATTGTCCGGAGATGGTTCTTATGAATGAAAATTTAAGAAATGCACATGACGAGGCGCGGAATCTTAGAAAATTTAAGAATACTTAACCACCATATTTAATTTTGTAATGATGTTATAAAGTAACCTTATCGCTTTTGACAATATAATCTTTTTTAATCTAACCTTATGGCGTTTGGAAAAACATTGACAGAATGCGTGCAGGAAATATCGTCAAGTATGATGTAAAAAGAAATGAATTTCTAAGTGCACTTCACGGTTAGTTTAGATCTTTCGCACCTGATATTAAAAGTTCAATTCATTATAGAGTTTTGCATAAGACAGGACAACGACAACGACAAAAAAAAAGTGTCAACGACTGCCGTCAGCTGGTATATAATAAAACAATGCAACATAAATAATATTATAGTATGGATTAATTAGGCACAATTAATTAATCTAATTAGTGGAGCAACACGACTCGCTAAACGGAAATAGTCCTCATACAACCGCATAAGCATTAGAGCACTTAATTGTTAATACGTTATACGTATCATTGAGGTAAAGATTTCATTTTGAAAGAATAGTATACTATATTAGCATAATATTGCATATTTACTATTAGCATAAAGCCACTTGTCGCCAATAAACCGCTTATGACACGATAGAATAATATATACAATCGCACGACGACTAGCACACAAGCATTCGCATTGCAGATGATATGCAGAGCACTCGAGGTAGCAGAGTTCACTCACGAGTTCCCGGCAGGTGCGTTTCTACAAAGCTATATATTCATTCAGGTATAATTAGCTGTGCACGAGACGATAAGCTCTTTGTGTCAGTTCCGTTCCACGAGCAGGCGAACATAACAGTGAGAAATGCATGTGATCAGCTTACAATTATTTATTTCAAACAATTAATTGGTAAAGCTGCGAGCTGCGATTGAATCATTTCGCCAGAGCTCTTCAGGAATGGCGAATTCTTCATTTCGGGGTGTTTTTAAATGTCAGCATTTAAAAGTCCTTCGTGCTTAGAGCCATATCAAAAACATCGCAATTTGTTTAAGTAGCATCGCGGGGAACGAACCCGCTGTAAACGAACAATCCATCAGAAAGAATATTTCAGTAATAACTCTTCTTTATTAAATGATTATTATTAGACATAAATATGCCACCCTTCTCATTATTAAAGTCAATAAAGCGCAATGTTTGAGTGACACGAACTCCCGGAACAATCCAATACTGCAGTCCGCGGCACAAAGGACGGACTTTTGAATTAAAACCATTTCACAAAGGACGTTTGCTACATCAATAGGTTTCCTTTGTCATTCGAACGATTCGATAGTAAAATAGCAGTAATGAATGCGATTGTTGATATTTTGCCGCAGCGTGAACAAAACATTTATTTCGACTTATTAATTACAAGCATCCATTCAAAGGTTCGTTTTCAAGGTTTGTTTAATGCAACCTTCAACAGTAGCAAAACACACGCGGACAAGTCAGCATGTCCCATGGCGAGACATACAGAACAACTACATAGGTGCTCAACTCAAAATAATATAAAGGTAAAAAATATTTTTAAAAACAAACTTTTATAAAAAAAATACTTGTACCAAAATGTAAAAAATAAATAAAATTTGACGGAAAAATAAAATTAATAAATTATAATTGCTTGAGGCACTGAAATATAGTAACATGTGCAAAGGAGAATGCCTCGGTTTTAAAAATATTTTTTACTGTTATTTTATTTTGTTTCTTTTTCGTCTTCAAACCCTATTTACTAGTTTGTCAAGGATAGTTCAGTGCGTCTATTTTCTAAATGTATCCCGGCAATCATCGCACTTTACACACGTTTATAGGTAGGTATATAGTTAGCTAAGACTGTTATCTCCCGATGACGCTTAAGTCACAGAGATAGGCAGCTTAATAGGGAAATAAAAAGATCCTTGCGGCACTAAATTCGTAGCTTTAGTACCTACCTTATTAAAGATATGACAGAGCGGAACCAGTGCTCCAAAGTGTTTGCAAGAGATGTGTCCATTGGGCAAAGCCAGATGTCAAAGCTGAGGATGATGGAAGTCTTGCGTCGACAAAAGTGGAGATTTGGAAAATGGAGAGGGCTATGCTCGGGGTTTCTCTACGAGATCGAATCAGAAATGTGGATATACGTAGAAGAACGCGAGTTACAGACATAGCCTAATAGATAAGTTCGTTGAAGTGGCAGTGAGCAGGCCGTATAGCACGAGAACAGATGGCCATTGGGGCCGAAAAGTTCTCGAATGGAGACCGCCAATTAGATGGACGGATGACCTGGTAAAGGTCGCGGAATCATGGTGCATGCAGGCCGCCTCTAACCGTAGTAACTGGAAATCTATGAAGGAGGCCTATGTCCAGCAGTGGACGTCCTACGGCTGAAATGATGATGATAAGATAAGCATGTAGTATGTAGTAAGGTATGTAGGTAGAACACAAAAGAAACGAGGCCAAACTCGACTATCTTAGCACTTATCTACAGGAAGTTCCACTAGCAATATTCGTGCTCCTCCTCAGTCCCTCATAATCATGTGCAATGCAAAATACTCATGAACAAAAAAAATAGAGCCTAAACTCGATTATCTAAGCACTTTTCATTAGAGTTCCAGTGGCAATCTGTCAACTACTCATCAGACCCTCGGCATTATCTGCTATGAAAAGTACTCATAAAGACAAAACAAACGAGCCTAAACTCGACTATCTTAGCGCTTGCCATCAGGAAGTTCCAGTCCCTACCTCCTGACTCTTGGTTCAGATCAGCTCCATGGTACCATATTATTGCAGTTTGACGTGATATACATATGCTTGCTAAATTTCAGCTCAAATAGCAAGATTCCACCCGAACAAATTACATTCATACATACATTGCAAGTTAAATAAAAGCTTGTAAAAACGTTTTCAGACATTGCTAGACTCTGAAAGTTATTTCCGTTATCGGAACGCCGAGAGCAGAGATGCATTTAGAACTGTCCGACAGGTTTTATGAAAAGAAATGAACTGAGAACTGTTTTTGACTTTCATCGGAATTTGATAAATGTTTTTGAGAATAACAGGTGTTTAATTATCCTTATTTGCGGTGAGCCAACATGTGCGTCATCATCAATCTCTTATACAAAAACTAAATAAAGGGAATATTTTTTTAGAACGGCTCCATTCCCCGTCCTATTGGTACGTTCTATACATAAACATATTATATTGCATCCATCAGCCAATTTATGTTCGAAAGAGCATAAGTGACTTACCCTTTGGCATGCGCGTCCTTGAGCACGTACAGTGTGTGGCTCGGGGAGTTGCGCAGCTTCTCCACGGTGGTGATGACGCGGTTGAGTCCCTGGGCAGCCGCCGACTGCTCGCCGAGGGCGTCTAGCAGCTTGGTCAGGCTCTCCTGCATCACACTACGACACAGTATACATTAGTAAAAGATATTTGCATTGTGACCTTAATTTCAAATAGTTATTCAAGATTCATAAGACCAATGGCTATGGCGTCGGACTTGTGATCTTGAGGTCGCCGGTTCGAACCTCACCCATTGCACTACCGACGTGAACCCACTCGTAACACAAGCATTATAGCTTAGCATGAGGGGTGAACAAGAATACTAGAAGACTGCAAAACTCAGCTCGTAATCCTTAAAACAATTATAATATAAAAGCTTGCTTGAAGACTATTAAGTCACTAAGTACAAAAAAGAACGAAATTTAAAGATTATTTATCTACATACTAGCGGCCCGCCCCGGCTTCGCACGGGTGGACTGTTATACCCTACCCCTAACCTAACCCTACCCTACCCTACCCTACCCCTACCCAAAAGTCCTATGTCCTTCTCCCAGTTCTTAGCTACCTCCCTACCAATTTTCAGCCAAATCGGTTCAGCCGTTCTTGAGTTATAAATAGTGTAACTAACACGACTTTCTTTTGTTTTTAAAATGTATTCTGCTATTCAGGGCGGAGACAAATCGAACTAAACAAAAACCATGAAAATTGATCCAGCCGATCTCGAGTTATAAGTGTTGTAACAAACCCGTCTTTGTTTTATATATATAGATGTAATACATGCCCAGAATGAAGAAGTGTTAATCTGCACTGCATATAAACACAAAAGATAAAAAAATAATATATAGAATTTGTAATAAGTTAATTTAAAAAAAATGAAGGTTATAGTACAAAAAATCCTTTTTTAAGTGCAAAAAAAAGTTGGTTGTATGGAAGCCCCCCTTAAATATTTATTTTATTTTATTTTTAGTTTTTGTTGTTATAGGGGCAACAGAAATACATAATCTGTGAAAATTTCAACTGTCTAGCTATCGCTTTTCTTAAGATGCAGCTTGGTGACAAACAGACAGACAGACAGCGAAGTCTTAGTAATAGCGCCCTGTATTTACCCATAAGGTAAATACAGGGCACTATTACTAAGACCAGTATCCTAAAACTGCAGCTTTTTTGAAAATTGAGCACTTCTTCCACTTAATAAACATACAACAAAAGTGACAAATTGTGTCTGAACACATTAATAGTGCATATTATTAGTGTTTAACCTTCATCATCATACAAGGCAGGCTTTGAATTAATTATTCCACCAACTATGGTAATGAGTATTTATCCCATTTACATACATTGTAAGGCATGTGGGCAGGGGGTCTGTCAATACATCAGCTATTTCACATTGTTTATGTGGAAAATTTTCCCCTCGATATTCATTTTAATATAATCCAATGAATATTTGTTCTATTACGAAAACAAAATGGTTAAACTCATTTCAAAGATTGTTTTGACATAAGCAGTTGCTTCTAGAAAAAACAAGGCAATAACAAGAGGCAAATGGGCCACTGTAAGTGTGGCGTATTAGCGCACTGGCGTATTAGCGCGCTGGCGTATTAGCGCGCTGGCGTATTAGCGCGCTGGCGTATTAGCGCGCTGGCGTATTAGCGCGCTGGCGTATTAGCGCGCTGGCGTATTAAAGCGTATATGCATCTCCACAGGGAAAAAAAATACAAGGCAATATGAAGAGGCTTCCAGAATGAGCTGTAACCTAATTATATATCTCAATATTGAATAATCTATAAGTCTTGAGTATCACAAATTTATTTCAATAGTTTCTGTAATTTTCAATGAATATGCTGTTCTACATCAATGTTCATGTTGTTAATGTTCTGCTTGCACTATCTATTCAAATTGTTGATGACATTTTTTTGTTTGTTTGGAATATTCAAATAATATATGGCTCTATTGTTGTGGTTTGTTTTATTTCAGTCATATTTGAGCTCCTTTAAAGTTGGATATGTAACATAGGAGTTTACTTTTAGTTTTAATGCTAGTGTTTTTACTTGCATATCAAACAATTCTGCAAATTTAAAGACCTGGCCACCTTGGACCTTAGCAAAGGTATCAAACATTAGTGAAGTGGGAAAGTATCTCCATACAGAATTTAATTTAAATAATAGAGAATTTAATGGGTTTATGCAACTGCAATATCTTATCTAGAAATGTTTTTATCTACAAGACAATAAATGTTTATTGCTGAACATAACTGCAGATCACCTTCACTAATACTTCATGATTATCAGCATGTCGTCTTCCACTGCTGAATATGTTAACACAACAGGCTGATATGATATAACTAAAGTATCAATTTTTAATAAATTTGTTAGGCACCCAGCCTTTATCACTTGAGTTTGTTTTTAGTGAAGTGTTTGAAACGGTTTCCTAATGAGAGATGTTACATCCAATTTAAATGCATATCTTCTGAGAAGTTTGTTTGTGTTGAGAGAGAACAGCTCTTCAAGTCCAGGAACATTGTAGCAGCTAGTTAGTATTTTGTAAGTTTCAATCAGACATCCTTTGTTTGAATGTATTTGAAGATCCTTTTTTTATTGACTTATGTAGTTACTCATAAGATTTTTGCTACTTCCCTGGACATAAATGCAAGCAGAGCTCAAGCCTTTAAAAACTACAAACTAAGCAACCTACTTTTGAGCTCTGACCGATTTCGTGTAAGTAAGATAACTACACAGGAACTGAAAAGTGTTTACGATAACCCTGTAATAGTGATTATAATGAATGAATAATAACCTGGTGTTGGTGTGTAACGACCCCATCACCCTCTGCTTTATACAGTGCAATTAGTCACCGCAGGGCAGCTTAGGGCGAGTTGTTGGTGAGTAGCGACAACACAGACCCTATCTCCCGGGGACACATTTAGACATGCACACTTATACACATTGTGACACATCCCTTGCCTCTAAGCTTGCTTGAGTGGAAATGCAGCTTTTTTTTCAGATTGACATACATAGTTCGCCACGAGGCTTTTGCTTTTTCACCGGTCATAAAGGCGAGCAATGCTCCAGCCTTAATAAATGGTTTAATAACTACAAACTAAGCAACCTGTGCAAGATGGTGTTTGTGGCACTCTGTGGGCAAAGGCCTATAGTTGGATACAGCAACAACCAATGGGTGTTGGATGTTGGGCTGTGGATTCGGAGAAGCAATCCAATGCCTCTTTAATCCAATGTCTGATGGAAGGCTGTCGGAGATCAGCATGTAAGTTGAGATAAGAAATGAACCAAGGAGCTCCAGGTCAGTTAAACAGTTTGTAAGCGGTACAAACTGCAAACACAGTATGAGTGAACATGGTGCTTGCATATGTGATAATCAGACATATACATGTGGTATAAACCCTAACCTTGTTATAAACTCATAATATTCTGCATGATTTTATAAAACTGTGTAGTCAACTGTGCATAAGTGGAGCCTGTGCACCAACGGTTTCCACATGCACTCTGAAGATTAGCTTTCAGTCAACAATTACGCCTCAGTACTTGGCTTGCATTTTCCAAGAGATTGGTTTGATGACAGCTTGACAAGTGGGTTGACCGGTGGACTGTTGAATCTCAAGAAGAGTTCAGCAACACTCTTTCTTGGTATTATAACTCACATAAACTGGGATATAACTAGAAAACACATTCACTAGATCAGATGAACACCCCATACTGCTTTTTTCCATAATAGTATATAACAGTACATAACATAACAGTAACATAGTAGTATATCCATTTTAGTATATATAGGTGGATTGGCTTCAATATTCAAAAATGTAAGGTTTAGGTGTTTCGAGTTGTTCCTTATAGGATTTGTTATGTTGTAGCCATCTTAGTCATTCTCCTCTGCACCATCTACCTATAAGCCTACTATTTGAAAAAGACTTTAGTGGCAAAAAAAGCCTATTAGGTTTTTTAGGACTATAGGCTTATTAAGGCCTGATGTGTATTTATAATCTGTATTATTGTGTTTTCAATAGTGGGTACTTTTAACTTTCTTATATGTGTATGTGCAAGTACCCCAGTTTTAAGTGTGTCACTTAAAACTGTCCTAATTCTACTGGTGCAAGTTGTTGCCTATATGTAGAACTGTGCACTTTATTATATTAGGAGACATTGCTTAGTCCAATAACATATGGCATTTAAGTTGTTTTTTACCTCTTGGGATTCTTTTTAACTTAATTATTAGAAGACATTTCAAATGTGTAATGTCTTCTAATAATTAAGTTAAGAGACAGTTCTCTAACCTTCATTAGTGAAATCAATCAAGTTTCAGTCTTATAACATTTGTTACAATGATAAAGTTACTCATATCTTTATATCAACATAGTGTAAGAACTAAACTTAGTATGTAAAATACTCAGAACATATTTATATAAACATTTCAGAAAACACAACTAAACAAAGGTAACATACATGTTAGAAGGGTTGATGGACTCCAAGTCATCATGTGAGAAAAGGGCATTCATCAGTTTGCAAGTCTCCATTTCGACATGATGTGAAACTGTATTGATCATAATGCAATTTTAGAGGGTGTGAAACCAATATAACAGAGGCAGGGGGGAGGGTGATTAATCAACCTGCGTGCGTCTGAATTTTGTATGTACAAAACGCGCGTATAAATAAGTGCATATAGCCGGTGCATTCGATCGATACAGCTGTAGCCCGGGCAGCCCCCCGCTACCCCGCGGCTGCGCCCTTCACCTATAACATTTTTTTGGAACATCTTATGACCTAAGACACAATAAAATACACGTAAAAGGATAAAATCCTTGACAAGGTGTGGCGCAATATTGATCACCATGCATCTCCAAACGGTCACCTGAAAAAGTCATTTCCAAAAAAAGTAGGTAGTTGAACATTATCAACTCACCGAATTGAACGTACATCCCCCTGGAACCCTGGCGGTATCAGCGTCGAGTCTAATTTAAAAATCTCATCCTGACTGATATCATTGACCGGCATGGTCCATTCGATTGCTGAGAAGGATCTCATGTCGACTCACTCCAAAAAATACTCAAATCACAGAATTTATAAGAAAATCTCAATTATTTAATATAAACTGTCGGAGCGCACCTCCATCAAATGTGGAAATTAATTATCGACTGGCTCAGTCATACAATTGACAAGACTTATAATATATGGCTATTCCTTCTTTGACCTTTTGAGCAAAGCCACTTTTTGAATAACATCAATGTTGCCAGTTAATAAAATAAATTTAGAGAATTGAGACTTTAAAAAAAAATGAATTGTTATTATCAAACAATGGCCTTCGTATATATTTTAAGACGTGTCACTGTACTTTTGAGCTCTGACCGATTTCGTGTAAGTAAGATAACTACACAGGAACTGAAAAGTGTTTACGATAACCCTGTAATAGTGATTACAATGAATGAATAATAACCTGGTGTCGGTATGTGACGACCCCATCACCCTCTGCTTTATACAGTGCAATTAGTCACCGCAGGGCAGCTTAGGGCGAGTTGTTGGTGAGTAGCGACAACACGGACCCTTTCTCCCGGGGACACATATAGACATGCACACTTATACACATTGTGACACATCCCTTGCCTCTAAGCTTGCTTGAGTGGAAATGCAGCTTTTTTTTCGGATTGACATACCTAGTTCGCCACGAGGCTTTTGCTTTTTCACCGGGCATAAAGGCGAGCAATGCTCCAGCCTTAATAAATGGTTTAAAAACTACAAACTAAGCAACCTGCGCAAGAGGGTGCCTCCTGAGGGGCTTGGACCTCGGGGCGGTCGCTGGCGATGAGATTGAGGGTCTACGAGGGCATCGGATGGTTCTTTGCAAATTAAGGGTCAGGAGGCAAGGGGGGGAACTTTCCAGCAATATTTTTGTATCTGTAGCGGATTGTCCGTTGGTATATCTAATCTAATTAATGGATACACATTTATAGATGCAGCCATCTCACTTTTATATTAAAAGGCCCTCTTCAATTTTATCTTCGACCCCATGAATACCTTACAAATGATGGGCTCATGGGGACCCCACCCCCATGGGTCTGTGGCAGTAAAATGTACCAAAAGGCCCTCTTCAATTTTATCTTCGACCCCATGAATACCTTACAAATGATGGGCTCATGGGGACCCCACCCCCATGGGTCTGTGGCAGTAAAATGTACCAATTTGTTTCAAGAGTAGATTTCGCATATTTTTGTTCAAAGGTATAACATTACATCTAAAATTAAAAAAGTTGGAAATAACTAGTAAATGATTTGAAATTTCATTAATTAAACAATCAATTAAATAAGTTATAGTAATAGTACCTTGTGCATTTTGTAGACCGTAGTACGTATATTTTAATGGCAATTTACGGGCAGATTAAAACAAAATAAGAAAAACAGTTAAACAGTAGAAATTATAGCCACTATCCATGAAAAATCAAGCATTCCTGTATTATCTACTGGTTTATTATTTTTCTATTACTACGTGCATTGTAACAGACTTATATCCCAAAAGAGTGCCCTCAGGTGGATGTCGCTTAGACCTTCGCCGGATTCTGGGATGTTAATTTTGTACCTGTTACCTTAAAGGTAACTATATGGCATCTTACAATAATCTGTACACTTGTTATCTATCGCGCGACAGACGGACAGAGTAATTATAAAATCTGTAAGATGAAATAATGTTAACATTGTTTTTAGCTACTTAAGTGATACTTTTGTTAGATTTAGCATTACACAGTGTAATTTTAAGAAGTACAAGTGTATGTCCCTAGTTTCTGAATAAATCAGGGGGATAATACTGTTCTCGTCCGTGGGCTTTAGCTCTAGTCACCCACACGTGTCCCCTGGGTAGCGCCAAATGAACAGGTACATGGTAGGTTTCGACCGCAGTTTGTCACCACCCATAAGGCAAAGCCTTGCCGCCAAGTGATTTGCTGTCGCGTTCCGGCTTGTTGCCTTGAGTAGCTATCGTGGAAGGGAGTCTGGGCAGTTGTGTGGCTTTACGAACCGGTTCCGGTGCTGCGTGGTGTCTGTGCTGGGTGACTGCTCGCGGAGGGTAGCGGGATCCTAAGCACGATCTTCCGCCGGCCGACTGCAGGTAGTAGGGGGCCCAATTAGTAGTAAAGCCACCTATAAAGGCTGCCCCGCCAACTAGCGAAAAATCCCAGAATGCGTCACCGTGCCGGTTGGCGACCGGACGCGAGGGCCCGGTGAACATCTCTGGGGGGGTTAGGGCGTCCCCGCGCGCTCCAGATCAGTCTCCCGCCGGTGCAGCATTACGAGTGTATTGCGTGGTACTCGCTCTTGTTACCCCTCGCCCAACTGTCCCTTTCCTGTTTGTCTGTTCGCCATCAAAAATAAATGAAATCTAAAAGTGCACCTCTGTAACATCCGAGGTCTGCACTCCAATCTCATCCCGGTCCATCACCACCTTGAGACCGAAAAACCACATCTGCTGTTCCTCACGGAGACGCAAATCAGATGTCCAGCTGACGCAGCATACTTGCGCTACCCAGGGTACAATCCTGGAGCACACATCCTGGAGCACAATTTTAAGCCACGCGATGACATCTGCTGTCGACGTCTCCGTAACATTGAGGATTCCAGTTTCTCTGTATTGTGGGTTCTGGTGGACACTGGCTTGGAGCAGGTACTCTATGCCAGTGTCTATCGGTCGCACACCGACAACACGAAAACAACTAGGCTGTTTCAGTCTCAGCTCAGTCGCATCTTTTGGACTCAGCTGAACTAGCTTAGCTCAGGTACCCATCGGCGCAGCTAGTTGTTCTGGGGGACTTCAATGCCCACCACCAGGAGTGGCTGTACCCATACCAGAACACCGACCATGCTGGGAGATTAGCGTATGCATCTACATTGTCGCTTGATCTCCCAACTGGTGACTGGGCCGACACGGGTGCCCGACATTGATGGCCATACGGCCAATTGCTTAGATCTTCTGCTGACAACCGATCCAGACCGATATCACTAACCTAGATACTAAAAATGTTTAAACAATGTATAAAATTATTAATCAAAGACTTTAAAAGATGACAAAAAGAATGATCTCGGAGTTTCTTATAGTCTTTCTTCTCCGAGTGTCACACCGTAGGTAGATAGAGAAAGACTCGTATGAAGCTAGGATAGGGTCCGGTCGTCCTTGCAAGGCGAGGCTCGCGACGCGTTCTATGCTTCAGACCCGATCCCAGCCCGCGCTGGTTGATCTTAATTATATTTTATAATAAGCGATTAATTATGAACATGCCATAACAATATTAATAAATTTAATAACATTATGAATTAAACGAATTAAACGATATTTATTCAGCACTTAGGTATTTACATACACTTGCACTTGTCAGTTATACACAATTAAATATGATTAATATAATTAAATACAAAAATATTATAATTAGCTAATGACTTGTCTGTCAGTCCAGCGTCACGTCATATTATTATGTATAGTTACAACAATAATTACCTCTTTAATCAAAATCTTAATATAATTTAGCTCTATAGAAAGAGGCTCGTCTTTAAACAATATTTTTACGTATAAGCGACACACGCCCGAGGGCACCCTGTTATGGGCTAGGACCACGGCTCAGGGCATCGCTAATGCTATGAGAAATATTACTGTAACAATAATAATATAAAAAAGAGGGAGTGATCACTGGCACGGACTACAGGCACTGGATCATCGGATTGGGACAGGGGGCCAACGCGGTCCTCGGTCTGTCCGGCGAGGAGCCTAGCCTAGCTAACCTACAGGTTTCTCTAGCTACCTAAGTGGACGGCCCGGAGAAGAAACTCAGAAAGAAACTCCGGTTTTCTTTTTTCCGTCTTCTTTTACTTGATTAATCTTTTTTTTTTCTATATTCATTATTTATTACATTTAATTATTTACTTTTTAAAAGGATGTGGGCTAGTGCATGCTCAAAACCGTTACTGACTAAATTGTAATATAATAATTTATTCTACTCAAGCTAATAGGAAAACCTCTTGCATACTAAAATAAGAAACCAACGGCAATTGCACCCACCCACATTTACAAGATTAAACAAGCTATACGAGATCAACCAAGACGACAACAATGCAAACAAAATTAAACAAAAGCAAATAAAATAAATAACTCCAGCAACAAGCCGACCAGCCACCGCAAGCAGCACCCGTTCACGAGTATGACGTGTGACGCAGCCATCGCCTCCCTCGCCATATTAGAGGGAAGGAGACGACCCGCCCCACACCGCCACCGCAAGCCATGACATTCATTGGGAGCATGACGATCTTACAGCTAGGAGCACGTATCAATTAATTTATTGCCAGGTTGACCTTCATTTAGCACGTTTTTATGTTATATCGTTTCAGTTTACAATGTCAAGTACGTTACAAGTTAGGATGAAAAATAAAAACAATATAAACCAATAAGTTATACAAAAAAAAAAACACATATGTCAAAAAATACATAAAAACAATATAAAGTATGTATGTAAGTAACACTAGCAAAGAGACCCAATAACACATTGTACGGTCATCTTGGTTAGCCCAGCGACCAGGCATCATTATCATTTAAATAATCATTTATTGATAAGTATTGATTATTGTTGAAATGTAAACTAATTTTATATTAAAGATTGTTTTTTTTTTCAATAACATTGTATTTGACTTATAATAAGTACCATCGATTCGTCTACATTATCAATAAACGTTTTCATTTTCATTTTCATTCATTCATTTTTATTTTTCATCAAGTCGCGGTTTCCTCACCGTTGGGTATCTCCGACCACTGTCTGGTGAAATCTGTGTCTGTCTACTCGCCACCCGATCCCGATCTCAAGGGGGCTAGGCGAGTATGGCGTCCTTGGCTGCGCTTATGCTTCTCTTCTGACGACCCGACACGCTGTGCGGAGGCTGTTTCTGGAGTGATATGCCAGGCTATGGAATATTTTATTCCATTTTCTGATGTCTCACCCGAGACAAAGCCTGTCCATGGTTCAACGCTGAGTGTGATAGTGTTGAAGCACATAAGCACTCTGCTTACCAAGCGTGGGCGGATGCTCGAGCCCGCAAAGCGCCAAATGTTCGGAAACTGAAGAGAGCCTTTAATAGTGCTGCCAAGTCTTACAAACGTGCCCTACGCAAGGCTCGCTTTGACTATATTCTCGGTCCTCATTGCCGCCACTGCAGAAGCCGAACGGTTCATTAGCTCACACCGCCAAAGAGAAAGCAGACTTGTTTGCATCTCTATTTGCGAAGAATTCACAGCTAGATGCTGCTGGTAAAAGTCCACCCATACTACTTCATTGCACTTCCACTATGCCTAAGGTGCATTCGGCAAAAAGTGGTACTTAAAATTCTTAGCACTCTAGATGTGAATAAGGCTAGTGGGCCTGACGGTATTCCTGCCATTGTCTTGCGGTCATGTGCGCCTGAGTTGTCTCCTGTTTTGACCCGCCTCTATCGCTTGTCCCTGACGACTGGTCGAACTCATCCAGTATCCTGGAAGATTGCCAATGTTCAACAGGTTCCCAAGAAAGGTAGTCGTGCCGACCCTGCCAACTACCGACCAATCGCAATCACCTCCATACTCTGTAAGGTTGTGGAGCGTGTTTTAAACAACCGTCTCCTAGCATACCTGGAAGACAACGACCTCCTCTGTGACCGTCAATTCGGATTCCGTCGAGGCCGGTCTACTGGGGATCTTCTTGTTTATGCTACTTACTTCTAGAACGAAGCCATTGAGAGACACGGTGAAGCTCTTGCCGTGTCTCTTGATATCTCTAAGGCTTTTGAAAGGGTTTGGCACGCAAGTCTCATTGGTAAACTTCCGGTTTACGGTATTGCTCCCGAACTTTGTACCTGGATTCAGGATTTCTTGAGGAGGAGGTCAATTCGAGTTGTCATTGATGGAGCCTCGTCCGATCTTCTTGGTATTAATGCCGGTGTCCCTCAGGGATTTGTTCTCTCCGCGACTCTTTTTTTGCACATTAACGACCTGCTAGTTACTCCCGGTATTTTTGGGTATGCAGACGACAGCACAGTCTCGGTGAGATACTTGTCTGATGCGAAGTCTGGGTCAAGGGTCCAGTCGTTCAGGGAGTCGATGATTGGGGGTGAACTCGATCTTGGGGGCTTACTCCTTATGGGGTGATGCCAACCTGGTTGGGTTCAACCCTTCAATAACACAGGCGTGTCTTTTTTCGGCGAAACGGAGTCCATTCCAACTGACTCCGACTTTCCGAAATGTCTCCGTTCCGATCAGCGACCATCTTGGGCTCCTAGGGCTTGATCTCTCTTCTAATCTTAACTTCGGTCACTACATCGAGTTCATTGCAAACACTGCAGCCAAAAAACTTGGCATTCTCTCCAAGGTGAGGCGGTACTTCACATCGGAGCAGCTCTTAAGTCTTTACAGAGCTCAAGTTCGCTCCTCAATGGAATACTGTTCTCATCTTTGGGATGGGTCTGCTAGATATCAGCTGGATGCTCTGGACTCATTGGAGTGCCGAGCGAAGAGAGTCATAGGCAATAACTCACTTGTGGAGGCAAGTCTTCAGACCCTCGAACACCGTAGATGAGTTTTTTTATCGGTTACATTTCGGGGAGTGGGCGGAGGTTCTACATAACCTGATACCCCCTTCACCCTTCCATCACCGGACGACTAGGCGCGACGAGCGGTTTCACCCTTTTGTTGTAGACATTCCTTCAATACGCACGAAACGATTTGCTTCTTCATATATAATGCAGCTAAGGAGCGGAATTCTCTGCCAGGGTCAGTTTTTCCGGAACGCTATAATCTGGACATCTTTAAGGCTAAAGTGAACAGACACTTTCTAGGCAAGCGTGTATCATCTTAGGCCTTATCTTCGCCTTCCATCAAGCGAGATTATGGTCAAACGCAAGCCTAGTGTGGCTTCGCAATGGTGAAAGAATTTTTCAAATCCGTCAAGTAGTTGCGGAGCCTTTTCAGTTCAAACAAACATTCAATCTTTCCTCTTTAAATACTAGTATAGAAGTAAAGGTTAATTATTTCTGTTTTAGTTACTGTTTAAAAGACAACAGTCTAAATAATAATTAATATAATAATGTAATGAATAGGTATCATATACTAAATAGTCTTAAAAAAATATACTGAGATATATTATAATATAACACATAAGTACCTATAACGGAGTTTACAATAATACTCAATACCTTATTGCGTTTCACAATGTGTTTACAGGTGTTTTAACAGTTTAATAATAGTTTGTTTGCATTGGGCTATTCATAATATTATATATTATTAAAGCAAGATAGTCAAAAAAAAATCAAGGCAATATACTTAATCATAAAACTATGAAGAATGCTGACAACATTTTTACTGTCAATGTCATACCTGGGGTTATACCCGCCAAATTTGTACCAAATGTGTCAAAGCAGGGTGGTAAATGTATGTCTTGTTTTTCGATATCTTTGTGTTGTTATGGTGATATTGCTGACTGTTTGGACTCAAAATGAGTTAAGTTGTGATCCGCAGTGGCGCTAAAGAGAGAGTAAAATTTATAAACGATTAATTTAGCAGAACTAGACGCCAGAGAAATGTAATCGGATCTCAACAACATTAATACAAAAACTGCTTAAATGACTGGTAGGAATGTGTTATTATATAATAATAACCCAATATTATTCGTTCTTTTAAAAATGTGTAAAATAAGTGTCTCAACATGGTCTCAACAGTAATTATTAACGTTAAAGATAAAGATGCACTTATTTGTACCTAGCACAGTGTTACATGTTTTCATGTGGTGTTATAATAACAATTATATTGTTTCAACATGTTCTGCCGTATCAGGCGTACGTAGAGAAACAAATAAATGAAAATGAAGATATGGTTCCAATGCATAGTTTTGAAACTTGGTTCAATAATAATTGAAAATTTATACATTTATTGAGGCTGAAGCTCTGCTCGCCTTTATATCCGGTGAGGTAGCAAAAGCCTCCTGGCTAAATACATTATGTCCATCCAAAAAAATAAAACATTACAATTATATGATGTGCCTATATAAATATAAGACTAGTTAGTCAGGTAAAAGGATTTCCTCACTTATCCTTCTGAGTGGGCTTTGTTTTTTTACTTGATATATAATTATAATATATGAATTTTTATTTATATAAGTATAAATTAATATAAACGATGGACCAACAACCTCATAAAGGTCGCAGGGAATCAATGGATGCAAGCCGCAAGAAATTGTTTCTGCTTGAAATTGATGGGGGAGGCCTATGTTCAGCAGTGGACCACAACAGGCTTATAATGATGATAAATGAATATAAATATTTATTATTTGATTTTACTAAAATCACCATACTAAGCGGACAAATAAATAACATGTTATTTACCATCCAAGAAAAACACAACTGGGGCACTGTACTATCTTAGGATTCAACAATATACACACTTTGAAGTCTTCTAGATCAAATGCATATGGAGCACCAAATATGTCCGCATTGTCCGCACACCAGCCACTGCTATGTGCGACTGGGCACATACACTACATCCCTTCTTTATTTTAATTTATTTGAATGGTTACAAAATTACCAATTAACCTTTCATCTTAAATAAACACTATCCATAAATGACTTTGTTAAATTCAAATTCAATATATCCCTAATTACACAGACACATTTAAATAATGTTCTTATCATGCATCTTTTTTGTTACTTTGACCCGTTCTGGATGAGAAGCAGAAGAAGAACTGGCAAATAACTCAAACACTTTAGCAGCAATTTATTAAAGCAAGTCACTCAAAAACCACCTTCACCATCAGCAATTTTGACAAAGGCTCTATTTTGATAATTAGAAAATTTATTTACAGATAGACTGCTTACAGTAAAAGGAGCCTGTCGTAAAAAGATGAAGTTTGGCCCTACAAACAATTGCCTACTTTATGGAGACTTGCAGCAGACAAAAGCAGACCATCGCAACTTCCAGTGCCTACACTACAATTATCACCCCTCTTCCAAAATATTCATATTATCAACAAAATACAAAAGGCTTCTAAATACACTGCTGGACTAATCTAGGGGAATACAAAAAAAAGGTTTGATTACAAAAAAATAAAAGCTAAACCATATCTTCTTCTTCTTCTTCTATCTTCTATATATATAAAAGAAAGTCGTGTTTGTTACAACACTTATAACTCGAGAACGGCTGGACCGATTGCCATGGTTTTTGATTTGTTTTCGTCCCGAATAGCAGAATACATTTTAAAAACAAAAAAAAGTCGTGTTAGTTACACTATTTATAACTCAAGAACGGCTGAACCGATTTGGCTGAAAATTGGTAGGGAGGTAGCTAAGAACTGGGAGAAGGACATAGGATACTTTTGGGTAGGGGTAGGGTAGGGTAGGGTAGGGTAGGGTAGGGTAGGGTAGGGTAGGGTAGGGTAGGGTAGGGTGGGGTGGGGTAGGGTAGGGTAGGGTAGGGGTAGGGTAGGGGTATGGTAGGGTAGGGGTAGGGTAGGTGTAGGGTAGGGGTAGGGTAGGGGTAGGGGTAGGGTAGGGGTAGGGTAGGGGTAGGGGTAGGGTAGGGGTAGGGTAGGGGTAGGGTAGGGGTAGGGGTAGGGTAGGGGTAGGGTAGGGGTAGGGGTAGGGGTAGGGTAGGGGTAGGGTAGGGTTAGGGTAGGGGTAGGGTAGGGCAGGGGTAGGGTATAAAAGTCCACCCGTACGAAGCCGGGGCGGGCCGCTAGTTATACATAAATAATGTATAATATGGTTTTATTTGAATCATCATCATCATCATCAACTGCCCGTTAAAGTCCACTGCTGAACATGGGCCTCCTCTTAACAGACCTTGGCAAGCCAGGATCGTTGTTGTTGAGGGATATTGCCATAATCACCACGCTTGGCAGACGGATTGGTGATCGCAGTAAGATGTAAACCTTGAGCTAATAGATGCTGCTGCCCATCTATCAGCCATATGTCCCTTAGTCGCCTTTTACGACACCCATGGGAGGACATGGGGTAGTCTATTCTAAGCCGGAAACCACACGGCAATTTATTTGAATATCCTTAATTAATTAACTTTTTTAAATACAGAAATGTACAATTTACTGATAAAAATAAACAAAATACTGAAGTTATCTCTTATTGACGAAATGTGGAGGAAATGGTGAACTTTCATCTTATCATAAATCAAATGGCTGGTTTCTTCTGTAATGAAAGGTAACATGAACACTTGTAGGCACATTCAATACTTGGTGTTATCTCCTCTCGCTGTTAAAACTGCCTCCATTCGTCTGGGCATACTTTTTATTAAATCATCAATGAAACTTTGTGGCATTTGATCCAATTCTTCTACCAATGCTGTTTTGAGTTGTCTTAAGTTGGTTATTGCTGGAATTATTTTTATTATTTGTCTTCCCAGTTTATCCCAGACATGTTCAATCGGCCTTAAGTCTGGTGAGCGGGCTGGCCATTCCAAAACACTGATTTCGACCCCTTGAAGGTATCCTGACACTATGGCGGCAGTGGGTGGCCGAGCATTATCACGCATCAATAGAAAATGATCTCCTATGTATGGTACAAAAGGTATCACAATTTCTTCTAAAATTTCAGTCACGTATCGCTGTCAGAGATCCATTTCCTACGATGTGCAGCTCCGTGCCTCCCTCTGCGTCTCGTGTATTCGCCTGTCTGCCGGTATCGTTTTATATTGCGGAAAATAACTGATGTGGAAACTCGCAACATTTGAGCCACTCGATTGTAAGGGTAACCTTGTTCGATTAAAGTTACAGCTTTGGACACTTGAGCTACGCTGAGATCTGGCATTAATACTACAATTGAATCGGCTTGTGAATATCCTATCCTAAATCAATACCTCATCAATACCTCGGCCATTAAAAAGACTTAAATTGACTCAAGACGCGCGGACTAGTTCTTTTCCGCGCCAACTGAACCACCGCGGCGCTGCCGTCACTTGTTCCGCCCGTTCCCGCCGCATGCGTCGAACAACGTCGTCTTCTCTGAAATAATCTTAAATACTCAAGAAATCTAAGTGAATTCATCAAGACAGTGTGCACACAAAATTTAGTGAACGTGTTTGTGTAAAATCAAATAACTGTAATCAAGAAAGCTGAGTCGTGTGTGTGACTGCAAACGAACGCCGGCCGGCTACCTAGCAAGTACCTACAGCGAAGGCCGAGGTAAGTACCTACCTACCATCACGGTGTCTTACTTCCCTTCCTACTTCACAAGCCTCGGGTCTCTGGCAAATATCATACACCTCAGCAATTCGTCATTCTATCAAACAAACAAATTAAAAAACAAGAGATGGTGCATAACCAACAATCTTTTGAAAAAGTCTCAAATTAACACCGTGATGAATATTTATTGTGAAAAAAAACCTACCTACTACAAAATGTTCAAATACGACAATAAGCTGTAAACTTACAACGCACATTTATCTGGGGGCACGGCAGAGCCCTTCCAAGTCTAAAGAAATATAAAGCGTGTAAAAAAAGAGGTTGCACGGCCGTACCATTCTTTTCTCGAAGCAACTCGGGCTGATTTCGGCCCCCTGTTACTTCGTTGTGGATAAATATGTTGTGTAAAAAAAAGAGGAGCCTGAATTAAGTTACCAAGTAGGCTTTGTATAAAGACGGTATATTTCAAACTAGCTTCCGGCGCGCGGTTTCACTCGCGTAACTCCTGTTCCCGTGCGAGCTTCATAATTAAATATAGCCTATATCACTCAGGGTGAATGTAGCTTTTCAATGGTGAAAGAATTTTTCAAATCGGCTCAGTAATTTTTGAGTTTATTCATTACAAACATACACACAAAAATACAAATCTTTCCTCTTTATAATATGTACTAGCTTCCCGCGCGCGGTTTCACCCGCGTCACTCCCGTTCCCATAGAAACTTTATAATAAATGGGCTATCTAACACTAAAATATTTTCTCAAATCGGACCAGTAGTTGCTGAGATTACGATTATTCCCGATGTCCACCACTTGTCTGGCCACCACTGGGGGACAGCGAGACAACTTTAAAACATTATTCTCGTTGTCCACCACTGGGGGACAGCGTCACAACTTTGTAAATTATTTCCATTCGCCACCACTGGTGGACAGCGACACGGATTTTTTAACATTCCCTATGGCCGCCGTTGGGGGACAATGGCACAACTCTTTTGATCCGATTCCCACTGGCCATCAATTTAAATTGTTTAATCTAGAGACCGGTAAAGGATAGCTTAATATACTTACGGATTTGATTTTTAGCAGGGCTAAGGGTAAGACTAATTTAAATATTTATAAATTATATGGTAGGTAAATAATAGTCATATTCTTGAATCAACTTTTATTAAATGTTTCACTCAAGTATTAAAAAATGATCCTACTACTTAGTATTATATAATATAGCTTTGATTAATTATTTTTTATTGAAGTGGGTAATTAACCGACTTAATTTCCACAGCTGGTTGACAGGCTACAATTTTTAAAATCGACTAGAACATTACAATCATAATCACAGTTTTATTATCCTATTCCTCGACGGAGGAATAAAAATTAAATATTATAAATTAATCAACAGTTTTAAAAATCACATATGTAGTTAAACAAAAAGACAATAATAATTTATCACAATATCTAGAAATTGGCCTACAGATATGTACTAATCAGCAGTTTTAAAAATCACATATGTAGTTAAACAAAAAGGCAATAATAATTTATCACAATATCTAAAAATTGGCCTTTACAAGACCCATTTGGGTTTCTTGAATTAAACATAATGTAGGTACTACTCAAAAGTCTTAAACACCACATAGTTAAACAAAATACAATATATATAATACTAAGTAATAATAATATATATAATACTAAGTAGTAGGATCATTTTTTAATACTTGAGTGAAACAATTAATAAAAGTTGATTCAAGAATATGTCTATTATTTACCTACCATATAATTTATAAATATTTAAATTAGTCTTACCCTTAGCCCTGCTAAAAATCAAATCCGTAAGTATATTAAGCTATCCTTTACCGGTCTCTAGATTAAACAATTTAAATTGATGGCCAGTGGAAATCGGATCAAAAGAGTTGTGCCATTGTCCCCCAACGGCGGCCATAGGAAATGTTAAAAAATCCGTGTCGCTGTCCACCAGTGGTGGCGAATGGAAATAATTTACAAAGTTGTGACGCTGTCCCCCAGTGGTGGACAACGCGAATAATGTTTTAAAGTTGTCTCGCTGTCCCCCAGTGGTGGCCAGACAAGTGGTGGACATCGGGAATAATCACTGAGATTAGCGCGTTCAAGCAAGAAACTCTTCAGCTTTGTCTATTATGGCAAATAACTCATTATTACGTACCAAGTCTTTGCGTTTTTATACTCGTGATAATTTCTCAACGAAATGTCCGATTGGAATAGAACAAAAAATATTTTACTTCTACATAGATACCCTTGATAACAGAATGCTTAATTTGCATAAGAATTAATATTACGATACACATTTAACGTAATTTCTTTCTTCAGACGATTTTATATTTTTTATGAACATAAAAGCGGTTATTGTGACTAAACTATGATAGTTAGATATGTGCTTTCGTGGACTTTTTTGTAGATCTTATTGAGACCTACAAACCCGTACTACATCATGTTTCATTATGTTCTATTGTCAATAGTTTTTGCAGCGCACGCATAAATAGGTTTTCGATTTTACACCTTGGGTTCACAAAATCGTAATTTTCTTACGGATCCCTAATTTTTTTGCATATAAAATATAGCCTATAACCTTCCTCGATAAATGGACTATGCAACACTGAAAGAATTTTTGAAATCGGACTAGAAGTTCCTGAGATTAGCGCGTTCAAACAAACAAACTCTGCAGCTTTATACTATTAGTATAGATTTCATTCCATTTTAATCAGAACTTTAAGAATTATAACTAGTCAAAGTTCCTTAGTTTTTTCCCTCACTCACTGAGTGACTGAGGGAAAAAACTGATCATCAAAATGTTAAGGCAGTTCTAGCAGATGAAGCAGCTTCAAATTTTGAATACTAGTAGTGTTTACAGTAAAACTCATAGGAAAATTCCAACATTTAGCAATTTCGGTCCAGTTCCTATGTTTCACTAACTGCATAAATAACTTTGTATTTTTTTATAAATGTATGGGATTACAAAGTTATGTATGATTTAATGGAGGAATAGGTGTACAAAGGTACCTAATTGTGATCATGTTAAAAGGTGATGGCTTAGTGGTTGGTGGTGGTTGCTTCTGAGTCGTGGTTCTCTGCGTTCGATTCCCACCCGGGACAAATATTCGTCTGAAATTCAAATAGTTGTACTGAGTCAGGGAGTTCTTTGTTTTTGTGAATCTATCGAGCGGTGCGACCTTCGCGACAGGGAAACTAATTTTCCAAGGAAAAAAATATAAAAATGCAATGGAATGTAAAAGCAAGACTTGGACATGAAGTTGTGCTATAAACACAGGACAGGACACTAACAATCATAACAGCGTCCTACGGAGGTGTCTTGCCCGCTCGAGTCATGTCTCATGTCTCTCTCTAGAAGAAAAAGCCTAGCGTACTCCACTCTTTTTCTTCTTGCAAAATAATTTTCTTTAAATAACTTGGCCAGTGCATTCGAAGAATATAATAAACATAATCGAACTTTTTTTTGCGTTCCTCTAAATTTGTCCATCAGTGTAATATTAAGTAGGGATTGCAATTAACTGATAAACCTTAATATTCCAGAATTTCCACAGATCATAGAAAAGTTGTTTATTTATCCTATCATCATCATCAGCGCGTATAACGTCTACGAACATGGGCCTTCTTCCGGGGGAAGTATTTGCCATAATCACCACGCTTGGCAGGCGGATTGGTGACCGCAGTGTTGTTGTACCACACAAGGAAACGCTGCTGCCAGTTCCTTGATATACGATTATAAAAGATATCGGGACCAAAGGCTTAACGTGCTTCCCGAGGCACGGAGGGTAGTCCCTCAACCAACTAGACCCGGGAAGCAATTTTAGAATTTACACAACGATTTCCTGTCCGGCGTGGGAATCGAACCCACGACCTCCGAGATTTAAAGCGAGCTGAATACCGCTACGCTACGGAGGTAGTCGTATACATTTGCATAAAGTTAAGAATTAATAAAACATTGTAATACAAAATTAGATCAGTTGACTTTACATTCTAACTGTTGTACTTGCATGTGTTATTTTAATTTAAAATTGGTATATATTTGCTACTAGAAATGTGCAAGTTTATAATGTTGTTCCAGATGGTAGCTGAATAGGTCTTTTTTAACACCGTTGCTCGTAAAGCTGATGTAATTCCACCGGTTTTAAATATGTAAAGCGGGTCATAAAAAACGCGTGTGTTACCAAAGCAAATAGATAAGTTATAGTCCATACAAATTCCATAACAGTATTATTTGCCATTTCGCGCGCTGTTGCTATTCAAATTTCGAACTAATCGCCGCGCGGCGCCAGTCAGTAGACAGCGCTAGCGCGCTGTTAAAATGGCGGGAAAGCAACAGTGTGCATTCACAGATTCAGTTTATTTAAAATAAAATAAAAAACAGTTTATTCGGTAATTTAAAAACTTGGCTGCATGCTCTAACGTCTTTGCCAACATTTTCACGCAGCTACGGCAGAAAATAATCCTCGCGCCATTTTTCTCAAATTTTCTTTTCTTTGTACTTGTATTGTGAAAAATGTTTTTTTTTCTGTTTCCTCGCAAATGTGTTAAAAAACGTCGTACGATATACGTGCGTATTGGTTATAACATGCTCGGCTCAATTACGCCCTCGCCTTCGGCTCGGGCTGAAATTCCGCCTCGCATGTTATAACCATCATAACGCACTAATATCGTAATGTAGGTACTATAATACTACCTGATTCACAAATAATCACACACTTTCAAAATGCGAGTGTCCCTCTGGTGAAGAATGACTGGATCTTCTGATCACTTACATTCCAATTAAAACATTAGTTAATATTAATATAAGCAACAGTAACGCTTATAGATTCTTTTATTTAACATATAAAACCAACATAATCACAACTGCTGCCTGGTGGCAGCAGTTGTGATTATGTAGGTTGTTGAGTGATGGTTCACTCAACTACTGGACATGAGCCTCCTCCAGACTTGGCAGGCAGGTTGGTCACCGCACGAGGAAATGCTGCTACCAATAACCTGGTATGATTGTTATAGATGATATTATAACAATTGGGACTAATGGCTTAACATCTTTCTGAGGCATGGAGGGTAGTCCCTTAATCAGCAACATACTGAAAGAAATCTTGGAATTATTACAAAGAATTGTTGTCCAGAGTGGGGATTCAAAACCTGGCTGTGGCTTGGTTACCGCGACATATTGTGTAAATTTCTAACCTTTATTATGATGACGATGACGATAGGTTTGAGAAATTAAAAACAACATAATACAGAGAACACCATTTAATATGATTATTCAGACAGACGTAACGTAAAGAAAGCGATTGGTGATACACATAGTACTTAGGTTATAGAAAATATTAAATTAACATTACGTATGCACTAACTAATTAACAATAGTAGACATATATGTCTGGAGCTGAATCTTGTTTCCAGTGAAATATTTCCAAATCATAAAAGAATAGATGGTATTATTATGTTCAATTTTGCTCATGTTTAATGACATCTGTGTGCTTTTTCTTTGTCTAATAATTTACGACAGTTTATGAGTGATAAAGGACTACATAATGAGTACAACACTTTAAGCATACTCCCGAAACATCTCAACATCTTTGCATGCGGGAATATTAGCATGGTCGTGCTATTAAAGAAAATTGCCCGCGCGACCTATGCATCTCCGACGATTGAGAGGATATACCATTTCCAATTAGTCGTAAAAAAGTAGATAAATGGTTTATAATGAATGCGTCCATAGTTGTGTTATCACGTACAAAACAAAGATTCAGTTCCAGTCACTTGTTTGGGGACCAGCACATGAGCGACTTAAGAGAACCAGTTGACAAGATAAGAACATAATAATGTACTTTGTACTACTTCATATTATATTATACATCGATAATCTAAACCAGTACACATCGATCGATGGATAATACATTTTGGATATTTTCCCGAATCTTAAGCCGCCCTTGACTGGCCTCGTATTAGTGCCGTTGCAACTTACAGAGAACAGTGAACCTACTTGATGAATGAACACTAGAATGGCTTCAGTGACATGGGTATGGACAAGACTCAATCATTTTTACAATGCATGCGACCACATCTATCTCAATATTTATTTATTTAAAAGAAATAAAACAATTAGCTCATACAACTTATAAGATGCAAGTATCGTCTAGATACTCACAGCATTGTCTCATACATTATATTGGTTTTGATAATGTCCAACAACATTTCTAAGCCTTTCGTAGTATAAATAATTCAGCAAGTATCTTATCCTTGCTCCGCTACAGTTAGTGTCGTGAAAAAGGACAATAATGTTTCAAGCTCGTTAAACATTTCAGTCGCTACAACTTGAGTAGGTTCTTAGCTTAAAATTGACATATTCAGTACAGGCCCCTAAATATATATTTATATTAACATTTTACATACCTACCTACTCACATTATGTCCGTACCTAATAAGCCATTTAATGTCTCGTTCAATAAGATTCAAGTAGGTCCTGAAGATATTAAATGATTACATAAGTCTATTGCGCAGCGTACAATAATGACGATTAACACATTTTCTATTTAAATTTCTATTAATGTTAAATATCCAGAGTAAATTATTGTAGAGTCATCCTTTATGTTATTACAATTATTATGATTATGATACAAATATGTCATTGGGTCTATCATTAAATAGTGCTTGAAAGATGGTCTACAATGTTTATCGAGTATATTGTGTTGTAGTGGGCGATTCGTTACAGTTTAGGCCTTCAGCGAAACGAAGGGGTGCGGGGTGGACGTCGGACGTAACCAGTTAAAATAACGTTACTTAACATGCTGCAGTTTTACATTTTCGAATATCTTAGTACGTACAATAAACTTGAAGTAGGTTTATAGAAGGCGATTTGTTCTCGCTGCAGTAAGACCTGCAGCTATACGTTTGATTATTGGCGTTGCTTCTCGTTGCAACACGTGCTCAGAGGCATTGACCATTGTAGTTGTTCAACTTGTGATAATAAACAAGCATAATCAACAGTAGGCATCTAAAACAATATTAAGTTGGCACAATTGTTTAGGAGAATACAACACTACTTGAGTATAGACGAGCGAAAAACAACATTTTACGAAAAATTATAGAACTATATCCACAGTAGGTATATTTATTTATTTTGACTGTTTCGCCGCACGTCTAGGTAGTGTGATCAAACTGTGTTAGTGTCATACTTAGCGACATTTTAACTAAGACTACGGGCTGCCATTCAAATAAAAATTTGGTCATGATTGGCACATTTTAATAATAATATCTACGTAGGTATACAACATCGAAAAATACCTTAGTTTAATTTTTATTCGAATTAAAATACTCCTATAGTGAAGCCACAGTTCGATAAAAGTACTTATGTAAAGATTTAAACATACTAACATAACATAATGATACAATATACATTTTAGTTTACAAATATAGTGTTTACAAAACAAGGTGGCTACAAACAATATATAGATTATCAACGTCACTTTGGGATCGCCTAACCTTATAATTAACTTAAGTCAAAATCATTTCGATTAAGTCGACATCACAGTAGAATCAAGCGCTAAGAGAAGAAGCTTCCGATTAATTAACTGCTCCTCTACGTAAATAAACATCATATTGCAGGATGAAAAGCTAGGTGTAATCGAACAGAGAACCGATCTCAGAAACATTAAATAATTATGTAATTATCCTAGATTATCATACGAGAACAGGAATTCCCAACAAAAGTTTTTGTGAGTAGTTACTGTGAAACAGATATTTGATCATTGTCGCTTTATCTGATTAGTAGGTATCTATCTATAGGTAGCTGTTGTCGCTCCGTCGAATCGTTGGTTTGCACTAATGTTTGTGCATTGCCTGTGCCTGTGAGTGGCAGATACTGTGTACTGTTAAAATGGGGGGGAGGGCTAGGTGGGAGGAGGGGGGGGGGTTGAGCACTGTTACACTTTGTGAACTTGGATCTCCGTTTTACTAAATGTGCGTGCACTTACAATGTCCCTTCTATGTTCTAAAAGAAGTGAAAAGTGGAGACAAAATGTAGAATCTATGTAATTTAATGAAGGTATATGTTATTATACTAATTTAAAAAGGAGAAGAATGGATAATATGTATTTTAATACGCTTTTAACTAGATAATAATCTAGGTCGAGTGCAAAGTTATTCATCCAAATAAAATAATATAATGAATTTGTAAAAGTATTGAACTATATAATAATGATATAAAGCTTTGGACCCAGGAGTTTGGTCGGTTCAGGGGGTGAGCAGCTGGAGGGGAGCGCGGCGAGTGGGCGGGAGCACCTGCAACACGCAAACCATTTGTCATCTCCCACAAAACGTGGCACCTCTAGCAGAAGACGCCTAGCGCCAATGCTGGCAGACACTTTATCAGCTTGGCGTTGTAAAACATGACGTCAGTTCATTCTATCTTTGTTGAATTACACCATTCCATCAATTTACCAAAACATATTACTTTTTTATAATACACTTTAAGCTAATGCGATAACAACATAAAGAACGGTGTCCGGGGGTTTCGTACCAATAAATAAAGATTCATTAGTTGGAAATGGAATACTGAGTGTCCACACAGTAATGCACTATGTTGACATCACGAGGCAATCAGCTGAAACTGCGGTAGGGCGCGCCAGGCGGCGGACGAAGTCGCGTGTCGCCGATAGTGTACTGTGCCGCGGTCTGGTGCTTATATTATATTCTTATAAAGAACAATACATTGTGCTACTCACTGATTATAATTATGTCTATTAATATGTAAATGTTTGGTTAATACAGTAATATATTACATTGACAATACTCTATTATGACAATATTTAATAATTATTTGGCTACTAAATTTGGTTATTATATAAATTATTAGATTACCCGTAATTGAACGTTGTCTCGCCGGCGCACACGCATGACGTTCACACTCACTGCGAGCCCCAAGGGCTCGAGCGAGACACCTGGCGCGAGAGCTTTGACCCTAGTGAAACATGTCTGCCAGTGCTAGGCGTTCAGTCGTGTGGCTGTAACGTATTGATGTAGATAGATAAACCAAGTGAAACCTCCCGGCTGCCCTGATTACCACATTACATCGAACGTCAATGGAACACGCGGGGTGAGACAACGTTTGTAGTGTGAAGCTATCCGTAGAGAAACTGTTGCTATATCAAACCATTTTGTTATTAAACTAAAGAATCACTAGTATTAAGTACATTAATTTCTAACTATTAACGATACAAGTAATAATAATCAGTTCTTATCTAACATTGAGATTAATTGTTCCTACGGCTATTGGAGTCTTGGCACTCGAGAGCCCAAACACCACGCTAATATTAAATGAACAATGTAAAGGTTTCACCCGTCGAGGGCACAACTTTGAGTCTGGCCCTCTAAAAGCACCAAATTTTTGGTTGAAACATAATAATCGCCAATAGTAACGTATTGCAAAATAAAATGGTTTTTCTCCTAAATTCGATGCAGAATGGCTGACTTGAATGGCGCGAACTCGCGGCTAGAGTCCACTCAAACTGACCGATGTCATGTCAATGTCGCGCAACCGCGATGACATTACATAAGATTTACACTAAGACAGAAATATAATAAGCTCGTTATTTTATTATACCTATTATATTCTAAATGAGTTACAACATTAATCTGTTGTGAACATGAAATCTACGAAAAAGTGCCCTTTTAGAACAGTTTATAACATTGCCAGATATAATTATATAATTGATTAATTTACAATTTTAATTTTATACATTAAGTGCGGATTAATATTTTCTTAATTGTAAATAAGTAGGTGCGTCTTCACTGAAACGGGGCGGAGTGGAGTGTACAAAGTAGACAAGACCTAGAGCAGAGCGGAAAAGGAAATGTTTGTACTAACCCGAATGGATCAAAGTTTACTAAAATGCAATAAGCATTGAATCGTTCCACTTTGTTCTTTATTTCCCTTTCCTCTCTTATTCCATCTCCCTAGCATTCCGTTCGAGTCCACACGTTCACATAATTATATTATTGTGAAAAATGTACTGTACAGGTTCGCTTCGCATAAGCTGTCACCGAAGCAGAGGGAAGATTCTCATTTCTGCTCCGCTCAGCTCTGCTCAGTGGAGACGCACGCAGCGGTTGTCGTACGCATTCCTGTCATATGTATAATATGTGTCTGCAGGTAACCTTCATTGTTATGGTGGTTCAACGGATAATTTATCAGATAACTTCCAACTTTCTTAAATAAGTATTTACACAACCGCAATTTTTAAATTACTTACAACTAAAAGTTACAATACTACGAGCGCGGCAAGAGTGCGCGTGCGCGCTGTACGCCGCGATAATGCGTGCGCTGCGCGTCGTTGTCCATTCGGTAGAAGAAACTGCGCTGTAACGTCGTCACAGTGACACTTGTGCTCACAAATGCACTTATGTAATGTTTGTTGAGCGCAGCGCGAGTATGTCTGTGTGTCGTGTTGGTCCGAGCTTCTATGCTGTGCAACGTTGATCACGGACCAAGTGGCGAGGCGCCGGAACCCGTCAGTCTTAATGGTGGGTGGTCTGTTTAGGAATTAGTCGATGAAATAATGTACATTGAAAGGAAAATAACTGACACCTATGTCGTGTCAACATTAAAATGAAAGATTTGGTGATACAAAATGTAGTAATTTCAAAGTCATCAGGTGACGGAGATAAAGAATCAAGTAAAAGGTAATTCATTTTTTACATTACAGTTCAATAGTTATATCTAAATATATAATTTCATCGACATGACCGTTCGTCGACAGCATTAGGTTTGGATCAACTTTTGTTTATTCGATTTAATAATCGATCGATAGGTATAACAGTTCATTGCGGATAATATTTACACTATATCTAAAAATCATCGCAATACGTGAACAAGTTTCGATTCACGGTTGCGGTTGCGACGAGGGTCCGTCTCCAGTAGTCACGGGAGAGTCTAGTCCGGGTGAGTCGTTTAGCCGGGGAGCTGCGACGTGGCGGGTTCCGCCGCGTCGAACATCGCGTTCATTGGGTTCTCGATGACGTGGACGACGCCGGCTGCGCTGAGGCGCGTCTGCTTGCGGCGGAAGATGAAGTCCGCGAGGCTGGCGGCGCGTCGAGGGCCGCTGTCCTCCAGCAGAGCCTCGATGTCGCCGCTGCTGCGGGACTCCGCGACGGGTTTGACGTGGTTGAGCGCGAAGTTGTTCCCGTTTTCGCTGATGTGGAAGGCTTCGGTAGAGAAGGCCCGGGAGGTGACGAGCGACGTGAGCGTGGGCGAGCCGGCCTGGTCCGCGAACGACAGGGGCCGCTCCAGGCGCCGCAGCACACGCGCTCGGACTGCGCTCGCGATGCTCTCGCGCGATGAGCTGGTTCCGTTTGGCAGCTTCGGGGTCACTACGCCAGTTGGTTCGGCGTCATGGGTTTCTGAGAAAACAAATACGATGACAAATTCATAAATAAAACTCTATGAAACTATAATTAACTAATAATATTATATAAGTTGGTTTATTTTACAATATAACGGAGTACTTGAAAAACATAACAACATTTAGAGTACCTTCGTACATAAAGAGATATTGTTTCTACAAATAAATGTGTACCACTTATTTAACTAATTAGCTATTCTTTTATTTAAAAATACTCTATGTATCACAGGAATTGATGAACATTTAGCAAAAAAATTAAGGGCAAAAATCCTGAACAATGTGAAAAAAACTGTAGTATATTATTATGTGACTGACCCCTCGGGATGGAGGCCCGGGGTGAGGGCCCAGCATCGTCGTCGGTGTTTCCTTCGGACAGGGTGTCCAGGGGCCGGTGCAGCTCGTGCTCCACCACGTGGGAGCACCCGCCCCCGCCCCCGCTCCCGCCCCCGCTCCCGCCACCGCTCCCGCCCCCGCCTGCGCCCGAGGTCGACGGCGTCGGGTTCTGAAAACACAACATGTTAACTTCACTTACTGCTCTCAATATTTCTTAGGCTCCCTTCTTAAATACAAAATCACCTTTAAAATATATACCTACTAGCTCAAATAGATTAAAATATTGGTTTATTCAGATATGGTTTAAACAAGAAAGAAAATGTAAAATAATCTATAATGTGTCCCGGCATCACGCGTGAACGGCTGAACTGATTTATTGTCTCAGGTATGTAATTTTAGACAATAACATCTTCTGTACTTTATGACAATAAATAATTCTATTCTATTCTTCATTTCTATTTTAATGTCACCTTAGAGTTTTTGACCATATAAACTTTTTTTATTGAAACCGTTTGACATAACTTTGACAGAATGCTGTTAGTCACAGCACGGTTAGTTCAGAGGTTACATTGTATTGAAAGTTTAATTTAATATCGTTTTAGTTAAGACTGGATAACGTCTGTCGGGTCAGCTAGTTGTTAATATTTGTACCGTGACTCGTCCTGACATAATAATATGTTTCACTAGAAGACACAGGTCATTAGATAAAGATACTAAGTATAAGTAAATAAATAAAATGTCCTCACAGCGTAGATGTCTAGTTCACCGGGCGAGTCCATCTCGCCGACTCCCTCGAGGAAGAAGGTGACCATGTTGCCCTTGCCCTTGACATCGATGGTTCCTCGGCACCGGAGCTTGAAGCCCCGGCTCACCAAGATTTCATATACCTCTTGGGTCACCTGCGAACATCAGGACCTCAACACGACGGAAAACGAACATTACGAAACCCACAACAGATTGTTTTCGCAGAGCAAAGGATGGTGCAGTTATTTATTGTGGTACCACAATTGCAGAGCGAAATGTTACACTTGTTGGAGCAATTGCAGTTGAGCATGTTATTTTGCATTGGTACATCCTACTAATATTATAAACGCGAAAGTTTGTACGTATGGATGTTTGTTACTCTTTAACGCCAAAACTACTAAACGGAATTGGCTGAAATTTTGCACCGGGATAGGTTATACGCTAGATTAACATATAGGCTACAAAACATCACGCTCCGACCCACTGGAGCAGAGTAACGCAGGTAAAACCGCGGGGCGCAGCGAGTTATTTATATTTATACATCTTTGTATTTCATGTAATATTATGTTTCATCATATCGAAATTACTTTTTGTTTTGTTCATTTTGTAACCATTATATCGTTTCGATTCAAAAGTTTTTATACTCACAAAATGTAATTTCAACTACACTATTATTGATCTGAATGGTCATATTTAATTAATATTCATAAGCGAACCTGGATATGGTCCACTACTCCGGTGGAGTCCATCCTCGACGCCACGTTGACCGCGTTGCCCCAGATGTCGTACTGCGGCTTGCGAGCCCCGATCACCCCGGCCACCACAGGCCCGATGTTGATACCTGCCGACACAAAGGCACTCGTACCAGACGTCTCAACTCCTCACTTGTAGCGGACACTTCGCTGGAGCAACGAGACAATAGTTCGCAATAGAGATAGATCGCGTGTGAGCAGCGTTGCTTACCGATCCTGATCCGGAAGTTGTTGAAGGAGTGCTCGTTGACGTACTGGAGCTGTTCGCGAAGACGCAGGGCATAGTCCGCCATCGCGGTCACGTGACGGAAGCCGATGAGATCGCAGGTGGCCGCGGTCAAGCCTGCGTGGAGACAATAAATCTGTTGAAATGTTCAAAATAAACACAGCTACACCTGAACCTAAGACGAAACACCGACCTGAGGCGGCCATATATGTGGCGCCAGTGCTCTTGATCTTCTCGATGTACTTGAACTGGTCCTCGGCGAGAATCTCGTCGAAGTCAGCGATAATCTCGTTGAGGAGCCGCAGACACTCCACGCCTTCGTTGTTGCCCTCCAGCTCTACGTAGAACTCCGAGAAATTGGGAATGGACGCGAACATCACGCAGACAGACTCGCATTGCTCGTGGTATAGTTCCTGCAATTATTTCGTTTTTTTAAATATTTTATTTTAAAAAGTGTTTCACTCTAAATATGTGTGCAAACGTCGTGATAGAATGACTGTGACACGCGGCTAACTCCCGTGTGCAAGAACACCATTTGATTTACTTAGGTATGTCAGGTGTCACTTTCGACGACGACGATTTCTATTGCCATAGCAATATAGACCATGACAGTGAGACGTGAAAATATTGTTATGCAGATTGGAGTTAGACACATAAGATGGTGTTATAAATTTGACGATCAAGTATCACGATTTAAGGTGCAACTTAATGTTTAAAAAACTAGTTAGCTAGTTATATATCATGTATTTTTCTATCAACATTCAATATTTCATCGAAGAGGTTAAATTGCTGCACATAAGCAATATATCGTAGAGTGACGATTTAAATGGGGCAGTATGTGTGTACTGACATCAATGTTCTTGTCCTGGCACAGGAAGTGCTGCGCCACGTGCTCGGGCAGGATGTTCGCCAGCAGCTTGCGGTTGTATGCCTCTAGGTGCTCCATCTCCTCCTTCTCGTCTGGAAATTGTGCAGTGAATTTAGAAATCGCCCAATTTCTTTATTATGGTTTATATTTTTTTTTTTTTTTTTATTTTATTGAAAACAGGATAATAACAGCCAGATTATACTTTAAATACACAAAGAACATTTTCAACTTAACTAATTAGGCCAAAAACATTATCCATAGTATACTAACATTGATACAAATAATTTACTAAGTCTGTGACTTGTTTGTTAAATGCTCAAGTATAGATAATATATAATATGATACATAAAGTGGTGTGGTAAATATAAAGTGGGATAAAATTATTAAATAAGATAAGAGGGATGGTGTGTATATGTGTGATGTATGAGATGCAGGTATGTGTGTGTGTGTGAGTATGTGTGAGTGTTGTATTGTGAAAATGTTTTATACAATATTAAAGTAAATAGGTATTAAAATGTACAATAAGAATTATGTTTGAGTAAAACTATTTTTAGGGTACTTTCATTAGGTAAGTAAGTGGAATTTGGATATACATTTTTACTTTTTCATGTTTAGGTATTTATAATTTACATAAGCAACTCGACTTCTTACAGAAAAACTTTTTTACTGATGTGGAAGGGATCGACTGCACCAAACTGCTCATTATATGTATGCAGTATTCTGGGTGTTACTGCATTTTTACCATATTTAGTACTACGAAAAGGGACTGCGAAAAGTGAGGTGTGACGGGTGCGACGCATTGGAACTTTCAGTGTGATTTCTTCTATGAGCTCAGGACAATCTAAGCGCCCGCAAACCACGTCATACAGCAACCCCATGCCTAGCACTGTGCGACGCTGTTGCAGTGTACGAACTCCGTATTCGCGGCAGTAGCTACGGCAGTAGCTACGAAGATCCATTTACGAGCCCAAAGCGCACTGGTCGTTGTATTCGTAAAGATAATTCCATACTCGACGCACATAGGTACTACGACTGCATGTAATCGTTTATATTCCTAATACAAGATGTCAGTTTCGTATGAAGTACATAATCTTCATACGAAATTGATATCTTATATTAGCAATATAAACGATTACATGCAGTCGTAGTACCTATGTGCGTCGAGTATGGAATTATCTTTACGAATACAACGACCAGTGCGCTTTGGGCTCGTAAATGGATCTTCGTAGCTACAACTGGTGCATAACAATGTATCTATGAGTTAATATAAACAAAGATGGAGACTAAAAGCCCAGCGGAATGAATACAAGGCGAATATCCGTTACTAACTCCTCGAAGATTTATTTATTTATATTTTTACACAATTAGAATTTTCATATCACATTCTAACTCATTTAAAATGTATTATTTAAATATTCGTTAATAGTATAATAACTTTTATTTATTTAAAATTCTTTTAATTTTTGATGGAGTAATTATATTTTTAATCTCTGGTAGTCTGTTTTATATATTTACTGACATAACAAGGGGACTAGAAGAGTGCATTTCCTATGTCGGAGTGTATATTTTGAAGATATATTTTCTCTTTTGTTGAATAGTCAGTAGGACTACGCACAAATTTACATATTTCGAATATATAAATGGAAGGTAGCGTTTTTAAAATTTTGAGTGAGGTTTATAGCTGTTAGTTTGGTCTATGTTCATGAGTATCATAATAAGTTACATACCGTTGGCCTGCAGTTTCCAGATGAAGTCGAGTCGGTAGGTGCTCTCGGTCTGCTGTGAGTGCAGCAGCAGGGCCACCGTGGCGCCCAGCACGATCACCACGTTGGTCCACTGGTGGTTCCAGTCCAAAGCGCAGCGGTGTCTGCAGGGATAAAGCAGTATTGTATAAAACAACAAAATAAATTACGTAAACCTATACTATATTATTAGGTATTTGCAAATAGTCAAAACATATTTTGGCTTATTAATATAATATATTTAATTAATTAATTTAGTTTAGTTATTGTAATAAAAAATTGTTTGTATAGCTTTAGCGTAAAAGCTGTCAGGTATGAAAATACAGTTTTATTTTATTATTTACGATTTAATAGTCTAAAGTTCTGTCTTTTAATTATGTTATTATTTAGATGGACCATAAGTACCTATATCAACGGACGCCATTTTATGCTACCACCCGATCCAATACGTCCCAACTGAGAACACCCGGCGAAACGAACTCAGTGGGTTATTCTACTGCCAGTTACATCGCGGCCTCATTAAGAAAATCCGGGGAAACATACTCGGATGGGCATGTTCAAATTTTTTGCTCCAGTTACTTTCATTAACTAATCGGTTGTCTTCATACAACTTTATTAACATTTTGCTGTTATCACAAATCAAACAAGTTATGTTAAGACAGAACATGTTTAATTTTGATGATTACAGATGTCAGCTGTCAGTACACAGAATACACTATCACGATCTTTCAATTTAAATGCTTCGTCAGTATCCAATCTAGTGCAAGAAGGTATCTAGCCATACATTTTTATCATCTTCTAGCTTCATAATTACATATAGCCTATGTTATCCGGGGATATTTAGCTTACCAACAGTGAAAGATTTTTTCTTATCGGTCCAGTAGTTTCGGAGCCTATTCAATACAAACCAACAAACAATCAAATCTTTCCTCTTTATAATATTAGTATAGATATACTCTTTAATACTATAATAACAATATAGACCGGGAGATACTGACACAAAATACTGGGTCATTTGTACCAGTATGGCGGTTCTTTCAAATTCAAATTCAAAATTAATTTATTCCGTAAAAGTGGTTACATTTGTTTGGAATCGTCACATTTCTTTTGACTTTAGGGGTCTTATTACGTAATGACATAAAGAAAATTGATGATCATAGCGCTGGTACCGGCGGCCCAATCGCGTGGGCGTTAGTCGAACTCGTCGGATAAATTACGAAAGTCAAACGATTTGTTAAACAAAAAATGTAGTATTTTCCGATAGTCCATAAAAAATAAGAAGGCGGTAGTGTCATGCCATACTTCTCCGGTGTGACTTACAGCCCGCCATACCGAAGCAAATTCAACCATTTGTACCAGGCTAATTTTTGCACAGTTAATCATCTCGTGCAGACATTTACGAACATCACCATGCAATACTTTTCGGACTGTTCCAAATGGCCGCCATATCGCTAAAATGAGCAATTTTTTTTTGTTGCCAAACGATTACCGTATATGTATATGCATGATTAACGTATATGTTTTATAGGGACATTTTATTCTAGTAAAATATTGAAAATCTCCTTTGTCAGGCACGAATACCAAGTATAACATTAAGAACAACTGAAGAGTTGAGTGAATAATAATGGCTCACTGATAGTCATAGAGATGTCCCGTATAGAAATAGAGCTCGTGGGTCGTGAGCAGCAAGTAGGACGCGAACGTCACCGCCAGCAGCACCGTCTTGGCCACAGAGATCAGGATCTGGTGCACGGCGCACAGGAACATCGCCATCAGCGTCAGGTGCAAATAATGCTGTAAACACCAAAGGGTGGTGAGAACCCGCAAACTACTGGCTACCAGAAGAACTCGCGGAATATTTGTCGCGGGCATCATCGCGGGGCAACTGAACAGGCAAGCGTAGACAGTACCTACTTGGAGCCTCACTAACCGACGGCCTCGCAGCAGCACCCGGGGGGTTTAGTGGGTAGGCCCACTTCTGTCGGTATGATTAGCATGCCATCCTTCCCTTTTGGTATAATTAGCCATTGCATTTCCGTTCCGATAAAAAAGGGTATTTCAACATTTTGGGCATTTTGAAATAAGGTTTTCATTATCTTAAAGGACTAGTAAGGACGTAAAAAAAGACAACAAGATGTGTTGTGAGCGAGAATGCACCTCACAACACATCATTGCCTATTAATTGTTATTGATCCATAATGAAATAAAGTCAAGTGCTATCAGAAGTGTTACGACCCACGGTTACTAATCATCGTATTGACGACCGTGTCGCTAGTTCATTGCCCATCACTATTAACCGCTTGTCATCCAGTCGTAAAATGTAGTCAATTTATTACCTCATTCATGACGTAGGGGCAGCTGGTCTGGCTGTCCTGCGCCAACACCACGCCTTGGATCTGAATTCAATAAACATCTTATTTATGTACTGAAGGTTATTTTAAAGGGGAATAAGGAGTGAAATAAATTCATTTATGCGCTTTGAAAAAAATATGATACCTAGCTCAATCATTGCAAAAGAACATTTATGACAGTCAAACATATCGTATTGTAACGACATCTACTAATAGCCGCACTAAGTTCTAGTAGACGAGCAGCGCCATCTACCAGCTAGCATCCCAACTAACCTGCACCGCGCAATACAAGTTCGCAAACCAATTCGAACATATACAAGTTCCGAACAGTAACCCGTTAAATGTTAAATGGCCGTCGGCCGCCGGGCACACCACCTCGCCCGGCAAAGAAGATCTTCATTTCGACTGTCACAAAAGTTCTTTGCAAAGATGCAAAGAAAAGTGTAAATTCCCGAAGGGTTTTTTATATTGAGGTACCTAAGCACGTATTATATCAATTATTATAGAAATTATAATATAGCTTAAGGATTATGTGAGTGTTACCATGATGATCTGGATCTGGAGAATGAAGGCGGTGACGACGATGAACGACATGATCTGCGACAGCGTGCGGTTGTTGTGGAGCCGGTACGACGCGCGCTGCACTCGCACTGCCGCGTGCTATTACAAACACCAGAATATAAAAAGATAATACACGAATAAGGTTAATTCTTCTAGTCGCGATAATATATAGACGTGAGAAGATTGGATTTAATTGTGAAACATATCCTTCCCTGGACATTTACTAGGTACGCTTTGTTATACCCACTGATTTTTTATCCCTAAAAGATTTATGGTTTGAGGTGTTTAAACTTATAATTAATTGTGTAAAGGCAAGACAGAATGCGCCCACCCTGCGAGGCAAAATGTTATTGGGCAGGCCATCTTAGACGCATGTAGGTACAGTGACCGCTGGGCAAGTCTCTTCTACTCAATGTGTACCGAACGATGCCGGCGTCGCGTCGCCGAGACAAGCCCACGAGTAGGTGACGAGATGACCTCAACGAGCATCGAGTAGACTGGTTTGAGGTGACGCCCGAAACTAATGCAAGGAAGGATTTGGGAAATGCCGTTGCCCAGCAGTGGGGAACTATAGGCTAGGGAAAACAAAACAATATCATATTTACATACCTTGAAGTCGATAGCGAGTATTATGTAGGTGGCCGAGAAGATGATGAGCCCAGATGTGACCATTGTGGCAATGCTGAGAGGGGTTCTGTGACACAAAACAATTAATTAAGTAAATAATAATTGTTAATATGTAACATAACATTATGCTACAATATACTGTTCGTATCAAGTTTCGGTAAAGTTTTGTATCTCGTTTTCCCTCCACTAGACAGGTTTGTGCCTTGTATATATCGAATATATTTATCGTTTTAATAAAAACATTTTGTTATAATTATTTTACACCTTTAATCCGAACTCTCTGTTAGTTGACCGACCCCAAAAATGATACCGTAACGCAAAACTGGGGCGACTAAACCATGATAATAATATGCTGCTAACAACAGCTATGCTATATTAGTAAGAGCCAAGTATGCAGACTACTATTGATAGTAGTCTACCGCCTATTTGATTTACTATATATAATGATATATATCGTGGCTACGTACATGTGGAAGGTCAGCAGCTGCACGATGACGCCGGCCAGGTACACCGCCAGCGTGCACAGGAAATATACCTTCAGCAAGCGATCGCGTTCACTCGTGTACTGGAAATAAATCAACATTTCAATATAAGTGTAGTATTGAAGCTGTAATAATAATACAAAGAAAATGGGGTAGTGACGAGAACTACAACCGAACGTAGAATAGGTAAGTATCATGATATTTATTTTAATACGTGCAAGTCTTGAAAGGAACTGAATGCTCGCCAGTCATTTGGATTTCAAAAGCTACTTATAACAGTTTGGAAATCAACGTCACCTAAAACCGTTTCGTCAATAACACCTCTCTCAGGGTTGGCTTTTAACAAAACCAAAAAGTAGTTATGACCTCGTTTCTTAGCTCGAATGCTGTTTTTATAATAATTTATGTATTTCACCTTTATGAAATTCTATAGGAAAACTTATTTTTTACAAATTCATCTTGTTCGGGGCTCTTTAAAAAAAAAGAAAGAGACGTGTTGTACTCAATGAATTGTATCTTCCATGTTAATTCTCCTTAAAAAAAACTTTTATTCGCCGTTTCCCCATTTAAAGAATCGTCACAACTCACTCGTGATGAATCATCTCGTCGACGCTATTACGGTACTATACCCAATGGTCTAGATCAGCGGTCAGTAACAAACTTTTGGCACAAGGTGGCAAGATAAAGTAAAGGTTAGGTTATTAAAACTAGATTATACCTGTTACGGTATACGACGCGATTCGTTCAGGCATATATTTTGATATTTATCTATTACTTATTTACAAAACATTCACGGGCCGCGTGTTGTCGACCGCTGGTTTAGATTGTAAATTGCCTGTAAGATACTCCGTCACGATACGATATATAGTTACAGTTATGAGAAATGGCTAAAAGTCAAAAGTTGTTTTATTAATATTTAATATCCGCAGTGGAATTATTCGCTATCTCGTTACCGCACCGAGCGCGCCGAGCGCGCCGCTGCGCTGTAGGAGCACAGACCGCGACACTACGGTAAAACCTGCAGATATAAAACTCATTATATCTTTAACTCACGATTGTTTGCAACAGAGTTAAACAAGAAATGTTTTGATATATACTAGTTTGCGTGTAGGTACTCCTAGATATTACGTTCGAATTACTAGGTAAATAGGTATTTTGGAACGAAGTTCCTTACGGCAGGCTTGGAGGAGATAGGGATTTTGCTGCGCGATCGAACTGAAAAAAATGTGATAGTAAAACCGTAAGAAAAAGTCCGTGGAATAAAACCGTTAAATGAGACGTTAAACGCGCTAATCTCAGGAACTAGGTACTGTTCCGATTTCAAAAATTCTTTCAGTGTTGGATATCATTATATTTATCGAGGAAGGTTAGAGGGTATATTTTATTTTCAAAAAAATTAGGGATCCGTAAGAAAATTGCGATTTTGTAACCCAAGGTGTAAAAGCGAAAACCTATTAATGCGTGCGTTGCAAAAACTATTGACAATAGAACAAAATGATGTACTACGGGTTTGTAGGTATTATTAAGATTTTTCGTTGAGAAATTATCACGAGTATAAAAAGAATTGGTACCTAATAATGAGTTATTTGCCATAATAGATAAAGCTGAAGAGTTTGTTTGCTTGAACGTGCTAATCCGATTTGAAAAATTATTTCAATGTTAGATAGGCCATTTATCGAGGAAGGTTATAAGCTATATTTTATTATAAAGTTCCAACGGGAACGGGAGTTACGCGGGTGAAACCGCGCGCGGAAAGCTAGTAAATAATAAGGTGCACAATCGTGTTAACAAACAAATCGTGTTCATGCGAAATTGTATCGTAGCGAGACCTGCCCGGCCGCCCGAACGTGGCCGAGCCTTCCCTATTTTCTAGGAAGACTATTTTTTTGTAATTTGTTATTATTTCTATTTCTATGTAATTTTATGTTGTCAAACAAAAATAAAGAGACATATTTTGTTATTTTAGTTGATAATTTGAATTACGATTTTTTTTCATTTTACGTAATTTATTATTTCCTAAAATATTGAATTTCCTAACTACTTTCCTGTACTTAAATAAAAACTAATCAGCAAAATTTAAGAGAAAAATCAAGAAAACCTACATAAAATTGAGCACGATTTTTCTTTTGCAAATTGTGTCGATTCTACATTAGCCGAAGGAACTTCGTTCCTACCTGGTGTCCCACGACACCATTAAGTTTTTTATTATGCTTTGTTATCTGTTGTATCTGCGTACTTACTCAATTTTGAATAAAGTTCGCCTTTGTATATACAATTTCTCAATTACTAAACGAATACTATTTATTGCACGGATTTACATTTATTGAGTAATTGTGTACAGTAAAGAATTATTAAGAATCGTTCAAATCGATTTATGTATCGATTTTATGACAGAGTAATGAGATAGACAGGGGAATGAGATAAACAGAGTCTCTATTCGTCACTAACTACATATATGTCAGAAAATAAAAGCTCTATCAAAACTATTTTTACATTGAAATATTTTTATATTTCAACAAAACATATTTTCGTTTTATAACTTTAAAACATAACAGGTAAGGGAGTACCGTAAAAGATAAAAATGCAATAGAAGGTGTCCGTGGTGGCAGCAGGCAGACCTCGTCATAACAATTCAAGTGTCCGTCGCGTCGCAATAACGCGCTGAATAATGAATCTGTTAAATAAAGCCGTGACGTCACATCTCGCCAAAATAAAATGGTGTATTAAGTTGCCGACTAATTTAATTTGTACTTTGCGACTTACTTAGCGTGAATAGGCATTCCCGAAATTGACGGAGTTTCTGCTCCCAGAATACCTACTTCCACTTAATTAGGTACTGAATTATTACATTCTAACGTCGATCAACCAGTTCTAATTATCTTGAGTTCATTAGCTAATCTGAGTAACAATGATCCATAGTTGAAGATATTATATGAAGTAAAGTAACTAAAAGTGAGGCTTCAGTATCTTTTCTATGAGTAAACCCTAGTTGCCGGTGGTGACTAACACTCATACAAATGAATGAAATCGACACGTTTGTGATCTGCCGAGAGCGGCTTGAGTAGCCACTTAAGTGAGAGCACTCAAGCTTTTTACAGAGGTTTTACAATTTCCTACAATTACATTAGGTACTTCGAACGTTGAGAGATGTGAACGAGTTTACGTAAGATGCGTTGATGCGCTCGATGAAAATGTTACGTGAAAAGCACTTGATGGTAACTTTATAAGTTTGTAAGTTATTTTTCAAAGAGCCAGTTTATTACCGTGTATTGATACGTTATGTTAACAATTTTAAGGACTAACGAATTATACATAAATATGTTGCCATTGAAACCTGTAAGATGTGTTAAATTTACCAAAAACAATGCATTTATATATTGCTATAAAGCTGAAGAGTTTGTTTGTTCGATTGAACGCGCAAATCTTGGGAACTTCTCGTCTGATTTGAAAAATCGTTTCACGGTGAAGTTCCTGGGGACTGGAGGTACACGGGTGAAGTAGCAAAAGCCTCATGACTGTTTAAATAATTGTATGTCCGCAAAAAGAAAGTACTGTATAATATTACATTCAAAATTCCGTATTCTTTATAATTCAATATCCATATTATAAAGCTGAAAAGTTTGTTTGTACGTAACAAATCGGTCAGTGTTTGATAGCTCTGTTATCGCGGAATGCTATGTCAAGCTGAGACCAACAGGAGCCGCAGCCGCAGGTCACACGGTAAACGGTTTAAGTCTCGCTAAAATCATATACCTATGACAGAATTGTTCCTCTTTAAAGTTCTAATAAAAGACCTTAAGACCATATGTTTATTTTGTAAGGATGGTGGGCCAACCTTATAGCATTTTCGTTGCGAACTAAATTTGTTGTAAGATTTTGCATTAAATGCAAGTTGTTTATAATCCTTATTCAAATAAATACATATTATTATATAAGTTTAAAACAAAATTGTCCTTTACATTTCGAGGAATATCTTAGATTATATCGTAGTTTTAAAATTACATCGCAGCAAAATACGTACTACTTTACCTAACGTTTTAAACAGAACCTAAAATAGCTTATTAACTTATGTATTATTTAAAAATGTTCACCTAAGTAAACACTCAAAGTAATTATCCCACGTGAACAAAGTTACATGCTAGTAATCCTATACCTAAGCCTAAGAACCTCGGAGCTGACATAATGTCACCATAAGATACAGTTACGAACAGAAACTTGTTGTCCATTGTTCGGGAGCCTGCGTGCTCACGACACGATGTCAATTTGCCCAACACAAAGGTTACACCATTGAAATATGGGCTCCGTAGTCCAATCTAATGCTTTGTCTTCGCGACGGTACTTCCATTTAGTTTGTATTTCGAGTCTGAAGAGCGGACAGACAAAGCCAGGGTCATGCGGGCGCTAAATCAACTATTACGAGGACTTGTTGAGACCCCTAAGCGCACAGGATACGCGAAAATTAATGAATGTAAAGGCTTATATCAAAACCATTTTTAATTGGTAATCATTTTTACCATTGTATTGCTATTGTTGCCTAACCAAGTTTCACTACACACTTGGAATGTTATCTTGACAAGTTGTCTGTCTGTAGTATAAAGACTGAGCACAGACTTGATGTCACTTAAAACCGTACTTATGCAAAATGTGTGTCGACGACGTGTCATAAATGACAACAACAACAATGAAACAAGCGGCGGCGTGGTACAGGCGTCCAAGACTTATCCGTTTCCCGTGTCCACTGCGTATCCAAACGTCTTTGCCTTACGTCATTTCAGAATAATTCCCGCCTCAGCTGTCCGTAGGTATGCCGCGTCGTTTGTTCGACGTCGACACAGATACGTACATTTATCTAAATCAAAATATTTGGTTAAGTCAGATCTGTTAATTGAATTTGTTCAGCGCGTAATTGAGTAGACGAAACGAGTGCTTTTGTTAGTTCAGTGGAAATCAACGTTCGGCTGCAATCACGGAGCTATGGCCCCGATCAGATGTACGGGGACACTTCTATTGATCCGTCCTTGTCGAGATCATTGAAGACTCCACGGGAAAAACAACAGCGTTGAAAATATAGTTCAGACAAAAACTACTTAAATGTGTTTGAATGTGTCCTTCGATTTTGCTCTATTAATATACTGAATTCGAAATATATAATAGGTAGGTACTTAATATCATACTTAAAAAGTTAAAGTTCATGTGCATAAACCATTCCTTGTGACATTAATTGAATTTTCCGGCAAGTCTTCATTTTATAGTCCTTGATTAATAAATGAAAAAAAATTACACACGTCACTAACAAGATTCATTGACGTGTCCAAGGGGAACGTAAAGGCGGAAACATATTATTAAAACGCCACGCCACCCGACGACACGCCACGCGTGTTGAGTCGAATCAAATGTATTGTTTTCTATAGACCAGAAACACACTATGAACACCCGACACGACGCCACGCGCGTACTGATTTACAAGTGTTGACACGTGGCGTGGCGTGGCGTTTTAATAAGGTGTTTTCGCCTTAAATATTGACTGCCAAATGCAACTTTGGAGATATTTGTCTACCAAAGCTTTTATTACACAAAGATAGGTCCTGTAGTAGGAGCGCTGGCATTAATTTAGAGTAGGTATTTGAGGCAAGCTGAAAAATTGTCAAATACATCTCTATTATACCCCAACACGGAACTGTAGTCCTGACTGTTGAGTTGTGGGGCTAAGACGCCTAATTTTTTTAAACATTTAAACATATATTTGAGGCAACATGACATTTTTATATGTTGTAGTTTAATGTTTAAACAATTAACAAAATAACAAGGCAGACAGGATTTTAATATTGCCAGACGCATGTAAAAATATTTGGCAAAAATGTTTTTGAGATAATTTGAAATTTTAAAAGGGTTTATTTATAACTAAAAAGAAAATTTGAACATAATTTGTAATAATACCACCTACAAACACTGTGGAATGCAATAAATGATTGAGTATTGAGTATAAAACGCCTCAAAAATATTAATGAAAACAAAATATTTAAAAACAGTTAGGGGTTGAGTTATCCCCGCTACTCACCAGCCAGGTCTGCAGTTCCATGTTGGGATATAGAATAAGAGGGCTGTGACAAGTTTTCAGCCTGCCTCAAATACTTACCCAAAAATCCGGACTCCGGACTACTACCCGAGAGCTGGCGCCAATTTTTGGGCTCTCTACGTTTCTGGCTCTCTACGGCAATCTACGTCCGGCTCAAAAAGAGACATGTTAAACAGAGATAGATAAATAAAATAAAATTGGCCACTTGGACTTGTCTACTAGGGGTTTAAAAAGTGCAGCCATTGTTGTAAAATTAAAGCTCCGGTTGAATAAGTGACCGACTAAAGTAAACTAAATTATGTTTTGTAATCTGCCAAACATCTTAAAAACATCCTCCAGAGGCTGCGGGCCCGCAATCGCAGCGGGCGCGGGTGGAAACCGCTCCGTGAGTTCTTAGCCTCAGTCTATAAATTGTTTAAAAGCTTGTAGGACATACATCTACCAGTCACATTTATTGCATTTCTCTTTCAATACATGATATTGAGTTAAAACTCTCAATTACTCCAAAATTTTAATTTTGTGAGTTATAACACTCATGACTGTAGCAAAAATACCTTAAAATAATTCTTTAAATCAGCACTAAGTAATGCAATATACCTACAAATATCGTTATTGAACAATATAATGGTGAGAAGCTTTTTTTTTAACTTGCAGAGCACCTGATTGTCTAGCAATATTTTACCAATTAACCTTCGCCCAGTCTGACTGTTTGATTGAATGTTCGGTTAATTGCACTATTCAGTGAAACGCCTCGGCATTCAATAGAACTCGTAACATAGATTAACGAAGAGGGCGAAATATATCTCTATTAACACAGTAAAACGGAATATGCAATTTTTAGGGTGCACTAATCGCTGGAACTATAATTTTTTTTATTTTGGGGGGATGAAAGCGCGGGGTGCAAAAAGAACCGATGTTATATATGTACCTGTCACCATGAGTCATACAATTATATGGGGTGCGTTCCACTAAGCGTTCACAATGATCACGCTCACGACCGCAGTTTTTCCCGTTCCACTTGCTTGTGAGCGTTACTGTCGTAAACTCAAGTGGAATGGATTATAGAGCGTTATGAGCGTATGGAGGTAAATAATACAAACGGCGAGTTAATAAAAAGAATGCAAAAGATTTAAGAGGTTAGGTTATAATCGCCTAACCTCTTAAATCTTTAAATTATGAATACTTTAAAATATTAAATCGCCTAATATAGCCTTAAAAATAAACAATTAATTATTGTTTGAATCGATTTATATTGAAAAAAATTATAATTTAATTTTTTATATTTAAAAGTGGTGTATTTAATTAATTTACGTTTACGCTGCAGAAACATTCACTTGTACTAAAATATCTCTTTCCGCATGAAATAACGCAAGCTTAACGGTCACCATTTTTGATGCTTTGAGTTTTGAAAACGCCGCTCATTTTCTCAACGATCACTTCGACCCACCTTTATAGATGGGTCATCGTGAGCTTCGCGTGAGCGTAAGTCATGACGTCATAAGTGACGTTTTCGCCGCGACCACAACGACCGCGGTCGTTATGTGGAACGACTAAAGGAGCATTTTGATCGTTGTGGGCGCTTAGTGGAACGCACCCATGGTTACACAGATACAGAGTAATAAGAGGACCAGTGTTCAACATTAATGATCATTGCTACGAGTATCTACGGCGTAGCGTACTACGTCGTAGATACATCAAGTATATACTGAGAATGTGTCTAGACTGAATTACTATGCTGCTTTTAGATAAAATTATGGACTGAAAACAACTTACGGTAACTTCAATATTTATAAAATACAATTTACTACATATCATTAAGGAATTACTTCAAAAAAATTAAATATACACAAAGGCCGAGGTGAAGACTAGGCATACTCGGCAATTTTTGGGTTATTTTGATAAAGAATTTCAAAATGAGTTCGTTAGCTATTTTAATAAAACTATACATTCGTGGTATTCTAGAAACACATCGTTATCGTAAATAAAATAAAACAAAACGGTCGCGGACCTAACGCTCATATAAAATAAACTGAAATGAAAACATTATTTCGGCCCCAAATAATTAAACCGGGTTTTTATTTTATAAATAATAAATTAACTCATAATTGGTAGCCAGTCTATGCGTGGAAGTCTTATAACCTTTTTGAAGTCGTATAAAAAATCTAGGAATTTCCAAAATCCCACACAGGCCCTATTGTTCAGGAACTTTTAAATGATTGAAATTTGCAGTATGCTACAACAATTGGTTGTCGTGAGTGAGTGAAGTTAAGAACAAAATAAATCTGGCAACAAAATATAAAAACATGACAACAAACTTGAGAATAGTGAATTATATACAAAACTGTTGATAAAGAAGAGGTAATGTTTTGGATAAAAAATATTGATACAATTGTAGTAGTCGTCCGTGACTGAACAATGTCCGAACGAAATGAGCTCCGAACATAAAAGAGGAGAATCTAATGTTGAGCATCAAAGGACAAATCAAGCACGATATTAGTTTGCAAATTACTTTCTATGAAGGCAAAGAAGTTGTACGACGTTGCGGACAATATGATATGAACGTTACCTATATAATATTGTTACCATTACCATAATACCAATAATATTTATCTACTTCTATTTTAGGAAAATATATCGTGTATTTATTTTAACTTAAATATAAATTGCTTATATATTTTAAATTAAATGCGAAGGTTTTCAAATAATTCGAATATTTTTGCATTTGGCGGTGATACATAAAATGTTATTGTGATATTGTGGTCGAGGTGTAATATTAGTTTGGATACGGCTCTCAGCTTCACTTGTTTAAATACAAACATGTGTTTGTATTATGTCTGTTTGTTAAAATCGAAAGCAAATAATGATAATGTCATATAATATAGTTCAAATTACAAGAGCGGCAACGTCAGCTAAATTCAACTTGTATTCGTATAATATACAACCCGTAAATAACTACAAAAAATAACTAATATTGGTTTTGACTGACGAGATGGTTGCTTGAATGAAAAGGTGAGTGCACTTTTTGAAAACAGGAAATGACTACAATCTTTCAATTGCCGCCTGTACAATTGACTCTTAAAACTGTCATCTTTGTTCATCTACTTGTATTGTAAACAATCTGGTGTGAAGAACCGGCAGGGCAGAACAAAACGCCGGATTGCTCATACGTACCCCCGCCAACGGCACATCGAAGGAGTGTCCGGAAGGTTTAAGTGGTGAAGAGTCCTCTCCTCGTGGTATGAGTTTAGCATACTACGCTATGGAGAGGACGAGTCCCACATATCCCATCGCCAGCGCGCGAATACGCTGCAGCTGGGGTAAGAAAAGACCGCCGCAAAAAAACAAAGAGGCAGATCACAACTTTCTGCCCCATCTTCCTGCCCGGAAGGCGGCAGTTAAGAGCCGGCAGTGGCCTAACAGAACCTATCTATATATACGAGGTTTACCTTCTCTTCCATCTTCTTGTCGCGGAAGGTGAGCGTGAAGGGGCGGCAGTGCTCGGCGCGCAGGCGGTCGATGGAACGCGCATCGATGGCCTTCATCAGATACTCGTTCACCTCGTCCTCCGGCTGCTTGTTCTCGCTGTTGGCCTCGGTTCTGCTGGGAAGATTTTTGTGATGTTAGATTATTGGAGAAATGTTCATTTATATGGGACTAGCTTTCCGCGAGCGGTTTGACCCGCGCAGATCCCGTTCCCGTGGGAACTTCAGGCCTATAGCCTTCTGTGACAAAGGGACAATCTAACACTGAAATATTTATCAATATCAGACCTAACAAACGTAATACTCAGCTTTTATATATAATAGATTAAGCTTTTTTTGTTTTTTTAAGATTACTTGCAGTAATTATAGTACCTATAGATTATTGTACCATACAAAGATGTGTCAAAAACTAACCATACTTTTTCTAGGCACCCTATCACCCGGATATATTTACCATACATATGATATATTTAATTTTATATATTTACCAAATTTTTACGGATGCCCAAACGGACTCGAAGAAAATGGTATAGTAGGTATCTAAATAAATAGTACTGCATCTCTGCTGGTTTTTTGCTCCAATGGGTCCTAGCGCGATGACCCCTTAACGGACAGTTTTGGACTTTATTACAATCCGACAGAATTCAAAATATAATGGTTTCTATATTCCCTCTGCCCGTTAAAGGTTTAAAACCCATATCTATGCGAACTTATAACTCACTTTTTCACAAAGTTAGTATAAGTCCGCATTTTTCACAAACATTCATCCATCCATTCACAAAAATACATACAAAATTTTATATAAGTAGGATTTAAAGCGATGGCATCAATTTCTTAACCGTTTAGTTCTGCGAACGCCAGGCCATGGCACGCTGAATACTAAACTGACAGAGCATATTGCGTGAAAATCTTTTGTAAGTTCAAAAGCGATACCAGCAATATGAATGCAAGACATAAGCATAATCCGTTTACATTCGCTCCCGTGACTTCGGAATAAGCAATACTTTGTACGGAGCAGACAATTTTATAACAAAATTCTAAATTAAATTGTATAAAAATGGTTTGAAGCTGTCTGTTTGTGTAAAACTAATAGTATTATGGAAATAGCGGAAAGTCGATAATAGAGCTAAGGGATGGACTACAGTCTTTTAGCATTTATATTAAAAGCTTACAAGATCTGCATTTGATTGCATTTTACATGTGTATGTCATTATTGCCAAAACAAATGTTTTGTTCTTGAACTGATTCAAAGTAACTTGAAGCTTTTGTAGTTTAATGAAGACTTAGGTGTCTTCACCGAACTACGAAAGTGTTCACTTAGCAAAGGAATACTGATAACAATAATGGAATTGTTGTTTCACGTGGAATAGTTTAACGTCATTCACATATTGTGTTAAATAACTACAGGTACCTTGTTTAGCATTATTATCGTAATAAAAAGGTTTTATTATTAAATACGATCACGTTATCTATATATTAATCATATTAAATCAAAGCATATTGTTGGTAATATATAATATTATTACACAGTTTGCTGGCAGACACGGTACAATATCCTTCATTAAATTTGGTTTAATTATAGAACACGTGCTAACAAATAATCCAATTAATTTGTTCACTGTGACTAATTATGTTTAATTAATTACTCATGATTAAAGTTTGTAGGTACAATGGTAATATCGTATTTTAATCTATATTAAAATACGGAATTACCGTTATCCACACAAAGCCTACGCTTTGTAATTATAAATTGGGCCTTACCAATACAATTTAAAAGGTTATACTGAACATATTATTACTTTTAAAATATTATTAATAGATACGGACTACGGACTGTACTCTCTTCAACTATTCCCAAAATATATGAATATATTTTATATTTTTTTGTCATCAGAATCGTGTCCAACTTCTCAGTGGGAGCACAACGCGAAAACTTTCTACAGCGATTTATGCGTGGTGTTTTGTTGCCAGTTAGTTAAAGTAAAACATTAATAAAATTTGACTGTTTCGTCGCGTGACATTTTAAATATACCTAGTTGATATGGTACAATAACGTTTAAGATTTAAAAAAATATATATTCTAGTTATATATATATATTTGTAAAGGCGAATCCCGCACTTAATTCAGGTACACAAATCTTACCCAGGCTCAAAAGTATTATCTGTGGTTCACAAAAATAATGATCCCGAGTGGGACTGGAACCTAAAACATCAGATTTCAAAAGCAACTACCGTAACCACTAAGCCACCGGTGCAGTCAGTTACAATTGTAAGTTGAAGTTGCATTAAAGAACTAGGTAATAAAAGTAGTGAAACGCTTAAGGGCGTGAAGGGCGCAGTTCCTGAGGACTCGCGGCTCGTCTGTCGCGTCTAATTGAAAACGCCGAGTTGACTTGACGCCACTTTTACCCACATTCCCTGCGCCGATTTATTTACGCGTAACCTCCGACTTCACAGCCTACAGCAGGACAGCCCACAAAAGTCGTTTCTTCTAAGCTAAAGAAATGTCTAAAACTTATTCCTTTTTAGGATGGCGAGGCCCAATCAAAACTTCTAACGGAACCCTTACAAGGATGCTTGGCGGTCTATCTGTCTGTCTGTGTATCAGTTTATCAAATTGTTGTTATAGACCTTAGGAATGCGGACAGCTTATTTGCAATTTTAAAACACTAAGCGTTTTAATATTCTAATAAACGAATACCGCTGTGGGCACTTCTCGTGATTGTCTTACTAACGGTTGATTTCAGATAACACCATCCCTACCACTTACTAAGTTGGCCGCCATGAAACGTTTTCAGTACAGGCCTCTGGCCAAAGCTTAGAAGATGATAAGTTATAGTTCAGAGGGTACGGTATAAATAAGTAAACACAGTGGAACCATTTCCTCTGCTCTGTGTAGAGTCTTGTAGATTACATTTATAGTTGTCTGGTACGGATATCTTCTACAAACTGCGTCAATTTCCTCGTGGAAATGAGCCGCTTCTATGCTCTCTCACACCAATAAGCAACATGGCTGTAGACATTCAGTATCAATTACAAAAGCACTCAATTTGACCAGACACAGTAAGAATTACTTTAAATTAAAATTAGTCTTTTTTTACAACGAATTCAATTACAGTAGAACGTCGATTACTCGTAGTAATAAAATAATTGATATTCGGCAACACCGGCCGTTTCGGATAATCGAAATGTATTCAATCGTACATTGACAATTATTATTATTGAGTGGCGAATGAATAGCATATTATTATTTGTGTTTACAACCAGCTTTATTCGTAAGTTCCGCCACCAGTGTGTACTATCAAATATACTTTCGGATGACTTTTCTCTAAAATACTTTATACCTATATGTATATGTGTGTGAATATATTTATATCGCTTTGGTAGGTTTTTTAGCGTTCCGTATCCGAAGGGTAGTCGGAAGGAGAAACCTATTACTGAGACTTCGCTTTCTGTCTGTCTGTTTGTCTGTCACCAGGCTGTATCTCACAGATGATGTATTTCTATTGCCGCTATAACAACAAATATTAAAAATAAAATAAAATAAATCTTTAAGGGGGGCCCCCATACAACAAACTTGTTTTTTTGCCCTTGTTTACTCGATATCAATAACGGCAACAGATACACGCTTGAAAATGGTACGGAACCCTTCGTGCGCGAGTCCGACTCACACTTTACCAGTTTTTTTCAAGTTAATTTCATATGCAATTGATTTCGCTATAAATAATTGTTATAGAAAGAACTTTAGATGATAAATTGCAAGAGCGACGGAATTATAAAAATTCGCAAAATTTTTAGGTGGATTTGGTAGTTGATGATCCTTTTCATATAATAATATATATGATTTTGAATACTGCAGAATTTCTGGTCTAACTGTATTGACTTGCAGGTCGTGATGCAACTGTTCGTTTGGCACTGTTATTGGGCACTGGTTATAACTAATTGTATGCTTTTACCAAATGTTGAACATTTAATCCTTTAATAATTAAGGTAAATATAAACTTACTATGAGTAGAGGAATGAATGACAAACGGACGGAATGAGTTAATTGTCTGTCATCATCATCATCAGCCCATATAACGTCCACTTCTGAACATGGGCCTCCTCCCGAGGGAGGGTATTTGCCATAGTCACAACGCTTGGCAGGCGGGCTGGTGATCGCAGTATTATGTTGTACCACACAAGGAAACGCTGCTGCTCGTTCCTTGTTATACGTCTATATGCCGTTGGTTCCGATTGTTATAACATAACGGCTTAACGTGCGTTCCGAGGCACGGCGGGTAGTCCTTCAACCAACCAGTCCCGGAAAGAAATCTTAGAATCTACAACGACTTCATGTCCGGCGTGGGGATCGAACCCACGACCTCCGAGATTTAAAGCGAGCCAAATACCGCTACGCTACGGAGGTTGTCTGTAATAACTTACAATTAGCAGCACCCACAGGTAGCACCTATTAGTTATAGTTTTTTTATATTGTTTTTTTGATAAATACAAGTGTATGTTAATACCTAAGTGCTGAATAAATTCATTATTTCATAATTTTTATTAATATTATGAAATTTACGTTCAATAGTCGTTCATAACTCGAGACAGCGTTTTTATACTTAGGTATAATGATTGTGTTCTAAGTAACCAATACTGCAATAAAGCAAATACGTATTTATATACTCACAAACATAACAGTCCGTGGGTCAACGACCGCAAGAAAGAAAAACATGAGAGTAAGAGATCAATTCACTGCAGTTACATTATATTTTCCTGCTCTCATAACATGAAACTACTATCTAAGAAATGTGAAGCGTTTATTCTATATATTTGTAGATAATATATTGTTTTATCTAATTAAAGAAATATAAGGAAAAATATGTTTTGTCAATATATATGACAAAACACCGGTGGCTCAGTGTTTACGTCAGTGGCTTATGAGACTTGGTGTTCATGGTTCGATTCCCAACCGGAACATTTGTTTGTATGAACCACGGATAGTTGTAGTTATTACTTTGTGTCCGCGAATTATTTGCCTATAAAGTCCCCTACATATACAGGGATATATTTTCCTAGTGGTCGCTTTTTTACATTTGTAAAAGACAACTCCATCTTTTAAAATATGAACAATTTTTTTTTGTTACTAAAATTGAAGTAGGTATTAATGATAACGAGTGAAACATATTTCGATCATAGGCTGTCACTGTTAGCTTTTGTAAAAATATAGATATAAAGAACCATTTCTCATTCTCAGATATTTCCATATAACATTTACTCTAATAAAATAACCAACACAATAGCACAAAACTAAACATTGAAATGCAACTGTGTCAGACATCATTGTGGTGGAGTCAAGACAGCTACCAGATCTGTGGCGCTCCGCAGTTGGTGCCGTCGAGACCGATCGTAAGCCGGGAACTCAATTAGTTACCTGGACGATACTTGGCGTTTCAATTGTCAAATTATACCGAGATCTGCAGAGCTAGGTAGTGCTCCGAGAGTTTGCGTCTAGTTAACCAGTCACTAGAAAGCAATTACTCCAAGAGGATTCTGCAAATTGTTGCAGATTATGACTACTTTGTATTATTACTTTAGTAGTACTGTTTTGGGCGACTTACCCTTATGTATAAGTCACACCTGCAATCTTAGAACTGATTTGAATCCCGGGCGAGTATATTCTTTATGAAAGACATTTTTTTTTTCGGATGCACATATTTATGTAGCCTCGAAGCTTTTGCTACTTCACCGGGCATAAAGGCGAGCAAAGCTACAGCCTTCATAAATGGTTTAAAGATAAGAAAGATAAATGGTCCATTAAATACCTAAATTACTTTAATTTCACCTTAAAGTCAGTAGTTAGTTTGGGTGAAATAATCTAGAGTATAAGTAATGAGGTTGTGCAGACTATGTGGTTTAACTTATTAATTGAAGTTGGTTTATTTAATTACACGGTGAGAGCAAACCATTAGATCTGCGGTTAACATATTCTACTTACATTTTAATAGCTTTGCGTACTTCTCATGTTTTATAGTAGACTAATACTAAATTCATTTTCATTTTGAACATATTTCATTAGAAAGGATTAGACTTATATACGTTGTGTTCTGATTTAAAATATGAATTTCGACAATTACTTGTGGGAAATATCAAACAAATTTAATAATTATGCAAAGGTTTGTGAGGATTGATGGACCGCTAAGATCTAAACCGACGCGGCAGACTTTGATTTCTTTCGGAAACTTTTAACGTACTTCCTCCGTAGTAATGATGTTTATATGACTTAAAGAGGGTGATGGTGAAGCAATGATGACTTACCCGGAGGAGTTCTTGTCGTGGCCCATCACGCGCATCTCCTTCGACACGTTGCCGTTGATCGAGAACGAGTGCTGCGGCTTTTTGTCCTGGGACCATCAATATATTTGTAAATATCACATTATTCCGAATAAATACTACTGCATATTAAATTCTAGGTATTTACATACATTATGTTTTACCATCGATATAAATACTTTGGTTGTAATTTTTCACGTTTAGATATAGAGATTGTTGGTATATGTACATTGATTGTGGTAAGTGTTAACACCTAGTTATAACAGAACTTTGTCTTAAATTATTATTTAGCTGATATTACAACTTGACATAACTACATACTTTCATAAATCCCGAAAATAATGTGACTGTATACGACAACAGAATGTTGAGGATGTAATATTATATTGGACCACTTTAATGTATTTAATAACATCAAGTAAACTTTATTTCAAAGCTTTCAAAGTGAACCACACGGCGGGAGTATCAATGGCAGTGCTTTGTTACAGTTCGTTACGGGCCCCGTGGGACCCGGGAGTCGGAGTGTACGAGTTGGTATTTGATGCAGTGATATCTACGCTACTGCTTGTAATTTATGTCACTGAAGTGAAGACTTCTTAATGTGAAACGTTGTGAGGAAAACATTCTGAATAGAATTTAATACGGCTACAAACTAATATGTCAGTTTATCAACATTAGTTATTGTAGTTCAACTTTAAGTCGGTTCAATTTCATATGCGATGTTACTCACAGCAATTTCAAAATGAAGTAGCAAAATTTGAATATATGTGAAAAGTGGCAGCTTCTTTTGACAACCGCATACAATTTATCTAGTTCTACGTTCCATCTTATAGTGAAACTGAAACACGTAGGACAATTTATTCCCAGACGAAACACCAAATAATATTAAAATGTTAGTTTAGTTATGCATCTCACACCGCAGTCATTTATACAATTACTGAGAAACCGTAGAAGCTAAATTGATATAATTTAGCTATTTTTTTAACACTATATTCGAACGTAAAGTAAAGTTGTTGAGGTAAGTATATCGTCGACATTGAAGCCTACTCACCACTCGGCTGGTGTCGTCGGGAACGATGAGGAAGGTCTCGATGTTATGGTCCTTGAGGTACGCGTTCCGGAGTCCTCCGTAGCCTGGCTCGACCTTGTAGTCGTCTCCCAGGCAGCGCAGCGTTTCCTTCGTGATGTGGACGCGGCTACAAGTTTAACAAATCTCGTTACAAATATGATTATGATTTACTTTCGACGGATCTCGGCCGCATTAATGTATGACTATACAATAATCTGTACTACAGAATAGTGAGCTTCGCTGGAATAAATAAAGTAAATGTCTGCGCACAACAACCTCCGTAGCGTAGCGGTATTTGGCTCGCTTTATATCTCGGAGGTCGTGGGCTCTATCCCAACGCCGGACCGGAAATCTTTGTGAAACATTCTAAGATTTCTTTCCGGGTCTGGTTGGTACCCTCCGTGCCGGTAACGTTAAGCCGTTGGTCACGATTATTATAACATCATCTATAATAATCGTATAGTACGGGCAGCAGCGTTTCCTTGTGTGGTACAACATAATACTGCGGTCACCGACCCGCGAGTCAAGCGTGTCGACTATGGCAAATACCCTCCCTTGGGAGGAGGCCCATGTTCAGCAGTGGACGAATGTCTGCGCAAGCCTAGGTACATCTCGTATAAGTTAGCAGCTTCTGTTTCACCCATGTAAGTGGAAAATCAACAACTACCATAGTTTATGCGGTAGCGGAGAAATTTGCTATGATTAAAATCTCAGTAAAATTAAAAGTTTTGGCTTGTCCCAGGGTTTAGACATCACTCGTTATGTTTGTAGTGGAGTAAATTTTCCACCAAGTAAATAGTAGAGTCGCATTTGTAATATGAGTGATCTCACCCAGCAACTCCGCCGCTCTCCATGTAGTTGGCGAGCGTGACGTCGTTGGACCACACGTCGAACTGCCACTTGCGCAGGCCGAGGACGACGCAGTGCACGCGCCCGGTGTGGATGCCCACGCGCATGTTCACGTTCACCGCCATCACCTCGCGCACCAGCCTACACGATGCGAGATATCATTGGCTCAGTCAAATTGATCCTTCGATACCTAATTAGGCTGGGAAGCAGACTACCTCAGAGTACAGACGTGCGTAAATAAAAGTATATAAAAAACCTAAGAGCATGACGCAAAAACGCACACAACGAATTTCAAATAGGGGAATCACGTTCACTTAACATCAAGTGGATAGTCAGATATAAAAACAATAATTTTTCAGCTCAATATGTGGTATCTATCTATATATAAAGAAATGAACCCCTATTTCCCTTGGTCATCGCATCACGCATGAACGGATGGATCAATTTAGCTAATTCATTTTTGTTGTGTATTGCCTGTAGAAGGTTCATGTCAAATAAAAAATAGTAAAGCTGGAACATTGAAATTTTAAGGAAACTAAACTTAAATGTTATTTTTCTAATGAAACGGACATAATTGTTAACTGTTTAATAACTCATCGTAACGACACATTATTTGTGTAATAGGCCGTCTTAGGACAACCTCCGTAGCGTAGCGGTATTTGGCTTCGCTTTAAATCTCGGAGTTAGTGGGTTCGATCCCCACGCCGCACACTGTAAGAAAATCGCAATCTAGCGGTATTTAATTCAAAATCCGAACAATGTTTTATCTACCAATTATTGGTGTCTTTTTATTCCTTACCCTCTAATAAAAACGACACCATATTTTTTTTAATGTGGGTATGTCAACATAAATATTAGAAATGTTCATATCAGAAAAAAAACTGAGTCACACTCACTACGTGTTTTGCAGTGTTAATTTGTGCCAATTACGCTTACGATTACGAAGTGATTATTGGGTCAATAGTGTTATTTACTTTATTTGTCGTAGTGTTGGTATTTCATATGTAAGTACATACATATTTTGTTCGATTTATAATAGTAATTATATACTAAAATCAACCATTTCTGTTAGGACACGAAACATACTTCGAGTTTTTTACATTTTAAATTCATTAGTCCCGAAAACATATTATAAAGCATTATATAGTAAAGTATATACCATCACAGTACAGCTGATAGTTTTAACTAACAGATGCAACTCATAAATTTTGCGCTTTTTTGCGGCACCCATACATTTTTTTTTTCAGCATGGCTACCGAAATAACGAAATTGCAAATTTTCGAAATTTGGACTTCTAACAGACGGAGTGATCGTTTTGACGAAGTTTTTTCATTTTTTATGAATAGATATCCTCGTGTAACTTATTCTGAATATTCTAAAAATAAAATCAAGGGTTTGCTGAGAGCATTATGCCAACAAATTGAAATAAAATGGACTAAATGCCATCGTCATCGGGATCGTTTTTTAGAAAATAATATGAATTGGTTAAAAACAACTATTACTTTACCTGAAAGTGTTTTACAAGAAATTCCATCATCCTCCTCCTCAATTACTCCAGGAAGACCAGCAAAACGTTTTCAAGACTGTTGTGATAGAACACAAAAACGAAAAATCCAAACACTTATAGAGACGACCAGTCCAGAAGAAATTGCTGTGGCTAATAAATGCAATTTACGCAATGCTGGCAAACGAGATTCTGCAGCCATAGTAAGAGAATTATCGTCTGAGTCCGGTAATAGTGGGACAGTAATCAAACAGGCCCGTAAACGTCAAATTAATGATCCTGTATCTCTATCTGCAGATGAAGCTCTTGGCATGATGATAGATGCTAAATTATCTACTCACCAGTACAATATAATTCGAGAAAAGGTTAATAACCTGGCTAAAAACTTGTTACCTTCTTATGACCAAATACTGGAAGTAAAAAAACAGTGTTATCCGTTAGAAAAGACTGTCACGGAAACAACTGCAGAATGCAATCTTCAATCTTTGGTGAATCATACTATCAATCGTATATGTTTAACCCAAAGAAATGTGTTAGATTCTATTGAAATTTTAAAAGTTGGATCAAAGGAACTAACCTGCCTGATTAAGTGGGGTTGTGATGGAGCTCAACAACAAAGGTATAAGCAGAAGTTCACATCAGAAAGTCAGTTTGACGAAAATCTCTTCAGCATTTCGATGGTGCCCATTCAAATGGCTTTGAATACTGAAAAGGAGAATATGGTCGTATGGCAAAACCCTGCTCCCTCGTTTCTGTAGACCTATTAAACTTCATTTCGCTAGGGAAACTACAGAATTAACAAAACAAGAGGTCAGCGCGATGCAACATCAAATAGATACATTATCACCTGTAGAAGTTCATATGGATGACGTTCTTATTTTTGTAAAACCGGTATTCATGCTGGATTATTCCACTTTGTTCACCTGGGTGATATCACCTAGGTGAACAAAGTGGAATTGATTAGTGTACTTTGATCACCTCGGAAATAAATCACCTGGGCGATATCACCCAGGTGAACAAAGTGGAATTGATTAGTGTACTTTGATCACCTCGGAAATAAATCACCTGGGTGATATCACCCAGGTGAACAAAGTGGAATTGATTAGTGTACTTTGATCACCTCGGAAATAAATCACCTCAAATCTTGGATCTCATGGGTAAATCAGTACTGTAAAATAAAACCCAATGTTAATAGGATAATGAATATGTATCTATTGTTTTTGAGAGAATAAATCAGATAGTTTAAATCAGCAAGAACACAAAAATAACTTATTCTACAGCAATCTGTTATAAAATTGAAAAAAAAAAAAAGTTATCGGAGATTTTCTAGAAAATGGCCAATAGACATATGGCCATAAGTTATTTTTGTGTTCTTACTGATTTAAACTATCTGATTTATTCTCTCAAAAACAATAGATACATATTCATTATCCTATTAACATTGGGTTTTATTTTACAGTACTGATTTACCCATGAGATCCAAGATTTGAGGTGATTTATTTCCGAGGTGATCAAAGTACACTAATCAATTCCACTTTGTTCACCTGGGTGATATCACCCAGGTGATTTATTTCCGAGGTGATCAAAGTACACTAATCAATTCCACTTTGTTCACCTGGGTGATATCACCCAGGTGATTTATTTCCGAGGTGATCAAAGTACACTAATCAATTCCACTTTGTTCACCTGGGTGATATCACCCAGGTGATTTATTTCCGAGGTGATCAAAGTACACTAATCAATTCCACTTTGTTCACCTAGGTGATATCACCCAGGTGAACAAAGTGGAATAATCCATTCATGCTTACTATGATTGATGGCAAAATTTGCACTGCCTTGTCGACAGTGTCCCGTTCCTCTCAAACTTGCTATATATGTGGAGCAAAGCCATCCGAAATGAATAAACCTGATGTTATTTCAAAGAAACCACTCGATACAGCTGCAATGACTTTTGGACTTTCTCCATTACATTCGTGGATAAGATTCATGGAATGTATACTGCACATTGCATATAGACTCGATATAAAAGTCTGGCAAGTTAGAGGTGATCAAAATAAAAAGCTAGTCAAAAACAAGAAGGAGCAGATTCAAAGAAGATTCAGAAATGAAATGGGTTTATTGGTGGACATGCCTAATCAACAGTCGGGAAATACCAATGACGGCAACACTGCCAGACGCTTTTTTCGAGATTCCTCAAGAACAGCTCAGATAACTGGCGTGAATTCAGAACTGGTTCATCGATTTCATATAATTTTAGAATCTCTCGGATGCGGGTTTTCGATTGACGTAAATGCCTTTGATTTGTTTGTTAAAGATACCAGGGAACTGTATCTTATGGAATATTTTTGGTACAATATGCCTGTCAGTGTTCACAAAGTTCTTTTTCATGGTAAAGACGTGATATCATCATGTATACTACCAATTGGCCAGTTATCGGAAGAAGCCCAAGAGGCACGAAACAAAGACAATCGTTACTATAGAGAATTCTTTACACGAAAAACTTCGCGTGTAGATACAAATACAGATCTCCTAAATAGACTTTTAATCTCATCTGACCCCTATTTAGCAGGATTAAGGAGCATACCACGAAAAAATAGAAGTATATTGGAGCCAGAAGTTTTGTCATTGCTTTCCCTGCCCACAACGAATGAGTAATATGTTTATTTGCTGTATTTTTCAGTTTTTTAAATTTCAAAAATACACGAAACAATACATAATTATTTTATAAAACTAAAAAAACATTTAATTATAACTTATATCAATCAAATTAATTCGTTCCGTATCATAAGAATAAAATCCCGTCAGATTGCGATTTTCTTACAGTGTGCGCCGGACAGGAAATCTTTATGTAAATTCTTAGATTTCTTTCTGGGTCTGGTTGGTTGAGGGACTACCCTCCGTGCCTCGGAAAGCACGTTAAGCCGTTCGTCCCGATTGTTGTAACATCATCTATAATAATCGTATATCAAGGAACGGGCAGCAGCTTTTCCTTGTATGGTACAACATAATACTGCGGTCACCAACCCGCCTGCCAAGCGTGGTGACTATGACAGATACCCTCCCTCGGGAGGAGGCCCATGTTCAGCAGTGGACGTTATACGGGCTGATGATGATGAGGCCGTATTTTAAGACGAGTTTCCACGGGAACGGTAACGGGAAAGCTAGTATATATATATATGATAAACAATGAAGCACTTACGCAATCGCATCAATCATGTCGAGACCCATCTCGACGCAGCACTTGGCGTGGTCGTCGCGCGCCTCCGGCAGCCCCGACACGCAGTAGTAACAGTCACCCAGCAGCTTGATGCGCAGGCAGTGGTGCTCCGCCGCCAGCCGGTCGAATCTGTACCACGGATTAAGTGTCTATTGTACAAGTACCTAGTAACATATATATTATACATACACACTTTATACTGCCCATGTCAAAAAATTAGAGCCACTTTGATATAACTTATGGAACCCTAGTTTCATAGAGTAAATAGCTTTTTTTAAATATTTATTGTACAGTTAGTATAAGTATTTAGAAGTCATGTAAAGCCTAGACATATCTCTGTTGTAATACTTGGAAACGACACGTTACTTTAAACAACTCACAATCACAAAATAAAATATATTGATACCAAAACTTAAGCTTTATTTTGATAATCATCACTATCATTTAAAGGGCATTAATAACTTATTATGCTTTCTTATTAGTAAATTGATAATAACTCTAGCACTACAGTAATAAAACACTGAAAACCAGCCCGCATACTGCAGGCTAAAGATAAAAGACAAGTGTTCAGCACAACTCTTCTAGTCAGACATTTATATAAAACGATGACAAAAACAGAAATCCCTATTTGGATTACACAGAGACAGTCGGCTACAAAGTGGCTACTGGATAGCTTAAACTAGCTTTTGTAATCCCACACATTTTATATTTCACGAGTACCAAAAACTGAGTAACTAAAAAGAGCCGAGCTAGCGGTGACACAAACATACCGCAGTATTTGGGAACTGTGACTTTATTAAAAATAAATAGAAAAGGTGCGCTGTATGGTTTTTAATAATAAACCAACTAACGAAACGAACACTTTCATAATAGTTAGAGTTGTGACTGAATCGCAGCTAATCAAATCGTTTTGGTGACGAATCAAAAATATATTTGATATCATTTATTTTATTCAGATATTAATATACAATTTCTGTTTTACCAAATTTAATACAACTAATTTGATTTCAGTAGTTTTTCCGTAATAAGCGGAGGGGTAATTTATAACAGATGCTAAACATGAAGCTGGTAAAGGAAGTGGCGTCTGACACTTACAGTTGTGGATTGCAACTTCTTACTGTGATACTATTCAAGTTAACTATGGGTATTTCAAATCTGGATGAATTCTCTATTATAATTCAAATAGCAATTCTATGTTTCAAGTCATACTTCAAGTGCGAAGAAAGTTCTTATAAAAGCATGCAGTGATCGATCATGAAAAGTTCAATCCTATGATCCGCTTAGATCTAACTTTCATAATTATATTTAGAATAGTTTGTATTTTAGTTAGTATTAATTTAAATTAGCTACTTTTCGCTCGTCAGTTTGAATAAATACAATCACTAATTCAACACAAATATGCTAACAACAACAAAACAGTAACTTAAACCGTCATTAGTAAATTATAATAAGAATAAAAAATAGTTTGACCAGTTTCTTTACTTTAACATAATATAGACTCGCCTTCAGAAAATTGCTCTATATGAGGTCAATTGTTGCGTGTTTCCGACTTAGAATAGAGCACCCCATGTCCTCCCATGGGAGTCGTAAGAGACGATTAAGGGACATATGGCTGATGGATGGGCCACGGCATCTATCAGCTCAAGGTTATTCACCATCTTGAATGAGATGATTATGGCAATATGCCTCAGCGACCCTGAACGCCTAGACAAATCGTCATTACAGTATTGCGACCGCTTACTTATCGCACGGACAGGCTCAGTTCCGCTTTTCAGGCTTAATTTGATCGTTATATTTATATATATTTATTTAAATCAGACTGTTACTGTTAAATTAGTAATATACTCATTAGGAAACATTAATTACAGGTATTTTTTATATACATTGTCATGTCAATATAAATTTAAGCTCAATAAGATAAGTATTTAAAAACTTCTGATAACATACTTTTATTACTATGTCCCACTTTCGAGGAAAGAATCCTGCTTTTTCGCCTAAAAAAATACAATATCCCGCTTTGCTCCAATTAAAATCTGGCAACGCTGGCCCAGAACCATATGTGAACGAGTTGTTGAAGTTCTTTAATTAATTGATAATTTCTCTAAAAACGACCTATAACGTTGTTTTATTCTAAAGGGCGTGTCTAAGTATGCATTCATTGGTTTATTTGCCCATGTTAGAAATACGGTATCTTTTACAGTTTTTCTCAAATATCTTGAAAATTATTTAACAACATCAAGCACCTCTTGGAAATGTCAGTTATTATATATTTTTTGAAGCACCTAAACCTTCGTTGACCTATGTTTAGCCTGAATACGCGATCCACTGATTGCACTTCAAACTTGCCTTGACACGAATTCGACTAACATGCAACGAATGCTAGATCGATGTTACCATAAAGCCGCCAAACGCCCACAAGTTTCTTAACGATATTCAAAGTGACATTGGTCCAAACTCGATGTTCGCTGTCTGTCCGGAAGGAGGTCACTCGGAGAGTTATCTGTCAATAGCTACGTCGCTATGGCGACTACAATATTACCCGACACGTTGCATCGTAAAAGTGCAATAAACTCGGTGAGGATTTACGAAGCTTTTTGCACCCCGTGATTTATTCGTCTTGTTAGTGCTACCGGAGATTCCGGGGAGAGTGACAGAAAACTGTCTGTGTATATAAATATACCACATAAACGCAGAAAGTTCGTGATCGAACCCCGGTCGACTACCACTGTTTATTGAAAACTCTCTCAAGTTAAATATAGTCTTAGATTTTTTAATTCCGAGTAATTGGTATACGAAAATAAAAATGTTTGTTTTTTACATTATATTGTAGTCTTATCTTAACTATCAATCAAATTATATAACAACAATAAAATATAAGTGGAAGAAGCAGGCAGCGAGAGTATTGGTGGCAGCTATCAATCCGCCCCGTGGCCGCAGCGGTCCGCCGGGACGTGCCAATTTGGTGTTTATGAGTGTTTCGATTCGCCCCTCCCACAGCATCTGTTCGCCCCGGCGCCGTGATGGATGACGCTTGTCTGTCGGTACTTTATCATCCCGGAAATGATAAATACGCTTTTTGTACAATTCGTTTAGATTTTTTCGAAATTAGAAAATATATGGCGGAGCGCGACTGTGCACTGAACCTATTCATCAAATGTGGTAATGATTTTTTATTAGGTAGGTAAATATTTTCGCAATACAGTACAGGCTTGCGACTGAGGCTTGCAACAGGCTTGTGGGGTGGATATGGGATGGTAATTTGTATAGAATTGTAGGGGTGGATTTGATAAAAATTGGGGAAAGCTCTGTTGGTTACAATAATAATTAGTTTGTCTGTATTTGGTAAAAATGAAATAATCTAACGTACAACTATACATCCCTCTTACCTAAAAGTGAACTAAAATTTAAAACAATGTTGTGTAATTCTTCCGCGTCATATTCGAATTTCATTAGATATTTATTTTAGATTTTTTGATTGTATTAAGTATACCTGGCGAAGAGTTCGTTGAGCAGGCGCACCAGCTCCTCGGCGGTGCACTGGTCCGACAGGGAAGTGAAGCCGCAGATGTCCGCGAACAGGATGCTGCAACAAACACACCATGCTATATCATGTCTGATGTAAACATTGGCCGGAGTTCAGAATTTGAGACACATGACATCCAAGTACGAAAGGAAGAACTTGCTATAACGAGAGTAGAATTAAACAACCGACTTTCAAATCTGATCAATCAATCTTTACTGAGTTGACATTGGTATATAATTATAATTATTTTCACCAGTAGTAGTAGATAAACATGAATAACTAAATATAGGTGTAAGATAATCTACAAATTAATAAATGATTATAATTTAAATAGACATCCTAGCAATGAAATAATCCTAAAAAGAAATAATGTAAAAAACCCGTAACAGTTCAGATATTCCCCTTGTTTTGTTGGAATCATTCGGAAACATTCAACAGAGCCGTAGAGATTAAGGGACTAGTTCAATGAAAAGGTTTCTTGCTCACGGCAAGGAGTCGATCACGTTAGTTGTAATATTAAAGCAATTATATTTTTCTACAATTATGTATTATAATTATAATATGTACAATTTCTATCTGGCAACTTTAAGTTGAATACGACGGTAACGCGCCAGGGTCGCGGAAGCATAAATGTACGACTAGATTAATTGTGTTCAAACATTTCACTAAGTTCATCAATCTTATAGGTTAGCCAACAACTAAGTATGTTATAGTATTTCGAAGCCATCGGAACCCCTTCAACAAGTAGCCATAAAATTGATCCATACACCCGAGGGTAGGTACCAACAAACATCCCCATAACAATTTTATTCCGTTCCTACAGAACAACGGATCGAACTTTGCTTGAAAAATTGATTTTTCAAGAGGTTTCCCGTTACGGAAGCCTTTGTTCTTTTAATTCGTACTAACTAGTTCTAATTGGATGATTAAAAGTTATGTAACGATTATTTATAAAATGTATTGATATATGTAATACATGCTTTTGATTTTATCGTAACAATACTAATTTACATCTAATATTTTTCGTGATGTCGGTAGCGGTCGCGTTCTTCTATTTAGTATTTAGACTGCCTAACATAGTAAATGCATAGAAAATCAATGACCTATTTTACCGGAAAACAATATTATGTATGTTATCCAGCATGTGACTCAGCTTGTGACTCAGCTTGCCACACAACAGTATTATTATGTGTCATCAAACACGTATCACAACCAAAATTAATTCAACAAACATGAATAATGAAAATATTCATTAGGCTAATGTAGCGCCACCACTCGATTATTACAAAGTTCAAATTTCATTGTTATATTAGTAAGTTTAACATTCTGTGTCGACATCGGATTCGTACCGATATATGTCGGCCAAATTTGTGACGTATTAAAAAAGGGCCAGATAAAAAGTACATGGAACTGGCGAGCATGCATGAAGAGACTGATGAATGTGGAAGATGCAAAATAGGTGCGCCAAGATAGAAACAGATAGCGTTCCTTTGACTGTTGCATAAGATTTTTTTTTTTTTTGTTTTCCTGGCTGATTTCAATTTACGCATTCTCACCGCCGCTGCATCCTATTCGCGCGCTGGCAGTGGGATATGTGGGATTTGCCCTCTCAATTGCGTGGTATGCTAAACTCATACCACGAGGAGAGGACCCTACACCACTAAAACCCCCCGGACACTCCTTCAATTCGCCGTTGGCGGGGGCCGGGCACGTATAAGCAATCCGGTCCCACGACGGTATGTTGCCTACCCCTAGGAGAAAGGCGTGTCGATATGTATGTATGTCAATAAAAAAATATAGATAACAAAAATCCTTTCAGTGTTAGACAGCCCATTTGATAAGGAAGGCTATATTCAACAATGAAGACCTTATGGAAACGGGAGTTACGCGTGGTTAAACCTTATGCGGGAAGCTAGTACTAATATAATATAAAGCTGAATAGGTTGTCACTTTGCTTGAACGTACTTATCTCTCAGGCCCAGGAATTAATGGTCCAATTTGAAAAAAAAATTCAGGTTATATCATCATCATCATCAACAGCCCGTATAACGTTCACTGCTGAACATGGGCCACCTCCCGGGGGAGGGTATTTGTCATAGTCACCATACTTGGCAGGCTGGTTCGTGACCGCAGATTATGTTGTAGGTACGACACAAGGAAACGCTGCTGCCCGTTCCTTGATATACGATTATTATAGATAATGTTATAACAATCGGGACCAACGGCTAACGTGCTTTCCGAGGCAAGGAGGGTAGACCTTCTACCAACCAACCCGGAAAGAAATCTTGGAATTTATACAAAAGAGATTTCAAAGCGAGCCAAATACCGCTACGCTACGGAGGTTGTCAAGTATAGGCTATTTTTTATTATGAAGTTCTCAAGGGAGCGAGAGTTATACGGGTGAAGCCGCGCGGGGGTAACTAGCGAACTTACAATAATACTGCATGACCTATCACGACCACCGACAGTAGATTGCATCCAGCGTCTCGTACTTGTTCTGTATGCTGTTATTATGCAAATGTTAAGTGACAGCTATTCATTAGGTTCTACATTGTTCTCTGAATATTTTTAAAGAAAAATTTGCATGTTTAGTTTTTTTCATGGAAGGAAACGCTGCGAATATAAAATAAATTTAAAACGAATGAATTGTTCGGAATGTAGCAAAAAGCTCTATTCACAACTGTTTATTTCCCAAATAAGTGGAAGCTGAATTTTGTTCGTTTTTCATATTAATTTTTATTTTCTTCCTCAGTTACATTTATAAATGCACATGGGAATATTTCAAATTTATTTATAACTAGCTTTTCGCGCGTGGTTTCACCCACGTAACTCCCGTTCCCGTGGGACCTTCATAAATAAATATAGCCTATGTCATCCGGGTATTCCCGGATGACATAGGCCGTTTGCAAAATTTTTCATATTGATCCAGTAGTTTCGGAGCCTATCTAGACACGCGGCAGCGTGTCAAAGCCAAGTTCAAGCAAAGAACTGGCTAGCCAGCGCCAAGTGTAATATTACACGAACCACTTGGTGCCACGTTTGACCCTTCTATAACTCAAAACCTCTTTAACGTAAACAAATAAAACTACGTGTGTTTAATTATATCCATAAGGACATGTAGAAGCCCAAATTTCATGAAGCTAGCTCAAACGGTTATAAAGATAATATGAAGGTCAAAAAGTCGTAAATTTTAGCACTGACTGACTGACATATAGTACCTAATTCTAACCTACTTCCAGATGACCTAGAAGGATGAAATTTGGAATCCAGCTCAGTAACTGTGTGTAAGCCCAGGAAAAAATAAAAAAAAACAAAAAAAGTAAAAAAAAAAGGTGTTGTCCCCATAGAAAAAACTTTTAATACGCTCTAAAAAACCGACCAACGGTGTGTCGTCGGCGGCGCGCGGCATCACATAATTATACATAGAACAGAAGTAAATCTACATAAAAGAGCTCCCGAGCAACACATAAACATAGGCATCGCTTACGAATACCGATTTAGTTATTTATTGTTTTATTACATTTATGTTCATCCTGCTTCTTTCTCAACGGTGAATGAAATGATTGTCATACTATAACCACAAACGTTCTTCGTGCCTAAACCAATAACAGTATAAAAGAGTACATAGATGAGATTCAATGAATAAATAAATACTTTATTTATACCTACAACCCGTTCGCTTTAAGTTTGCCGCTGTCAACTGTCACGCGTTTAGCGTTGTCTCACTCACTCAGTTCTAGTTCCAGTGAGAAAACGCTGTACTGACGTCATAATAATATTTTTTAATATTTAATAAATAATATTTTAAGGTATATATTTGTTAGTTCGAATTCTTTGTAACTTAAAAGAAAGTCCAATGTGTATGTATACCAAGGTCAAGGCAATAGCGATGTCTTATTGTTACCGATATAGGTATGTATGTATTCACTAATTTAAGAATGCTGGCTGAACGCGCTCGCGCCTTGCACTTGTAAGCCGGCCCGATGCCCGTGAGGCTCACAAGCGCTATACGACTTAAAATGCGAACGAACCAAAGTATGCTGTTAGCGGCGGCGGCGCTCATTCGCGCCAGCGTCATCGTTATGCCCGGTTGTTTAGCGGAAACCCACCTATTAGATTGCGTTTTATGCTGCGTCGTTCGACTAAATTTATTTGACTAACACATTAAATCTCAATACCGGCCTTGTTTTCTTTACAAAAAGTAATGATATCCCGCCTTCCTATAAATACATATTTCGATTTTGCATAGAACTTGGCACTCATTCAGATCTCCATTCTTTTTGCGGCGAAGCCCACAGCCAAGCTTAATTTTTGTAGTGAACTTGGCTTTCCTTTTTTACATTTATGTTTTTGGCGGGTCTAATACAAACAAACAAACAAATCTTTCCTCTTTATAATATTAGTATAGACAAGATGCTACACCACGTCAATCATGAACAGTTTTTATCCATCCGTTACTGAGATTAGCCGGAACAAACAAATAGACATATTTAAACAAAAACAATTTAATTTTATTATTGTAATTATATACCTACCTACATTTATATATATGCATTTTATAAAACCGGCCAAGAGCGTGTCGGGCACGCACATGAAAGGGTTCCGTAGCCATGCATATCTCAAAATGCCTATTTTTAAATGAATAAAGTTAAATTTCATTTTGCGGTGGACTCCATACATTTGGTGAGGACGACTGTAACTACATCAGTTGGTCGAGTAAAAATAACTATCTCCAACCTACATAGTTCCAAGGCAGTTTTTATTGCATTTTAAGAGACCTTTCCAACGATACCCTACTTTTTTATTTTTATTTGTTTAATTCACTTTTCGTTATTTGGTACGGGAGCTGAACTAAATTATATCTTTCCATCATTTTACAAACCAAGTTTTGGATCTTCAATATACATGTTTCCACCAATTTTCACCCACCGATCGGTGCAGTTACAGCGGAGTACGAGCCCGGACGGACAGATAGACAAACATGACGAAACTATAAGGGTTCCTTGTGGACTACGGAACCCTAAAAACTTGTTATTTTTCCATTACACATAGACACTTACATTTTATTTATCTGTATAAATATAGTTGTAAGGTGAGCCAATTACAGAGGTGCACAAATTTACTCGGTTCAACAGAAATATATTTTTTTGACCCCTTCGTTACCGTATCTATAGTTTGAGGTTGTTGGGGATAAGAGAAGTACACATACATACATACAATTAAGTTTACGTAATATATCAGGACAGAATTACATAAGAAATATTTTTTTTAACGAAATCGTTAGTCTGCCGTGTTATAAGACAATCTATCAATGGCACGATGTTAATGGTGGGACATTTTTAATTGGTAGTGAACAATTACGTGTCTACTATGTAAAGTCATAATCATAATTATTAAATGTAGCCTTCGTCGATAAATGGGCTATCTAACACTGATAGATTTTTTTAAATCGACTTAGTAGTTCCTGACATTAGGGCGTTCAACAAACACTTATATCGGAGTGAGTATAGAAGCTTAGATTAAAGTCACCTAAACCCATCAATCAATTACTGCATTCGCGGTCCATCGCAGACAAATCCATTTGAACTATATACTACTACTACAAGTTTGCACGTACAAATCAAAAGCTAGAGAATTTCTCGTATCATCAGTCAGGGTGAGCGTCTACTGCAGCGAAGCTGGGCGGAGCGGAGTTCAGTAGCGCCTTCAAAGTGTTGGTCTATCAACGTGTGCTTTGTGCATGCCTCAGAATTTGACGCTAGCTTCTAGTAATATTACCTATCATGTCCTATATACTACCCGTATGTCCCGTCCCCGTGGGAGCTTCATAGTTAAATAAAGGTTATGTTATATCCTGGATTATCTAGCTTTCTGGTGGTGAAAGAGATTGTGAAATCGCTCTAGCAGTTGCGGAGCATATCAATATTTTTAAAGCAACGTGTTTCATAGCTTTTTTCTCTGCATTGACCTGTACAAAATGGCTATGAGAAGTTGTGGAGCTAGACTGGTACTTAGGTGAGAAAAGAGCAATGAAGTTTGTAATGCCGAGAATTTGGAAATCAGTATTCACACAGACTGTTATTTTTTGAATTAGACATTGTGAATCCAGTCAGAGGTAAAAATCCTGATATACCTTTGACAACCACTCCAATATCACATATTATTTTTTGAACATTTAAGCTCTTTTGTAATAAAAAGAAATAAATTGATGTTTGATCATTTTTAATAAATCATCTGTATGTCAATTTTGTATGTACATATTCGCATTCATTTAAATTTTCCCATTTTTACTCAAAAGCAAAATCAGAACTATTTTTAGTGCTTATTCTTATTTCTAGATATAAAAGCAATAAAAATAGAGTAGATATTTATAACCCGTGCACAAAAATGCTGTCAATATATCAAAGGATGGACGATGTTTTTCAAAGAACCGGATAACACTTGTTCTGTTTTTATGATATTGCAGCCGATTTAAAATATTTTCCATACTAACACTCAACCCCTAATTACACCCTTAGGGCGTGAAATCCAATAAACAATGAAACATGTAGTCTATGAAATGTTTTCAAGAGCATGAATCTCAAGTTTTATCAAAATCGTTGCTAATTTTAAGAGTTTCCCATACAAACTTGCAACCACTATGTCGTCCCTTTTAGGGTTCATTTTTTTTTAAATCCCTTCTTATGTGCGTCCAAATTTTTAATTTAAACAATTGTCCAAATTTCGCGTTTCGTTTAATGGCGGTTACGGTTGTGCGTGCGACTATCTTTATTTAAATGATCTATCTAAATCTAAAGCTAATCTCAGAAACGACTGGTCCGATTTGAATAATTATTGCAGTGTTTGATGAAAGTATAACCTTTCTATATTTTAGAAGGTTTGAACGGGAGCTACGCGGGTAAAATAGATAAAGGGATTATTGTTTGGGCCAATTTGCTTTTAACGTTTTCATAACGCAAACACTATTGAAGTGATAAAACATATTACCAACACCCAGTTTTGATATTCATTCGATTATTAAAATTTAACTCCAGTAACTGTAGTTACACTGGCGAATCTTAGCTGGAAGGCTCATAAATGCTAATGTAATAGTAACATGCGCCCGAGGAACTCACTACCAATAAGCTTGGTGGGCTGAATGGTCTTCGTTTTGACATCGTGAGCCGCGCTCCGCTCCGCACACCTGTTGTCGTGTGGGAGCGAGGTCTATATCGTACGGTCCACTGCATCTTTTCAGACGAGTGGGTTCGTGCCGACTCTACTGGCCGGCGCAAATTAACGTAGCGATATGCGATTGATATAATTGGCTAACAGCCGTGGGCGAACTGAAAATTGATGAAACTTCTGTAGCGATTTTACTTGAAGTTATGCAGTCGGTATGATAGCGCGAATACTATCTGTGTAGTATTACATAGTATTAAATAAGGTCTTCCACCGCGTCTGTACGACTAATAAACTCAAAAACTACTAAATGGGTTGTCATACGATTTTTACCTACATGGAGAGAAAGACCGAGGCAGTCGTTGGACGATAAAATTGAGGAAAGAAAGAAGAAGAAAGAAAATACTTTTATTTACGGCACATACAAGGAAATAAAACATAAGACATTGATTAACACTATTACAATTACATGCACCATAAATGGGAACTGGCTTCAGCATTAAGTTACATCAAAAATCTAAAAGATCATTGCGCAGCGCTGGTATTCTAGCCAGCCCCAGTTTTGACGCCACGCATGCCAAACGTCAAATAAAAATATATAGAAAAATTATATTTACCTAATTATTATTATTATTATTGATACAATATTCCATTCTAATTTTAATTGTAGAGCCAAATAAATAAACAAGTTTCATCACCAATTTGAGATTTTTTGTTGAAACGTAAACAAAAAATAAATCAAAAAATTTAATAAAATAAAAAACCAAATAAGCAATAACATCAATCAGAAAATAATAGCGAATTAATTACAAACAATATAAAAAAGCATAAAATTCTATTGTCATACAATTAAGAATTAAAAACAATTTTAGTCTGTGCACCTCGGCTACTCGAAGAAGCGTCCCTACGCACGGCGGGAATTCAAAAATTCAAGATGTCCTCGACGGACATCTTGAATTTGTCGGACGTTCTTAAGAAAGGCAAGGTAAAGTATTTATGACTATGACTTTGACTAAACCGTCTTCATGCATGTCCTTCATGTATGAAGAGATTAATGAATGTAGAAGATGCGAAAGTGAAATGTCAAGATTGTAGCAAATGGAAGTAGTGGTCTCTGCCTACCCATATGGGAAAGTGGCGTGAATGTATGTATGTATGTATGGAGAGACATGACTAAGGTTAAAGTATGTAGGTAATTTGTCAAGGTTTTGTCTAAATTGATACTTACCTATGTCAAGGTGTTGCTTTCTTACGGTATTCTCTTGTTGTCCATAAACTCATTTGTAACATTATTGTTTGCTATAATGGTCCTCGCTCATTATATTTTGTTGCACTATTATCATTTTATTTAATGATTGTTTAATGTTTAGTATGCAACACTAGTATTGGTGATAGGGATTCCCGCCCGCGAAAATTATTTGTGCTAACCACGGATGCGCTTTGTATTCGTTATTAAATTTATTAGTGCGGGAGTTTCTTTTAAAGCTTTTCAATTATTCTATTGTGGCTACGTTCTAGTGAATATCTCGTAATTAGCACGCACATGTGTACACAGTGTCCTAAGCTGAACGACTCACTACGGAAATAAGCAAAAAAAAAGTGTTTTTATGCGCCATCGAGGCTGTAGTGATTTACTTTGTGAATAAAGTACGTGGGGAATGGAAAAAAGGATACAAAGTGGAGAGGCGTCTGTGACCGCCATTTGTTACAGCGACGACGTACAGCGAAGTCTGACAGTTATGAACCTTTATTAAACGCTGTCAATGTGTTACTGAATGTTGAGTACGTTGTATGGAACGTGTCTATGTTGAGTTTTTTTTTCTGTTTTAATACTTTATCTATACTAATATTATAAACAGAAAATATTTGATTGTTGAAACTACTGGACCGATTTGAGAAATTCTTTCACCGTTGGAAAGCTACACCATCCCCGGAAGACATAGGCTACCTATATCTAATTATGAACTTCTAGTGCTAGCTAGTGTTTGATATATTTGTAGAAAAACTTTTCATATAAACAAGTGTACGGGAAAAGACCATGGAATGTCATTTTTTTTCTTGGCATTATTTATTTATCTAAGGCAGTTAAATACCCCATTACAAACTTAAGAAAAGTAAATAATGTCGTGGAGAAGAAGGTTTTGTTTATGACCAAATCAATAATCTTAATAAAAACGACAACGACTTCCTAACTTTTAACTGCGTTTATTTTTTAACATTGATTGTTCCTGTGCCCTTCGTATAAGAATTGCGAAGTAAAACATTAACAAAAGTCTTATTTTGATACACGCATATACATATATTATATATACATATACATATATATATATAGGTATATATATATACAAGGTGTAACGGAAAGGGTATATACATAGAAAGAGCAAGGCTTCTTTGTATCATAACAAACGATATGGCAAGGGTTTCAACTCAAAAAGTCAGTATTTTTTGCAAACAAAAAATAAAAATGCGGTGAGGTTTATTTTTACTTGAAAATAGTTCGTTGACAGCGATCAGCTGATTGAGTGCTAGTGATGTATTTATTTCAATTTGAAAAGTTTGGTTTCTGGTATCTATGAATTTAAAAAAAATCATTACTTCCGGACTTGTAGTGATAGGATAAAATAATCCTTGCCATATCGTTTATTAACATCCAAAGATTCCTTTCAGTTACACCTTGTATATATATATTTTAAAGATATGTGTGTATTTTTGATTCAGATTATTTATGGAGCGAAGCAACAACTAAACACATGCCGTACTTTAAACATGATATCATTGTATAACTAGTTCCCTTGCGATAGTAGCGGTCATTACTTCGATAGGTATTTCAACAACTAACCGATGTTTCTGCTGATGGGTGGGTAATAGTTAACCTCACTGACCTGTGTTCCAATCCATTGTTCTAATGAAGTAACCCGAGCCTACGTGACGTCACTAAACTCGATACGACGCCCTTATCGACACATCATACTTTTCTAACTAATATTAACCAAAGAAAATGTCCTTCCATTGTTGTCTTCCCAAGCTACTTTAACAATTGATAATTTATTTAAATTTTCCGAAAACGAATATGGATGTAGTTCATGAGAATTTTGGTAAAATAATGAGCTTTATATTTTTACTAGAAATATTAATTCCTTGCTTCTCCATAACCATCTTTATTCCATCCAAAGGTTGTCTAGAAGAGATTGCTGTCTGCGATAAGACCGGCGATTGTAAATTTGTTTTGTAACTATTAGTACGCACTATTTTATATGACAACCTCCGTAGCTTAGCGGTATTTGGCTCGCTTTACATCTCGGAGGTCGTGGGCTCGAACCCAAAGCCGGTCAGGAAATCTTTGTGTAAATTCTAAGATTTCTTTCCGGGTCTGGTTGGTTGAGGGACTACCCTCCGTGCCTCGGAAAGCACGTTAAGCCGGTCCCGATTGTAATAACATCATCTATAATAATCGAATATCAAGGAACGAGCAGCAGCGATTCCTTGTGTGGTACAACATAATTTTGCGGTCACCAACACACCTGCCAAGCGTGGTGACTATGGCAAATACCCTTCCTCGGGAGGATGCCCATATTCAGCATTCGAAGTTATACGGGCTGATGATGATGATGATGATGATTTTATCTGTGTTATATTGGTGTGCAATAAAGAGTATCTTATCATATCTTATAAACTCATAGCTGTAAAATGAAACACACAAACTAGCTAAGTATGTAGAAACTGATTCGAATATGTGACCTTTACAGCATATTTCAAAAATAAATGATTTGATGAATAATAATAACAATAACTCTTTCTTTGAAGCAAGTATTGGGTGCATGCTATATCGAAGCTCTGACTCCTGAACGCGAGGCTAGTGACGTTTATCTCAGGAGACAGGACTTGCCTAGGCTACATTAATCATGTTTAAATAGGTGGCACAGCGGTTATTTTAATGAAATTATACAACAAATAGAAAAAAACATGAATACAAAAATACAAAAGGGAAAAACGGTTAATAATGTGCTATTTACGTTATGTTTCTGTGTTGTCATCTATCATCATATACCATATATATAGCTATAGCTAAATCAGACAAAGTAATACCAACACCTGGAGTGATAAGTGTCTCGTGCTGAGTGTATGAGGCTATCACCGTATACCATCATAATAGTTTCGTTGGTCGCAATTTCCCATAAAAGGTAGTTCACTACAAAATGTGGTGATTTCGGAAGCTACGAGTAGTCGAGCAGAAAATTATATTATAGTCAGTAACGGGCGCGGCGCACGCGATGCTATTTGTGTTTAGTGATGTTTGTTACACGTTCTCAATACGACGACAGATTGTGAGAAATTGACAATGTTCGACGTTGCCCGTAGCCACATACGGTATGGTCACGAGGAATTACTAAAATGTAGTTATCCTGGTGGTTTCAATGATGTCACCAACGGGAACTCGGTGTTCCTCGTGGCCACACCAGTATGACCGGGAATTCATGCATCAACCCCATATCAAATGACAAAAATAGTTTTAGTATTTATGCGATCAGAGATCCTTCTTAGGACATTCATGGTAACGGTACGAGTCTCTCAATACCTTATCGTGACATTGCCTGACAACCAAACTTGTGACACTATAAAACTATATCTATAGTAAATAAAACCAATGCTATATCCTAAAGCTATAGACGCGCTCTCTTCTCACCGGCTGTTTAAATAACAACACACTACAATAAAATGAAATGCAAACACTACGTTGAAATTATAATTATTTGAGATAGTACCCGGCGGCCCCGAGGCCCGAGGTCCCGGGGTAAACACCAGCCGAAAGAATACATCCAAGTATTTACTCTGAACCAAATGAAACGCGAGTTTGCTCACTGATGGTCAGCAGCGGAGCGTCCTCTCACTACGAGCTACTAAAGACCTTTAGAGACTAAGGCCGAGGTCGCACTGCTACGAGCGACAGGCGCGGATCCAGCTCTCAAAAAGGGCTGTGGTAATAAAATAATAATGATTTTCTGATGGCTGTGCACCAGATAATCATTATATTATTGGTGTAGCTTTATCTTAAAATTAGTGCTCGTTTATGGTGTATTTGATGGTGTTGAATGGTGCATTTGTTTATCTTTACATAAAAAACTAAAGAGTTTGTTTGTTTGCTTGAAATCTCAGTTAGTTCTGAACCGACTTGAAAAATTATTTCAATGTTAGATATCGAGGAAGGCTTTTTTTATGAAGTGCCACGGGAACGGGAGAAAGGCACGGGAAGCTAGTTTAATTTTAAAATTGGCTAAATGCGAGTAGGATTATAAACTCACTCATGAACATTCATGACTCATAAACGACTGGTGGACTATTTCTTTTTTCGCGCATCAGGACAAGCCGCCACAAGTTTCTTTTTATTTATTTTATTTACAAACAAATATATTTTTAAAGCATGAGATCCGAAAAGACGCTGAGTATAAATATAGATCGTGTCTCTATTAGAGAAGGAACTATAGGCACGAGTATAAACAACACAATGATGTCTTGACAAAACAAAAACACACACTGCACATTACATTATTATTACATTACTCATATAATGTCATCATCATCATCAGCCCGTATAACGTCCACTGCTGAACATGGGCCTCCTCCCGAAGGAGAGTATTTTCCATAATCACCTCGCTTGGCAGGCGGGTTGGTGGCCGCAGTATTATGTTGTACCACACAAGGAAACGCTGCTGCCCGTTCCTTGATATACGATTATTATAGATTATATTATAAAAATCGGGACCAGGTCTATTGTAGTGGGCGTGACATCGTAGCCACAACAGGTCCACTCCAGGACAGTGACGACGCTAATAACAAATAAGTTTCGCTTATCGTTACTGCGGCCGCTAAAATCTGATTATATGTGTTTGTTTTTACGAAAGCGCAGTCGCCAGTGCGGCCCGACCCTTAGGGTCTCTATTTAAGGTTGAACCTCACTTGTAAGCATCAAGTACAAAACCAACACAACATTTCAATTAAAATATATTTAAATTTTGTAATTATATTTCTAAATTTGGATGAAAATGTGATTTTCAATATTTGTTACGATGCCGGCAAGATTTCAATAGATTTGACGATATAATCTTTAAAAACTCTAGACTATATATACCCCCCTCGCCCTTCCAATCTTTAGTTTACAAAGAATATTCCGATGCCCTCGTAGACCCGAAGTCCTAGTGGCCCGCGAACTGTAAAGTAGAGAGATAGTTGGACAACGTAAAAAAAAAAAGTGTCGCGGATGACTTTACAAACATTCATTTCAAGCATAGGGTAAAAGCGGGATAGTTAACCTACATTTCAATGAAGCTGTTTCATTAAAAAAAAAGTTCTTTCTAATAATATTTCGAGGTGTATATCGAAACATAGGTCTTTTATGGTTCATAATAGCCTATTTTTGTTTACATAATTAATATTCGTTTCGAGTAATTCATATTGGGATAAAATATAATGACCACCAAAAATATATACTTGACACCAGAAAAATAAAGTCTAAAATTATAATAGTACTAGCTATTTTAGTCACGACTGCACTTCAAATTGTATTCGAACACCAAATGTAGTAAATGATCACCAAATGTAGTAAATGATCACCAAATGTAGTAAATGATCACCAAATCTTAGCGAGCAAATGATTGCGCTATTCTACCTTAATAAAATCAATAAAAATGACAATCGGTTAGGTTAGGTTAGAGCTGCGGCCATACAACGCACGAGCCGAGCGAGCGAAGCGAGCGGTGCCGCGGTAGCGGCCGGCGAGTGCCAGAACCGAATAGTAAATTAGTAAAACATTTAGGTACTTTTGGTGATCATTTACTACTTTTGGTGATCATTTACTACTTTTGGGTTAACAATGATTTATTTGGAGTCATTTTGCTTAAATACGATAGCGAAATGTTAAAACTTTGGTTACCATTTTACATTAAAATGCGGGTTTCATTTTGGTGATCATTTTTACTATATCTGATGGTAAGTTAAACATAAGCCATTCATATTTGACCTCTCAAAAAAGGGATAGTTGCCTACTATAGCGGATAGTAGCCTAACGTTAAAAATTCTTCGGGGGATACTCGCCTCATGTAAGAATAGGCGATACCCTATATTTTTTTTCAGATAAGTTTTAAGTAATTTCACGTTATCAGTCTTTCGTTTTCTGTACATTGGAGGTATTTCGTTAATTCCATTTGCTTTTTATCTAGTTGTTTGAATGCAAGTTTAAACTATCTTCCGTTAAGATGATGGCTGAAGCTTTTTAATTCCCTAGAATAATTGCAATGAAACAAGTTATAGTTACTATAAGTTAGAAAAACGCAAAAACTAAAAAAGTCTCTTTATTTTCTTAATTCTCTGTATTACTCGTTCAAACATCTATAGTGGCATAGTGGCTCTATGGGCAACTATCCGCCAAAGTAAAAAGGGCAACTATTATTTTTGAAACGGATACTTGCCTTTTCCATTTCCAAAATAATTTAAAACTATTCAGCAATAAAACGTAACAAATAGTTTCATTGAAACTTTAACGCATGCCAAGAAACAAAAAGTTGGCTGAAGCTGCAACTATTATTAAAAATATTAAATACAATAGACTTGCCAATATAATTTTTATACCCTTCAACGTTTCGCCGTGGAAGATATTTGCTCACACAAACAAAACGCGTGCCCTTACTTTAATGGCTTTAATAAAAATAAGGTCTGTAGGGGGAGGCACTTCCAACCATAATCAAGTTCTAACACCTCCAACAAATCTAACATAGAGTATTCGAAACCGAGGCATCTATCCCACTGGGGCATCTATCTCGCCTTTACCCTATAAAGCACACCCAGACACTGAACAACTATTTGTGGTTTACGAAAATGATTGTCCCGACCGGGAATCGAAACCAAAACACCAGGTCTCAGAAGCAACTACCGTAACCACTGAGCCACCGGTATAGACAACCATTATTGTAGTAACTCCCCCCCCCAATCTCCTAAAATAACTAAAAGTAATAATGCCTCAATCTCATCGCCAGCGCCCGCCCTGAGCCGAGCCGCCCTCTTGCGCAGGTTGCATAGTTTGTAGTTTTTAAACCATTTATTAAGGCTGGAGCTCAGCTCACCTTTTTTGTTCGGTGAAGAGCATCGTGGCTAGGTAAGTAAGTACATTCAAAAAAAAAACTTTATCGTTGATGATACTGCAATACCACGAACGTGACAATAGCTAACAAGGTTGAAAATCAAATGAAGCAAATTGATTTTTTTTCTTGACATTACCTTTATAGACTTTTTTTCTTGACAGATGAAATTACACCTTATTAGCAACTTGCTAATTAAGCGGTATTACAGTATCACCGATGATATTTACTTCGAAAGATCCCAAAAAAGTATGTTTATATACGAGTACGTTACTCTTTACTTTCCTCATTACGAGGGTTACTCGGAGAAACCCTACTTATTTCGGCACAATCGAAGTTTTAGATGGGTTTTATAATGTAATCTATAATTGTGAGAGAGTCAGGATCAAGCCAGTTGGCCATCAGATTAAGAGGTTTATGACTTAAATTATCCGAGAAACTAGACGCTTACATTTTTTTTAATGATTAATATAAAATAAAATGTAGGATGATTATCAAAAATAAAATGTTTTTACATAATACTGGTTTATATCTGGATACCTATTATGGTTTTAATTATTATTAAACCAATAACATCCACAATGTTCGAATACTGTTTAATTACTGTTCGTTGAGTTATAAATACACGCTCGTAATTACTGCATAATTAGAGAAATTATTAATGATATATATTCATTCCCGATATATTCTACTTCACAATAAATACAATTTGTAAGTAATTTAAATTCACAATAAAGTTAAATTAGTTTAAAATTGAAAACCAACTGAAACCACCTTCAGAACGCAATTATAAATACGAACAAAACGTTTCAATGAGAATGGACGCGGGGTTAGTTTAATATTTAACTTTTAACTGTATGTGAAGCATACTATTTATATGTGTTGTAGATTCGGGCTTTAAATCAAACGTATTTCACGCTATTTAATTGGGACTTAAAGTAAACATTGCAAAATTAATAATAGTATTGCCTTAAAAATATAAAAGCCAGATGGTTGTCGGTTTATAAAGCTTCAGAGTTTGTTATTTGTTTGCTTGAACGCGTTTATCTAAGGAATGCAATTCAGTCCGATATGAAAAAAAAAAACAGTCAATCAGTCATCAAAAAAATCAGATAACCCATTTGTACTTAAATATACTATAACTTTCCTTCAAGCAGAGGCTACATTTTATTATGCAGTTGCCACGGGAACGGGAGCTACGTAATAATTGACACAGTTTTTTGTTTGGATACTCATTAAGGATATTTATTACATAATATATTATATTTTTCTTTAGTTATCGCATACGTAGGCAACTCGAATTAAAGTATAATAGATTTTGTCTCATGTCATTACAAAAAATAATTACAAATGTAATTGATACGAACTGTAGCTGTAGTTGTGTACTGTGACATGGTCGATTGTCGGTCCGCTCTAGTAAACGTGCTTAGTGCAGCTTACACGCGGATTATGTGAGCAAGTAACTAGGTAATAGTGTAATCGATGTCCAAGTGTAACAGCAACAACCTACCCTGGGATTAAGAGCAGCATGTTGTGCTACATATGTAGTCTGTACCAGTCAATACATACAAATATTGTATTGACCATATTTCATTATCCATAATAGATCAACTCAAAAACATTTCTCAGTCTGTAAATATATTACCATATTTCAGGAAGTTCTGAGCGAACGCTGTAAGAGCTAATCAATCGGACTATTGCCACCGTAATTTGCAACTACCCAGACCATTTAACTAATGGGACCTACCGATGCTCGATGAAGCTCACGATGATTCCGACTTAATTACTAGCTAAGTCCCCCAATGTTTGTCAAAGCCTTCCCTAAATCCTATCTTTAATTCCCAGTTGGTTCAAATTGGCTAGTACGGTTCCTTTGAGTGGCATTGATTGGCTTGTGTAGTTCGTCTCAAAGAGCGCTGCATACCTGACGATGATGTTAAGTCACAGACATTCCCACTAACTGGATTGCATCAAATTTTGATGTATTGCCGTTACAGACTTCAAAGTATAAAGGTCAATTTTCCCTACAGCACCGGAGCCATTATTCAGCCATCTTTCAATTAGTCCAACCTGTCTATGTGTTCTCTTGATGTTTGAAAGTCATCACCTAATTGTTTCCATACCTGACATTCTCGTAGCGCTGGATGTAGATCTTGTGGAATTGCTCTTGTCGCGGCTGGCTGGCGATGTCTGCCTTCATCTCCATGGCGACGTGGCGCGGCAGCACCGACAGCAGGAGACGCTCCTGGGGGAGGAACAAGCAAACAAGCATTTAAAACAAACAATCACAACTGTTATATAGTTTGTTAATTGGTCACTAGAAACATATTAGCAATCACCTTCGTGTGTAAATAAATATGATATTTTCTTTTATTGGTAAAAACAAATTTACATTTTGTTTGCCATAGATAAATGGAAGGCTCCAATTATTTGTTAGATCAGTGTCATGTAATGGTCAGTGCACCTTGCTTAACTCAGTTTCGATCAACCTATTTGTAACTTTTTTTTTTTGAAACCTATTTTTACCTACTAAACTTATATTATGTATGTACGTATTATACCTATTATATATTATGTACTTAAACAAGACATTCGATTTGTTGCTAATGTGTTCATAAAATTACCATGGGGATGATTTTTGCTATAATCACCACGCTTAGCAGGCGGGTTGGTGACCACAGTATGGTCTAATGCATACAGAAACCTGCTGCACTTTCCCTGGCATTGGACTGTTATAGATGATGTGATTACAATCGAGCCCAACGGCTTAACGTGCATTCTGTGGTAATCCCTCAATTAACTAAACCTCTTGTACGGCGTGTGGATCGACCCCAGGACCTCGGAGACTAAGAGTGGCACTTATACTGGTGGAGGTGGAGGTTTTATTTGTAGAATTAATTTATAAATGTGTTAAATTTCATGTATTTGGTTGTGGATAGGAATTGTTAAAGATTATAAACAAAGTTATATTATTATGTAATTTTACAAAATATAAAATTAATTACCGTAAAAGCATAAAACATATGGCTACATAGAGAAATTAACAATACAAAGCGGGTGGGACCGCAGCATTTTATTTTTCTTCTTTTGTCCTAGTACCTACTAACATTATAAAATTAACTTTCCATACAGTACGAGTACAATCCAAAATAAGTAACGTAGAGAGAAGTGCACCCGCACGCCTGTTGGCACCACTACTACTCATTACCCGACGAGCTTGTGAACAACTAATTTAATTTCCGCATTCACCGCCACTTTTCCGAGTAATTTTATATGAGAGGTGTTTTTTCCTCGTGTTTCACAGGTTGCTAGGTAATTATTCATATTTTATCGAGCCATGTACTTAAGCAATGATTATGTATGTCACCGGGAAATAATACCAATCGTGAGTATTACAATATTTTTAGGAACATTTTACTTTTCTATTTGTAATTTTTTATAAGATTGGTAATGTCAGTTTTTTTGCTATCAAATATAGACATCATCACAATCCTTTCGAAAACCAACACTCTCTCTCCCTTTACTCTCAAAATCCGGTGGGACGGTTCTACCGACAGGACCGACGAGAGATCAGGCGTAGACGTCATCTTTACGTGTTCTCCGAGGCATGGATGAAATACTACCCCAGACTTCGAACTACTATTTTTTTTTCTAAATTTCGAGTTAAGTGACACAATTTGTTAGCCGACGCAGGTATAAAGCGCGCGGTTGTTTTATGCGATAAACGCTGCGTGTAGCAATGCGATTAACGCACATCATTTCATATCAGGTAATACATATAATTACAAACCATTGTTTTACGCGGTTGACGCAGCGCCAAGCGCAGCGTGAGTTGAGTGCATCCGTTGATCGCATGCGTCTGACGCTGCGATCTCCGCATAAAACTACCGTGCGACTAAAATGAGGCGCATCGGTTTTTAGCACGCGGTGGATCGCGGGGACATATTTGAAAATGTCACTTGAGCACCTTGAAATGTTCCCATACGCTTTTTTATGAGAGTGTACAAGATGTTTGTTTTCACGCGGGACACGCACGTGGCACTTGTATCTACATTCTCATAAACTTTATAATATTAGTATTATTTGAAGCTACTTCCAATGAAACTAAAATAAACTGCGAACAAGGATATGAGGGAAGCAGTCTTTACAAATGTCTACACATTGTTGTGTGTCGCAATGAGAACAACATTGCGTCACACTCGCGAGCCGGCTCCGTCTGAATAATGTATTAAACAAAATTACAGAGCCGAGCGCGCAGAAAAATTATATTTTCTTAAATATAAAGCAAAGAGAAAAATAATTTTGTATTCTATAATATTTTGCCTTTTGCCTCGTAACTTGGGTTCTCGTGGAAACTAATTAATTATTAATGAGGCTTAATGGGCAGATGTAATGACGGAGTAATAAATTATTATCCTTTTACAAATTTATACTGATTTCAATGTGACGAGACCTATGAACAGGAAGTACCTGCATATCGTCAGAAAGCAGGCTAAACCGTTTTAGACTTTGCCATCAAGAGATTGTAGATTATTGTGATATTTTATAAGTTAGTTTCAGTTATAGGTTTTTTATTTTATTGTAGTGGGTAGTATGTATGTATGTATGTATGTGTTATACATATAGTTAGTTTAAGTAATGAGATAAGTTCATAAATAAAATACTGAGACCATTGTCAATCCAGAAGATTAAATTGCTCCGAACAGGTGCTATTCAAACTAAATAGTTTAGGTTCAAGGGACGAGCAGTTTATAGTTGTCTATGGCGGTGCTCGGTATGATAGGGACATCTAAGTGTCACGGGGAAGTTTCCTGAATCCTGAATAGAATAAATTCTTAAGAATATAGAATATATGTGTCACATAATAATTTAGAAAGAAAGAAAGAAAATATATTTATTAGACACATAAACAACAAAAAGTAAAACAATAATAATTGGGTACAGAATTAATACAATTTACAATATAAAACGTATTTTTTCCAAAATTTTGTACCCTAGCTTATTTAATATTATATCCACCATAAATAAATATTAGGTTCGTAAACAAAGTTAGCGTTAGCCCAAGTAACTGTTCCACGCGGAGTAAGTTGCGGCCAAATGCTAGTAATAAATATATATCATACGCACTCATGTATTCGTGCCATTCAATTATTGGGAATAGATATATAAATAGATTACGTTCTGTACCTATCAAACATTAATTAACCGACGTTGATTGAGTAAATTAATTATTCATGACCAGTGGATCGTGTGCCGTTGTCAACAAATAATTAACTGGAAATTAATTATGTATATTGGATATTATAATTTTACTCTTTTAATTTTCCCGGTGTTATATGCGGATCACACATTTTGCAAATCACAATTGATTTAATGTAAATCCAGCGCCGTCACACAACCATTCATTCATTTGTATTAAATGTAGCTTATAGGCTACATAGAATTATGAAGTTTCTGCGGGAACGGGAATAAAGCGCTTGAACCCGCGCGCGGATATGTAGTAAGTCAAATATAATGTAAGAAAAATATCTATGTAGAAACGTTTAGGGCAAATTTCTGTACCGATGTTCAAAGTATCTCCCGAAGGATTTTGGCCGGGGTCACCACGCCTGGTTGGTTATTCGTGCCCGCTGCTGTTCAGATGTTTTTCTACTCTTAGTCTTTGGCTCAGCACGAACTCCAGTGGGGCGATTGAGAGGTTTAAACATTTTGAAATATAAATAAATAAAATATATACACAAAGCAGTTTGCAAGCTTCTTTCACTTCGGGTCTACCTACAAGGGCGTCGGACACTAATCCTCTAGTCCCTTAGTAATTATAACTGTCCACTTTCTTATAAGTTTCTTTGGGATTTAATATTTCACAAGTAATTTTTATTACTTTAGGAAGAAAATCTTTCCTTTAATATTACAATAAAATCACCATTGCTCACGACGCGTCTTGGTGGATACTGTTTTATATAATTTAATTCGGACAATGATTTTAGAGTGTTGTTCGCTTTCAATTTGAACAACTGCCTTTTCTCAATGAACTTAGGTTTGCACCATTAAACCAGAGTGCACCTGTAAAATACAGATTTTTCCCGAAGAAAATTTAAGTAAGTAAGTGCCTCTTGTAGCATATCCATTTGTTGACGAATTGAACCCCGGCGGCGGAGAGATATTAAACATTTTACATTACTATTTGTACGTCTTACTCGTATGTCTCTCGTACACTGTGCTTTTAAAGTAAATTGTTTTGTAGCTTCTCTACGCTTAAATTTGTCGACAGGCAGCATAGAGCAACATGGCATGTTTAAATTAAGTTTACTAATCTAACGAAACAGCAAATAATTTATGGTTTTGACGACACATGTCCCGAGATAAGGATAGGTGAAATATCGAGTTGAGAATTAGTACGAGTTATGACGATCTATATATTCTTAATTGATATTTATTCTCACTTTATATTTATTTATATAATATTTATGCAGGTGTAATTATATATTTATGTAAATTAAAGGTTAATTAGTTACTACGGAAACCATTCAAATACATGAATAATATATTTTATACAGCTAAATATTCAGGTTAAGTTTTAATAAAGCCTTTCTGATTAATTTCAGCCAAGGTGGTCTGGCTTTAAGGAGATTAGCCATCTGTATACGGTTGACCATCGAGATAGACAGAGACATTTCATATCATATACTGTTTAAATATTTACAGTATGACAAAAGTCCCGAAGTAATTTATACAATTACAAAATACATTTAATATAAGTTACATTTGAAACACGTAGATAATGTAGCTATCCTGCTTGTAAATTTACTATTTGCTTTAGAAATAAATAATGTCGCATTTGAAGTGACCTCCACTAGGAATTCAGCGAGACGTAGTCGCCCACGTGAGCTGCGTGGCTGGCTTGGGGGAGGGGGGGGGGGGGTAAAACTACAACATTCATTTCTTCCATACTTTAAAATACAGTTTTTTAAGGCTACTGCTATGAGTGAACCTGTATTGCGTAACACATAAGGTTCACTATACATACCCAGACTTGCAATAATTAAATTATGAATTTTATTCAGTACTTAGGAATTCACATACACTTGTACTTATTAATGTAAAAAAACTAACATTAGTGTTACTTAATGAATGAAGGAGAACTAGGTAACTAACAGGTAAATAGCTTGCCGAGCGCGGTTTCAACCGAATAACTCCTGTTCCCGTAAAAAAAACCTATCGGTCTATCTAACATTGCAAAACATTTGAAATTCGTAATAATAGTTCCTGAGATTAGCGAGTTCAAGCAAACTAACAAACCAACATATTTACTTGTACTCCGGCTGTCCGTTACAACTATCCGTGGCTCAAACAGAAACAATTCCGGTCGGAATCGAAGCCAGAACAGGTATCAGAAGCAACTACCATAACAATGAGCCACCTGCGTAGTCATGTGTCACAGTGTGACCTACTACATCACAAAAATCTTTTTGTAAATAAAAAGTTGTTACCTTTCTAAATGGGTAGGTACCTACTATATAAATAATTAAAACAAAATGAGGGCCCACAGAGAAAAGTTATTGTATCCTTCTCGTTTTACATCCATATACCTATATATATAATAATGATGATAGGTAGAGCATTTGTACACCGTTGAGGCGTGCGCTTAGTTGAAATTTAATTTAACTTCATTTTATTTGCACATTCTCCAAATATTTAGTATCCTTACATATTTTCCTTTCCCTGTGTACACCCCATGCTACCCTATTTCTTTTTCTTTTACTTTTTGGTTCAACCTATGCATAAGGTTGCCTGGAAGAGATCGCTTTTAGCGATAAGGCCGCCGATTGCAAAATATAATTAGGATAATTCTCATAATATGATGTTATCAAAGCTACTGTTTTGTTTTATATTTTGCAATAAAGTGTACTTCTTCTTCTTCTTCTCCTCAGCAGAGGCCTTATAGGATATCCATACCGTCGTGGTATTTCATTCATCATTCATTGTCAACCCATTTACATCCATGGGCCTCCTCTCTACCGACCATGGCAAGCCAGGAGCTTTGAGAGATATCACCACGCTTGACGGATTGGTGATCACAGTAAGATGGTAAGGAACCTTGAGCTCATCGATGCTGCTGCCCATCCATCAGTTTTATGTCCCTCAGTCTATTTTTACGACCCCCATTATAAATTCCCATATTAAAATTAACCTCACTTAGCCATGATTATTCATCAAAACTGCGGATTAACAAAAAAATAAAATCACTTGCAAGTTATGACCAAGAACTGCAAGTCAATATAAATGTAAGTAGAATCCAACGAGCTCCGGTAACTCTGCTATTCATTCATACAAAAGCCAATCGACAATTATTCCTCCCGCAAAGAGAAGAATGATACCTGGAGCTCCCTCCATTACGGGTCTTCGCTGCACTCGGTATCTCTTTATTTCCTCCATCTGAAATACACTTATTGCGAAAGTAAATTGAATATTTTCTCCAAGTATCTATTATGATTTTATTTATAAAAGAAAAAGGAATGCAACAGACTGTTCCCGTTTCATATTCAATATTGATGTTGTACGTCGTTCTCAGTTGTGTGCACGAAAATATGTGTTATGTGTTAACTATTTTACATTAAATTCTGAATTAACCGTTAACTTTTTGTATCGAGATCAGATAAAATTTTCCTACAAAGGAATTAGTATTCTTAATGTTTCTTTTGTATTATTTTAATTCGATAATGTATTTGTACTGTAATCAGTCTGTCTGCTTTACAAATTCTTGTAAATGGGTTCTAACTAAGAAAATGTCTTCTGTAATTTATTCATTCCGCGAAAGAAATGCTAGTCTATTAAATTGAACAAGGATGTAATGTTTGTAGGGAAGAAGACATTTTTATAGAATCATTATGTTAATGAGGAGCTCCAGTCAAGTCTTAATCATAACAACAATGACACTGAGTTCTACCGTCACATTGGCAATCATAAGGTGTCTCGGGATAAATCTGTGATGGGGTAATTCCGTGTATTACTAACTAGCTGCGCCCCGCGGTATTACCCGCGTTACTCTGCTCCAGTGGGTCGGAGCTTGATTTTTGTAGCCTATATGTTAATCGAGCTGATTAACTATTCCCACGCAAAGTTTCATCCACTTCCATTCCGCAGTTTTTACGTGAAATATTAACCCTTAAACGGGCAGTGGCAATATAGTTACCACCATATTTTGAACTTTATGTACTTGTAATAAAGATCAAAACCAATGAATTCTATACATACCTTCTGCCCGTTTAAGGGTTAACAAACATCCACCCATCCATGCATTCTTACAAACTATGTAGATTTGATAATATATTGTACGACAACACCTGTACCCGCGATGTCGTTCCACTCAGTGGCCGAGTACTGGTCTTCTCAAATTTGAACGCCAAGTCGACAGGAAAAGAAGAAGAATTTAAGTTACGGATATTTTCTTAATAATTGTAAATAAACGGTAACACCCCTGGCACGGATTAACCCCGAGATGTTCCGATCCGTTTGGTGTTGATCATCATCATAATACCAATCCACAACCAGACCACGATACAATACAACGTGTGTAGCAATGAATGAGTTGTTACTCGCTTCCCCCCCCCCCCTGCTCATCGGTGACCGCTCAACAACACAGATTATAGATAAAAGAGAACCGATATTTAATCAACATTCCGTTTCCAAAGTAAATGAAACGTTGGACTCAAATACAAAGGCGCGGTACGGCTGTGTATTTATTATTTTTGTATCGAAACAATATAGGAAAAGATGCTTGAAGCGATGGAAATGTTTTTGTTTCGCGTCTTTTGTAATATCTATAGATAGTAAGTCAAAGTCAAAAATTCTTTAGTCAAATAGACACATTTAAAATATTTTAAATCATATTCTTATGATGCGTCCCTTTCTTTTACTACCACCAGTTCTGGACGTGGCAACTCTTAGAAGAACTGGCAAGAAACTCAGAGGAATCCTTTTTTTTAAATAAATTATATTTTACAATGATTAATAAAGCAGTATTGTTTCAGAGCAACTCACTCCCAAGCAGTTTTGTCATTAACATAATCAGAAATTTTATAATAAGCCTTTTTACATAATTTATCTTTGACATATCTTTTAAACTTGTTTGTTGAAAGATCTCTTACATTATTAGGAAGTTTGTTGTAGAAGCGTATACATTGCCCCATAAAAGAATTGCTAATTTTGTGGAGACGTGTAGCATGTAAAACGAGATTATGCTTAGATCTAGTATTAACATTATGAGTGTCGCTTTTTTTCTTAAAACTATCTTTATTTTTATGAACATATAAAAGGTTTTCATAGACATATTGTGATGCGACTGTAAGAATATTAATCTGCGGACCAAGTTTATATATAGATCTTACAGCTCGTTTCTGTAGTACAAAAATGGTGTCAATGTCCGCACAGTTTCCCCACAGAAGAATTCCATAAGACATTACGCTATGAAAATAACTAAAGTAAACCATTCTAGCAGTATCTAAATCAGTGAGTCGTCTCATAGTTTTAACAGCATAGGCCGCAGAGCTAAGTTTTCCTGATAGTTTCGCAATATGTGGGCCCCATTGCAATTTGGAGTCAATAGTTATTCCCAAAAAGACAGTTGACTCCACTGGCTTCAACCGAATACCATTTATTTGCACATTCGTATCAACTTGTTTCACATTAGGTGTAGAAAATTTAATGACTTTGGTTTTGTTTTCATTTAAAAGTAGATTGATAGATATTGATAGATGCTGACGATACATCCTTGACATTTAAAATAAGTAGACAGCTACGCAGCTATGACGAAGTAAACAATACTATCTCATGATTATTTATAGTAATACTCTAGTAATTTCTAGTAATACTAGAACATTACCATTTTTTTAAACATTGTGATGCATTCATATTATTATATCCTTACTAATATTAAAAACGCGTAAGTTTTTGAGTATGTATGGATGGATGTTTGTTACTCTTTCATGCAAAAACTACTGAACGGATTTGGCTGAAAATTTGGACGGGGATAGTTTATAAGCTGGATTAAGATATAGATTACAAAACATCACGAACCGACCCACTGGAGACGAGTACCGCGGGTAAAACCGCGAAGGGCAGTTAAGTAGTACTGTATAATATTGGTCCTAAGTTAGTTATCTGTTAGTAATATGCGCTCGTTTGGTCATTTTCTTGAGTTCCTGAAACCACTGCTTGAACATTACAGATACTGGCTACAGAGGTAGTTTAATTGAATAGAAGGATACTACACACCTTCATAAGCAGTATACAGGGTGTCCAAGAACCTGGCGTCCAACTGGATTCCCACGATGCCCCAAGTTCTAACAGTACTCAGAAAAATATTTTAAAAAATCCACCCCATGTACTTACAGAATTATACTGATTTAAAAAAAAAGGGGAAATGAGCACCCTGTGACATACTTTTGAATGCTGTGACTGCTAATGCTGATAATTTCGATATTTCTTGGAGGTTTTGTAATCTAGGGTATTGCTGTGTCTAAATAGAATGTAAAAATAAAGTACTTATTGTACCATTTTAAAATAAAATATTATTTTAACTAAAGGTGATATGGAAAACTATTGAATTTCGCAACTTTGACCGACTGTAGTGTAAAAAAAATGTACCAAAATAGTATGGCAAGTGACGTCAAATTTTGACGCGTTTATTCCTCTTTTTAAAAAGGTATAATACTTACACATTAATTTGAAAAAAAAAATTTTGATAATATTTTTACTCAACAACCCAATTTTTACGATGTCTTACAGAATTCTTAGAAAGAAAAATTTACGACGAATTGAATCTAACCTCTAAAGAATTACTATTGTATGCTCATAAAAATAACAACAGGCCTCTCAAAAAACAGGTTAGACCGTAAGGGACGGTATGTGCATGCATCTCACCATAGTGATTCGTTATTACAACAGGAGGGAGCAAGACAGAAACTATCTTTGCGATTTGCTGGTTCTTCTTTATGGTACCCCATTATTCAGGTAAGAGTGAGGGAGAAAAAGGTTAGAGGTGCGAGTGAGATAGATAGTGACGCTATCTGGGATCGTGCTATTTAGGATAACAGTACGGTCAGTACGCGTCACTGCCTCCTGCCGTTACTACGCACCTCTCTCTTATTGTTACCATTGATCACGTACTACGATTTAAAGCTTTGTTTATTGGACTCGATTACTCTTTGTGCTCTGGACTTTGAAACGAACTCTTTACGACGACCTTTGCCTGTGTTTGGACAGTTTGTGTTTTGTGTGTGCTACCATGGCGACCTACACTCCGCAAGAATACGCAAATATGCACTACATTTATGGAGAATGTAGAGGTAATGGACGAGCTGCAGCGAGACTTTACAGAGAAAGGTATCCGAGGGCTACGCGATATCCCGACCATCGAGTTTTCATTAATGTGCACAGATCACTATGTGACGGGCGGTTCCCCAATCAAGTAGCTGGTGAAGGACGACCCGTAAATGACTTCATACGCGATGAAGTTTTAGAGGCGGTGTCGGCAAATCCAAGCATCTCTGTGCGAGGAATAGAAGCTGATACGGGGATACCGAAGAGCACAGCACACAGTATTCTCCAAAAAGAAGAATATCATCCGTACCACGTACAGCGAGTGCAAAGTCTTTTACCTCGAGACTATCCGAGCCGAGTCGCGTTTTGTGAAACAATCCTGCAAAAACATCGAGAAGACGAAAACTTTATCGACAAAATTTTGTGGTCAGATGAATCAACATTTAAGAAGGATGGCTACATGAACCTACACAACTTGCACGAGTGGCATGTGGAAAATCCGCACTTGATGCGAGAAGATAGATCCCAGTACCGGTTCAAAGTGAACATGTGGACCGGTATTCTCTGTGGGAATATTATTGGTCCATTTGAGATGCCCGAGAATTTGACTGGCGAATCATATTTAAATTTTCTTCAAAATGATTTGCCAAACTTACTAGAAGAGACCCCACCAGATATGTGGTTCCAACACGACGGCTGTCCAGCACATTTTCGCGTATCCGTTAGAGAGTTTTTGGACGAGCAATACCCGAACAGGTGGATTGGGCGATCAGGAACAATCCCGTGGCCAGCCCGCTCACCTGACTTAAATCCGCTGGATTTTTTTTTCTGGGGAACTATGAAGGAGCTCGTTTATGCGAAGCCCATTAATGACATCGCTGACCTTCGTGAGAAGATAACACAAGCAGTGCAGGTGATACGTCAAAAAAGTTACTCGCGAAACATAAAGCGGTCCTTTTTAAGGAGAGTGAGAGCTTGTATTGCCGCGGGTGGTCAACATTTTGAACATTTATTGTAATAAAATATCTTTAAACTAACATTCTTTGCTTTTATTCTACTGGGAACCCATCTACCTGTGTGTATTTCCTTCTTGCTCACTCTTGGAACCGAAGTAAATAATAGTAGTAACATAACAGTTTCTAAGATAAGAAAGGGTCCGACAGTTACCGTTAGTAGGTAGGCACTTCGTAAAAATTGGGTTGTTGAGTAAAAATATTATCAAATTTTTTTTTTCAAATTAATGTGTAAGTATTATACCTTTTTAAAAAGAGGAATAAACGCGTCAAAATTTGACGTCACTTGCCATACTATTTTGGTACATTTTTTTTACACTACAGTCGGTCAAAGTTGCGAAATTCAATAGTTTTCCATATCACCTTTAGTTAAAATAATATTTTATTTTAAAATGGTACAATAAGTACTTTATTTTTACATTCTATTTAGACACAGCAATACCCTAGATTACAAAACCTCCAAGAAATATCGAAATTATCAGCATTAGCAGTCACAGCATTCAAAAGTATGTCACAGGGTGCTCATTTCCCCTTTTTTTTTTAAATCAGTATAATTCTGTAAGTACATGGGGTGGATTTTTTAAAATATTTTTCTGAGTACTGTTAGAACTTGGGGCATCGTGGGAATCCAGTTGGACGCCAGGTTCTTGGACACCCTGTATATTCCCATATTTCTTGCATTGTGCAAACGTATGTCTGCGACTAAAGGGCGCGACATCGTGGTTTTTTGTTTGTTTTCAAACAAAACGGGTCTGTACGTACTCCTGTACTCGTGCGATGTGAACCCACATCACGGTCAACTGTCACTCGATCAACAAAAAGTTTTGTTCGCGCCTTATTTCGTTGTTTAAAAGCAACATCTGGTCATTTTTGTTTGTGTCCGTTTCAATTATGTAATTTACAACTGCGAAAGCTTTTCAGTTGCTTGAATTTTTTTCAGTCAGCGAGTAGATATTATATACTCAAAAAATGTCAGCTACCCATATAATATTTATTTACCTTAATATAAAACATTCTTATCAAGTGCACCGAGTTCATTATTTAATAAGTACAGTAATAGGTATGAAGAATAAAAAATCTATTTAGCCATTTTTTTCCCTCCTAAAACAAAAAATGCCCATTATCCATCGTGTTAAAATTTCATGTGACGTCACTTCTAGATACAATTCTTGTAGTGACGTCACAAGCCCACTCTCCTGAACAGAATAGTCTGTTTTTGCTCTGTATCTTTGTCACTTTTTATTGATTTGATAAATAAAAAATAATATAGAATATAGACTCCGTAGCGTTGCCAACGACGGAGGCATAGCGGAATTTGGCTTGTTTGCAATTGGTGGGTCTTGAGATCGATCTTCACGCCGTATCTTTGCGTGCATGTTAGATTTCACTCCGTGCCTCGGAAAACACATTAAACTGTTAGTCCCGATTGTTATAACATCATCTAAAGCAATTGTTTAACCCGAAAAGTAATCTTAGAATTTACACAAAGATTTCCTGTACCACGTGGGGATCAAACCCACGACCTCCGAGATTTAAAGCGAGCCAAATACCGTCACGATACGGAGGTTGCAAATTAATATTAATATCCTTTTGACAGGAGGAAGCATATGTACAGCCCCGAGGCATAAGGTCAGATGTGACGTCAGGAACATTCGTCGTATGTGCCTTTATAGTAAACGACCAAATGCTTCTAAAATATAATAATACGCCCGTTCTTTTGCTTCTGAGGTATAGATACGCTGATGGCCAAGCTTAAAGGTTCCGTCTTTTTTTTATTTTTTATTTATTTAAAAACACAAGTTGCAATAAAAATTCAATGCATAATATCAACTTCCCGCCAAATTGTTACGTTTAATGGCGGGATACGCTCTCATTAGTCATTACCCTGTACATTAACTTACTACTAATTTAAATATTATAATATGTTATGTTAATATAAGGTTTTAAGTAGACGCGGGTCTCAATCGCGGTACAATTTTAAGGCAAATTATTACTTTTTTAATAATCCGACGTTTCGACATTTGAGTGTGGTGTGTCGAACTACCAACAGTTCCGTAGTTAGGAAAAATAGAAATTATTACAACCAAGTGGGGGTAGTTGCCGAAACCCGCCCTGTTCGAAGACGCCATTGCTGACACTCATCAGTCTACCCGTGACCGCGACTGGTGTAACCCATGTCGAAACGTCGGATTATTAAAAAGGTAATTATTTGCCTTAAAATTGTACCGCGATTGAGACCCGCGTCTACTAAAAATTATGTGTAAAAATCGCGAAAGTTTAAAAACATGTAATATGGATCGAGCCTTTAAGCTTGGTTAAACTACAATAGTTAGTAACATTCTTGAGATGAAAAGTGAGTGCAAACATAAGAAAATAAGAAACAGGTACATTATCTCTGTTACGAATCGATGGATATGAAGATAAGTTTGAGGGCCACCAATAAATTTACCTGAACTGTTAATGCGCTTGTTATGTGCCATAACCTGCACAGACACGGCACCTCAACATTCCACGAAATGAAGGATTAGGAGCAGAAACAGTAAATATTATATTGAAATATCTCAATAGCTCTGGAGCGTTATTAATAAACTAACGCGCACGGTTTCACCCGCGTTACTCCCGTTCCCGTAAAAACTTTGTAATAACACTAGCGACCCGCCCCGGCGTCGCACGGGGGTAATGCTGATGTATTATACGTATAAACCTTCTTCCCGAATCACTCAATATATTTAAAAAAACCGCATCAAAATATGTTGCGTAGTTCTAAAGATCTGAGCATACATAGGTACAGGCAGACAGCGGGACGCGACTTCGTTTTATACGATGTAGTGATATAAGAACTTAATAGCTTATAGTCTTCCTCAATAAATGGTCTGTCTACCACTGAAATAAATTTTCAAATCGGCCCAGTAGTTCCTGAGATTGGCGCCCAACTAGGATTTAACACTACTTATGTGTTAGTTTTATTTCCTTTGACATGTCTCCCGGTTTGTAATGGAGGGAAGTGGAAACATAAGACTTTCTTACTCCTCCTAATCTGTTTGTGATTGTGCAGGTCCCAAGGCAGTATCAATTTTGTTTTCCCGGGACTTGGTGGGCCTCGGTGCTGACATTAGAACTATTGCTCCTGGCTTACAGGAGTTGAGGTGGTGTGAATGAAAACATTTATTGATAACTAGCGGCCCGCCGCGGCTTCGCACGGGTGGAATTTTATACCCTACCCCTGCCCTACCCTAACCCTACCCTACCCCTACCTTTACCCCTACCCTACCCCTACCCCTACTCTAACCCTACCCTACCCTACCCCTACCCTACCCCTACCCTACCCTACCCTACCCTACCCCTACCCAAAAGTATCCTATGTCCTTCTCCCAGTTCTTAGCTACCTCCCTACCAATTTCCAGCCAAATCGGTTCAGCCGTTCTTGAGTTATAAATAGTGTAACTAACACGACTTTCTTTTGTTTTTAAAATGTATTCTGCTATTCAGGGCGGAGACAAATCCAACGAAACAAAAACCATGAAAATTGATCCCGCCGATCTCGAGTTATAAGTGTTGTAACAAACCCGTCTTTGTTTTATATATATAGAAGATATAGACGAAACGTACTTCCTATAAGTAAAAAAAAAAAACAATATTGTAATGTGATGTGATAGTCATAATGACGCGTATTCTAAAGAATTAAAGACATGCAGCGTGGATGGGATCGGGTCTGAAGCATAGCACGACCGAACCCTATCCTAGCTTACTTAGAGGGTAAGATAAGACTTAATTAAAAAAAATAAAAAATAGTGCCCGAGGGGCACCTCATTACTAAATAACCATGATACTAAGGCACATTTTTACAATAACAGTTAAATCAATCATACATCATTTACGCGTAGTATTGAGGAATTATTGTAAATTTACTTTTTAATTTTCCTAAAAAGATCCATTAATGTATACATACTACCTATATAACGTTTGTACTAAATTACATATTATAATGTATAATATGTATAAGTATTGTAATATGGCCTATTTTCGTTTCAATAAAATATTATATTGAAATGAAAATAGCTTGTACACACACACTTATTGACTTAACGATCACATAATTAACATGAATGAAAGCAAACAGAACATGTATTACGAACAAACATGAAAGTAAACTTCATTCAAACATTCAATTACATAGCCATTTACTCATTCGGTCATTAGGTTATATATAAGTTGAAAAAGCGAACGCGGTATGTCATTACTGCATCACTTATGAGTTTCATGTTTGCAGTGCAATCAATACATTATTTAAGTTCAATTTATTTCACATTGTAACTTTCCTAACGTCGTTTCAGTATGCAGCAGTCGTTGCAGTATGACTAACACTTTGCTAATTACTGTGAACTAAGTATTGTTAGTATATCTGCAAGGTTGAACGCCGATCAAATTAACTAATCAGCTGTGAAGGCGTATGTTGAGTGTCAAATGAGTTTGAGAAAACACGATTAGCTCATTTTATTTGATTATCTTTTATCATGTTGAATGTACTCGATAAAATGTATCATCTCTTGTACGGCCGCTTTTTCGCGATAAACGCGAATCCCAATATGCCCGGCGGTTACCCTGCCACCATTGTGGCTGTATCAGAGTCGTCGGGCAAAGCCGTCCCCAAAGGTGCCACATACGCAGCCAAGCTCAGTGCAATTACCTCGTCCACACCTTCAACCAAATTGCAACGAAACACTAATCGTCTTGTCAATACGAAACGTAATACTTCAAAATCTACTAAAGTTTCTAAATCAATAGATAACTCTAGAGAATGCGATTTGAACGTTCCTGTCGAATGGTACAGATATAATTTAATTGATGCGGTCGATGCCATGCAGTGTGCGTTATCGAGGCTTAATAAATTAAAAAAAGAAGCTACGTCTGTATATTTACGTTCACGTACTTTGAATGAAATGCGAAATCTGCATAAGTCTTTAGAAGGATTGCTAAGTACGCCTGCAAATAGATTAAACGAAGTTCGCGAAAATTTAAATAACGGTTTTAAACAATATGTATCGAAGAAAAATCGTATCAATATTGGTGGTGAAGTTAGTGATGATGATCATGATGATGATGATGATGAAGATGATGACGACGATATCAAAATATTGCCAAATATGAATGAAGACCCATTTTTCATAGACGAGAACTCTATGGACTCTAATTTTAATGGTACTAATAATCAGGGGGCAGATTTGACCGGCGCCGGCAGTAACGAATATAATTACAGTGCTGACAAAAATAATAATATTACTAATGATAATATTGATCCTCTAAATATATCTGAGATTGACAATGAACGTGATGAAAATGCGGAAGATACTCTATCTGATTCTCAAAACCACGTAGACTCTATCAAAAATAACGAAAATAATCAGGATGAGGATGTTATTAGGATGGACACAGAAATCACATCTAAACCAGATGAATCAGATCCAGAAGAGTGTACAATACAATCAAATACTAAGGCGAATGAAGCAGAAGCAATTGCTAAAGATGTAGATTCAAATTCTAAAGACGAAGACATTGAGACATGTTCTAAGAAAAATGATAAGGGTAAAGATTCTGAGGAAAACGTTGTTGATTTTTATTCTAAAGAAAATGAGGATAATTCTGAGGCTGGTGATGATAACCACAGTACATCTAAAGAAGACACATTAAAAGATTCTGATACTCTTAATGACAGAAATTCCCTAGCAACGACAGCTGACAAGTCTGATGTAGAGAAAGAATCGAAAGATGAAGATGGCATAAATTCACTTTTGGGTATTTTATTTTTATTTTTATTCACATTTGCATTTTATATGCAAGATACAGAAATCAGTGAAGAATTTATTGCAACATTGTTAAATGATGATAGTAATACTGATGATATAGTGACTAATTCAAATAGCTTGGGTACATCAGACGCATTACAAGAAACCTAATAGAAAACATTTTATAAGTGGACGTTATACGGGCTGATGATGATGAATGTATTCGGAGTTTCTCATAATTTGTGTAACAGAAATATAATTTAATTTGACAACAGTGTTTGTTGCTTTGATTTACTTTTGAAAAACATTTAAAATTATATAAAAAAAGCAAAATTTAAAAAAGAACTGTACAATTTCCTAATGAACAAGAATTACTATAGTGCTAAAGAATATTTAGAAGATAAATATCTACCTAAAAATTGAATATTATTATTATATTATATATTAAAATGAAATTAAATAATATAACAATTTAGGACGAATCTAGATTTAATTAAACTTAATTATATTCAATCATTCCATAAAATATTTGACATAATGATTATTATTACTATTTATTTATTTTTGTTTAGACATATTAAAATTTTGGACAGATAATATTAAAATATAAAATGAAAACTGTTAATTCCAATCTATACAAATTTAATTATAAAAAATGTCATTTACTTCTAATATTAATTATGTTTTAGTTTAAGTTTTAATTTATTATTTGTACGCCCTATAGGGCAGAATACGCTGTATCTCGAAAATTTTATACCAACAACATGTATTACCTTATTCTAACAAATAAATGATTGATTTGATTTACATTTTATACCAACTCGGTCACTCATTTTTATCCTCTTATATCGTTAGTCAACCATCATGGGATAAGCTATAAGTACACCTATGTGGTTTATGGTGTAGTACGGATACTTGTAGAAATTCTTATTTCTTGGATTTACCTTTTATAATTTATTACAAGTTGAAAAATATTTAAACGTTTTCATTTGCAATTACAGCCTAAGAAATTAATGAAGAGATACAAAGTACTCGCAACATTAATTACTTAGATATTCAAATTACTCAGGAAATAGGCACCTACTGTTCGCTGAAGAACATCGAAGGAACCTTTCCAAAGTTACTCATGTCGTTAAAAAGGTTAAGATTTATTTTACACTTCACACTTGTTACGATAGAAACATAGATGCTCTAGTCTATGAATTGGTCAAGCGCGAGGTGCTCTGTATGCGTCATATAATGATATGGAACTGTCCACTTGAATATAGTTAGGAAAAAGTATATGTATTTTTAAAGTAAATAGCCGCTAGACACCGATAGTGTAATAATATATCTTTACTAATAATGAAATAACGAAATAATGAATTAATGAAATAATGAATTTATTCAGCACTTAGGTATTTACATACACTTGTACTTGTCAAAATCACAATGAAAAAGAAATACAATTAATAGGTTATTATTCTTATTCTATGAATAAAACTACTTAGGTAACTATAACTAGCAAATGCAACCTGTGAGTGCTGGTAATTGTAGGACATTACAGACAATGTACTCCGTCAGTCCGTGTGTCATTAATTCCTCTACTCATAATAAGTTCATATTAACATAAAAAAAATTAGAAAGCATACAATTAAGTGATACACACTTGGGGGCACCCTTGTGGGGTTAGGACCACAACCTAGAGGTGCCACTGATATCAAAGTCAGATTTGTCGGGAGAATCCTACCCTAGCTAACCTGCAACCTTTCACTAGCTACCTAAGTGGACGACCCGGAGAAGAAAGGGAGAAAGAAACTCCGGGATTTTTTTTTCGTCATCTTTTTTATCACAGTATGTCCATTTTTTTTTTAAAGTATAATGTGAAGCATGTGCGCTAATGCACGCTCTAGACGTTTTCATAGATATAGCTAAATACTGATTAAAAATCCTCAAGAAAAATGCAAGCAAAAGCTCATAAACCTCTAGCACTTGAAAACGGAGGGCGCATCCACACACATTACCAAAGAACAAGCCATGTGAGAAAATTATCAACTTAATCGGTCACACACTAATGTTTTATCAACCACCTCAAATACAACCACCAGCAAGCTGACCAGCCACCGCAAGCAGCACCCGTTCACGAGTATGACGTGTGAGCAATATTATAAAGAGGAAAGATTTGTATTTTTTGTGTGTATGTTTGTAATGAATAAGCTCAAAGACTACTGGACCGCTTTGAAAAATTCTTTCACCGTTAGAAAGCTACACTATCCCCGGATGACATAGGCTATATATAATTATGAATTTCCTACGGGAAGGGAGCTACGCGGGTGCTAGTATAATAATATAATATAAAAGCGAAAGGTCACTCATCACAAAATCTCAGGAACTACAAGTGGATTAAAGGAGTACAAATTTTGCATGGGAGTTTATTTTAGAATGTACCCACTAAGAAGTTAAAAATGGGTGACCAAGTTGTTATATAATGTATATAATTTTAAATGTTTCTAAACAACTAGAAAATACTTAGCATGTAAAGAAATTAAAATGTAGTTAATTATTTATCTAAACGACTTTTGCAAGGAGATGTATTTTTGTATGGACAATCACAGAAATTCTTACAACTGTACAGACATCTGCAGAGTTACAAGTTAGCTTCAAACTTATAAATGAAGTGTCGATCAGTTAATTAGTGCATAGTCGCTAGAGTGGAGTTTTATACAAGGCAATTAGTTATACTCGCTTCAACAAGTTGTGAGGCTGTGCAATAAGCCGTCTTGTATAGAGCGAGACGCAACAAGTTCATTTCTCGCTAGTCGTTACTTTGAATTATCAGTTGCAAGAAGTTGTATCTACTATAAGTACTAGTAGGTACATTTGGACAAAGTTCAAAAATATATCCATGTTTCCAGTCACCATTCAATTTACGGTTGGCCAATTTTATCTGCTGGTGGAGAAGAAAATAAGTAATAAACTAAATCAAGTGATAGTTTGCTGCTTGAATTTAAAATACAGTGTAGTTGACTGCGCGTGAGTGTAGCCCGTGAACGAACTATTTCCAAATTTTCTTTGAAGTTGAGCTTTTGGTCAAGGCTTACGCCTAAGTAGGTACTTAGATTGCGGTTCCAGGGGATTGGTTCACCAAAATTCTTGCCCGGTGGATTATTGAATGTCAAAAAGAGTACCGCGGCACTCTTAGCTGGATTAAGATAGCACTCTTGCCAATCGAAAAAGGGCATAAGCAAAGCGTATTAAAAATAAATAACATAAAGTATAGTCATATACCTACAACACATTCTTCTAAGTCAAGTAACAGAGTTTTGTATCGGAAATTTGACTGTTCGGTATAATAATACACCATACCCGTTTTCATACGTTTGAGAAGCGGCGGGTTGCTCATTTGAAATAAATCAACAACCGCTAGGATCATGTAATATTAGTAACCATTTTTACCGATAACGATAAGTACTATAATGTTTCCACTGCGGGTATATATATTGTACTATATGTATATTGTAATTATATTGAAACTGAAGAAAACTCATGCGGCGGAATGTATCGAAGCGTCAGAAGCTCGTACGAGCACACACCTACCAACCGCAGTAACAAAGATTACATTGTGTCGCTACACAATTTGATCTCTCATGCAAATATATTTGCAAGGAAACTAGAAACTTATTGTATTCTTGCTTCGTGTTCGAATAGAATATGTTTTAAACATTACAAACGTGTATGTGTATTCACAATTTTCTATATATTGCATACCGTGGTTATGACATAATGTATGGGTTAGATGGAATTGTTAATTTATAGACCGCTATATATACTTTAAAGATTCTTGAATCACTTATACACCGTGAAATTTAAATGGTTGTTTTCCCGCAGCGAAAAGATTTAGTCTTAGTTAAACATTCAATTTATAAAAAAACTAAATCTTATAAACGAAAAATGGCTGATTAACAATCGTAAAAAACTAAACTCGAAAGCGACATCGAACCGATAGTAATACCTCGCGATTCCTGCGCCCGCGTCGAACGACCGCGCGTTCGTTAACCCGCGTGTTAGTCAATCAGCTGATACCTACACCTTAGGTAATGTAACACTGTACCCAATCATAATAATAAGCTTTATCCAACAAGTGATTCAAATTTTCCCTTCATACTTTCACGGGCTAAGGACCGTCATAAATACTTTTTTAGCTACAACTTACAGAAAACGTAACAAAAACAAGCTTATTATCTAAGAAAAATCATTTTCTGAATTAGATAATAAAGTATTTAAGGCGTATTAAAAAAAATTGAATCAACTTATTTACAATGATTTTAATTACCTAACCTACTTTCAAATGTTCGCTATTTACAAAAGTAATTACACTTCCCGATAACGGAGTAATTGTTCGAAGTGCAAGCCACTTCGTTGTATACACAATCGAGCACGTTTTAATTGATTGTCTCTTAATTTTAATAAGGTGTCTCTGTCACGTCTAACGATATTAAAAGCGTCCACTATCGCAGATATTAAAGCGTCGCGAGTTTCGTGTTCCTCACGATACACTAAGCGCTTGAGCTCTGACCACAAGTAAAAGTCCAACGGAGTCAGGTCCGGGCTTCTTGCTGGCCAAGGCACTGGCCCACCGCGTCCGATCCAGCGCTGGGGAAACACCGAGTTCAGGTGCTCTCGCAAGTCGCACGGCGCGCTGATAATGAGCCGGGCACCCGTCATGCTGGTTGTGCAGGTTATCCATAGGCACCGCTAGCGGAACGTCGTCTAATAAGTCCGGGATAACACTACGTTACATTTCGAGGTATGTTCCACCCGTCAATATCCTGCCACGAAATGCGGTCCAATGAGGTGACCATTTATAATGCCGGCCCACACATTAACACTAAAACGCACTTGATGTGCACACTCGCGGATAACATGTGGGTTATTCGTTGCCCAAAAATGTTCGTTACGCTGGTTGAATATTCCAACTCGCGTGAATGTTGCTTCATCAGTCCACAAAATGTTCAGATTGTGGTTTTCGATAAACCACTGACAAAATTTCATTCTGTTTGGCGCGTCGTTTTCGTGGAGGGCATGAACTGCGCGGAAATGGTATGGATGCAGTCCTTCTGAGTTGAGCAGCTTTCAAACGTAGTATTGATTTACGTCAAACCTAGCTGCCGCCATTCGCGTACTTCGACGAGGATCCCGTTCGAAGTACTCTATGATCTCCTCGTCGAGCTCTGGTGAAAGAACGGCCGATCGACCTCTGCCCTGTGCATGTGCTGGCACCTGGAACTGCCCATTATCGAGTAGCCGTTGAGTCACCGCTACGATCGTCCGGCCCTGTGGGACTTGGGGGTTCAGAACCCCGCGAAGACGGAGAGACGCCAAGTGTTGCGGCTCGGCGTAAAGTCGCTGGGCAGCGTGGGAATCATAATTAGCCCTAGCGTACAGTTGCACCATAGCGACGTACTCTAAATTACTAAAACTGTAATGTCGATCCATAATACTAATAAAGTAGGTAATTAGATAACGCGAGCTGCGCTTCCGACGTTCACGGGTCAACTAAGGAACTAAGGTAGGTGACTAGACTAGGAGACCGCGTGGCGTTCCTGCGTCGGCGCCGCGCTAAAACAAAAGGCGGCGAATATCAAAGGGAGCCGCGGCGGCGCCTTTGTAATTCTTGCGTGCAGGCTATTTTATGCCGTATTACTACCATTGAGCTCTTATTTTGCTTTGAACGTTTATGGATCGTTCTTTACTTTGTCAGCAGCGCGTGCGATTCGAGTAGTACCTACAAGGTCCGTTCACTCCGTCTAGTGTTACTACTACTGTTTATCACGCTTTCGAGTTGTCTAATATTTTTTTTAATAATTTTAAATCCAAAACATGTCTAAAAAAAAAAAAAAAATTATATTTCGATTGTACTACCGACGGCAAGTTGTTCTGCTTCGGGAAAACAACCATTAAAATTTCACGGTGTATATCTATCAGTATATGTAATATATCATTGCTTTTACCTTTATTTTTTCATATTTCTTGGAGGGACGTGATGATATTCGTTTAGAACAAATTAGCAGAGATCCTTGTTGATCAACGATTAATACAATTCATAAAGGCAACGAAATTAAAATACTAAGTATTTCAATGTAAGACGCGAACATACTCAGTCCTGTACAATATTATATTCCACGACAAAAATAGCCAGAGTTAAGAAGAACTTTCCTGTTCCCTTCGATACGGTACAAGTAACTTGACTTACGATTAATTGAAAAACTTCCCGCAAAGAGGATGAATAAAGAATGGCTCTTTGACCATGTCAAAAGAGATGGTTTTATTACATACACTTGGGTAAATATGGCGAGGGAAAGTCGGGAGTATCCGCCTTTTGAGACGGAAAATATTTGCAACTATGAATATAATAATTTAGGTAGATATTGGTTTTTATAGCTTACGGTCAGACATCAAAGAAAATGCGTTGTTAGTGACAGCGGACACGGTAGAATGTGTAGCTTGAGATAAGAAACCTATTTGTTTTCCTTTACAAGTAAAATACAAGGTTGATGTTGATGCAGGGCAGACTGCATCGCACTTAAGTAAGGATTGGGTTGCGATCTCACGACAAACATCTTGGATGCACTTAATGTTACATTTCATTTTATTTATTAGACGATGGCGGAAAGTTCTAACTAAATTTTAGCGGACTATCATGTCAGTGGCGTTCTGTAGTTTCTGCCTACCCCCATGGGAGAAAGGCGTGATTGTATGTATGTATCATGTCAGTTATGTATATATCTTATGAAATTTATGTAAGATAGTCAAATATACAATGAGGTACCTACTTCTGAGAACTGCCGTCAATGAATATCACGAATAAGCAGAATAAATAAATTGCTCAATAAGAGGATTGTTTTGTATAAAAAAATACATATTTAACTTGAACTGGAGTTAATTTTCGTTCGCCTCAAATGTTGGGATCAGCAGTGCTAGTACATATATCCTAAGGGTGGTTGGTGCGTGGTATCTCAAAGTTGTTTCTGTACCTGTTGCTGGTTCTCGCGCTGGGTCACCAGGCGCGCCTCAACGCAGTCGCGGGTCTCGAGGAAGGCGCGGCGCTGCGCCATCTCGCGCGGGTGGTGCGTCATGATGCCAGCAATATTGCTCGCTACCAGGGTCGCGATGCAGCAGTAGATTTGCTGTTGGGATAATATCAACTTATAAAATACAACTATCAACTTTTTACGTAATAGATAATCACTACATTGTATGAAACAAAGTCGCTTTCTCTGTTCCTTTATCCCTATGTCCGCAATGGATTTTGATGCGGTTTTTTTAATAGATAGAGGGATTCAAGAGGAAGGTTTATATGTATAATATATCAGCATTGTACCCGTAAGGAGCCGGGGCGGGTCGCTAGTCTTTAAAATAAAATATAAAGCTAAAGAATTTGTTTGTTTGTTTGCTGAACGCGTTAAAGACAGAAGCTACTAGACTGATTTCAAACAATCTGTCGGTGTTAGATAGCCCATTTATTAAGGAAGGCTATAGACTATATTAAATTATGAAGTTTCCACGGGAACAGGCATTCCACGGGACAAACCGCGAGCGGGAAGGTATTAATTAAATAAGATGTTTCAAGAATAGTTTCATGGCCAAAACTTAACTCTGATACTACATTTGTTACACCTTTTATTAGAATATACAGTGTGCTATATACAGGGTGTCCCAAAAGGTTAAGTAGCTGGGAAAGGGGGTGACAGGGGTGGACACAATGGTCACTAAACATCCGCTCTGGGTATTTAAAAAAAATGGCATTTTTTTAAAAACTTAGATTTTACACCTTGTTATTTTTGATGTTGATGTTGATGACCTTGTTGTTATTGAAGATTACATAACAGCATTTTTTTTAAATACAGCGTATTTCTTTTTAAAAAATGCCATTTATTTTTTTAAACACCCAGAGGGAATTTTTTATATTTTTCTGGTGACCCTTGTGACCATCCCTATCACCCCCCTTCCCAGCTACGTAATCTTTTGGGACACTCTGTATAAGTGTTAGGAATGAACTGTTTACCGTGTTCAGCCACCTACGTTCGAAAGTCAGATTCGCACAAACAAACTCATAATAAAATAATCTATTCATTGTTTTCCATCATGTAAATTGTCTCCAAAGAGTCAAGTAAACTTGGTGAACGTCGGAAAGTTGTCTAACAACAGTTAAGTAAATATTTTGCCGATGATACGGTGCCGTGGAGCGTATACAAGCCCAACGGAATTATCTTCACAGAGACCAAAATACCAGCATATTTCTACTTTGTTATCTAATACATATTGTAAAGGACGTAAATTAGAATTTTCATACGTGATAGAGCTTACAAACAGTATAATTGCGTAGCTGATACTGTTCATATTTATAATAAAATATGTCCCGACTATCCACAGATGATATGGCCATTTGTATGATATCTCATTACAGATTAATTTTATCAGAATCATAATAGTTGTGTCGGTTTCGTGAAACATCGATAACGATAGAATGCATGTCACTACTAATTATACTAAAAACTTCTAGGAAACTATATCTCTGTTTAATAAAATCTCCATATCGGTTAATTAATTATTTTCTTTAAACCAACGTTATTGTAGGATTTGTAGAAAGTTTTTGAATGACATATATTTATTTTCAAATGCAAAATTAGCTCTTAAAAATACAATGATTGGCAATGCTCAGCTGACGGCTACTCTTGATAAACCCTGACAGTGTTCGTAGCAGAGGTACTACGAGATGTGCTACGAAATATTGTAGTAGTTAATGTCGTAGTAAAATTAATGTTTCAATTTACAGTTCTATTCACACTTTTGTCTATATTCATTGTTATTTTGTTCATAAAAACATAATTATGGAACTTACTAACTTTTTTAAGGTTGCCCGTGCTTAGCTAAAATACTTGTGTTACGAGTGGGTTCACTTCGGAAATGCAATGAGTGGGGATCGAACCGGCGATCACATGATCGCCAGTCCAATGCCCTAGCCTTTGGGCTTTTAGCCACGGTCGCTTTGAAATCTTATATACCTTTATAATCAGTGTGTACGTACAAGTGTGATTATTATATTTCATTATCTTAAAATACACTGACGCTGAACGCACAAACTTAAGGAAAATTGTGTAATGATCAGGCTTGGTAGTAATCGATATACCAGACGAGGAAATCGGGTACACGACAAGGAAAACTTATTTAAATCACCATAATTTTCGGGAGTCAATCTTACAAAATCGTCTTATACATCTAAGATAAGGAGCTAACACAGTTGAGGGACTCACAAAAGAATCCCCGCCGGGGTCCAGGAGAAGGCGAGATCCGATGTTGACGGTGCCGAGGACTACTCCTCCGATGATGGACTCGTGCAGGCGCACCGGCAGGGTCGTGTACGTCGCGTAGGTGAACAGGGCGCAGGCACCCCCGCTGATGTTCAGCCCCCTGTGGGGAATGTATTTGTTTGCAGAATGTAATAAATTAAATTACAATATTATTTTCTAGAATATAGAATTGTGTTCAATAAAATAATTGTTTAGACAACACCTGCAATACGGAAATAAATTCCTGGGTCATGGTGGAGAATTATTTGTCTTAAAAGACACAAATTATTGTCCCGGTAGAGAATAGGACCCAGAATACCAGGTCTCAGAAGCGGTAGTCGCTTCTAAAACCTGGTATTCTGTTAATCACTGAACCACCAGTGCAGTCGATTAGCACGTTATAGAAGTTGAAAAAGATGTCGAATCCATTACAATTTGTTACGTCCAGAAGTGATTGAAATACAATTGGTTGAGTGTTGTAGTAATACCAATCAAGAGTGATGAGCCGCAGCGGTCGGCCGCACGTCGCGCGCCGATGTAACTAACGCGTGGACACGTAACGCGAGGTGTTCGTACTTGTACTCGTGGTCACTTGCATTATTAGGTACCTACCACGAGTATAACATCGACAATGCGGTCGATGTTACAGTTTGTAGTTTCAACTTCACTTTCCTCTTTTCTTTTACCTATTAGTACTATTTTATTCATTTTCATCGATGTGGCGTGAATTGGAAGATTGAAAGTATTTAAGATATAAGTCATGTTTAACCTATGTTTGAAATTGAATTTTATTCTATTCTAAAAACACAATTTGAAATATGTTGTTTTCTTTCCGACTAATCTTAGTGATAGGCTGGTTTTGACGGGACTCTCGCTTTAAAGGCTATTTTTTATTTTTCTGTCTGTTTGTTTGTCCGTGTACTCTGCCTTATATCCAAAACTGTAATACCGATTTAGATGGGATTACAATAATGTTACATAGCTTAAAAAAAACAGTTCAGGCGAACAAAGTCACCGTATGAACTAGTTTTTTATATTATGTACATAGCTGTGCGGTATTACAACAAACTAAGGAACAGTATGAAGAATGTAAACTGTATCATTTAATGTATTGAAAGTTTATTTCGCTTAATAATTAATGGTGAATTACACGATTTTTTGACGATATTATGAATGTATACGAACGACCTTTTTATTTTTTTCCGTAAGGAACAGTAGGACTCCCCAATCTATAGCGATGATATGCTAATCATGGGTACACCGAGATCATCCAATGCCCAAGAACCTGATTTTATGGGCCTCAATTTAAGGGGCCCCTTAAGGGATTCACGGAGTACCAGTGCGTCCCTTCTCAAAGATCGACCTTGTGGATTGAGTAATATGCGCCCCAGTCTCCTTTAGAGTAAGACCTACACATTTATTGAAGCGTATTATAAAACTTGTATTGTGTTGTGGAAATACTTTTGTTTTTTTGTACGGACAAATGTTGTGATCCCTGAGGCTTTTGCTACTTCACCGGGCATAAAGGCGAGCAGAGCTCCAGTCTAGATAAATGGTTTAAGCCCTACAATCTAAGCAACCTGCGCAAGAGGGCGTCCCCTGTGGGACTTGGACCTCGGCTCAGGGCGGTCGCTGACGGGGAGATTGAGGGATTATGGCTTTTAGTTTGGAGGAGTTATGTGCAACTGTCGCTCTACTTTACAGTTCGCGGGCCTCTCGGACTTCGGGTCTACGAGGGCATCGGAAGGTTCTTAGCAAACTAAGGGTCGGGAGGGAGTACACCAAGTGATTGATGTCATTATTATGAAAAAGCAAAATATATAAAACCGACCAAATTGTATTCAAAATTAAAATCAGAGCCGCACTGAAATAACATTGCCACTTATTCTAATAAACGGTTCTAGCTAAATCTTATTTAGAACAGTTCTCGTACCTTTATTTAAAAGTAAGTAGTTGTTACGTCGGGTTCGTCGGCACCAAGAGACAGTATCCGGCTCTTAGGCGGACATTACGGAGAACGACCACTTTCCGACAACCGTAAACGTACCCTCCCCCCTCCCTCCCTCCACCAGTTCAAAATGAAACATTAACAGGTTTAACGACTAGCGAATTTGCCAGCTAGTATTATGAGTAAGCTGCTTTACTTTATGGAAATGCTAATAAAACGAGAATGCGGTTCACAATTTAATGTGCAAGGTTTATCTCAGCTAAACTTGTTCTAGATAAGAGCTAGTCAAAATATATAGTAATATACTAAAACCAAAAAAAATGTCGTTGATTTAATTCAGAACTTAAAACAAATAAAATTCTGTCAAAAAAATATCGAAAAATATCATTTGTCTATGACTCCATTGTTTTTGTGTTAGTTTGGCACTACTGTTTTTTCATTTTGGCGCGGAGTTAGAATTGCGTTTGTTAATTAGATAAACTTGAATCAGATTACAGTGCAGGTTTTAGTTAGATTATATTTAGGGAGTATTCATCAATGGTATTTTGTATTCGAGTTTACTGAAATTATTAAAGAAAGCTTACGTTGAATGTTTATAATAAACAGAAACACGTGCTTATGACTCCAGTCATTAGCACGTTCTTGAAAGCTTTGTACCAACAAAACCGCTTAAAAAGCAGTCGTTCTGTGATAAAAGATTTGACTCGCTCCGGTAGACCTATGTCCGGTGAAGTAGCAAATGACTACATAATGGGTAGAACACCGTCTTTAACTAAATTAATGTAAAAAAAAAAACAAAAACAAAAATGATAATGAAAAAACTAAATTAACATCGCATATAATAATATGTATAATATCTTCATTCAAGTTTGACAGATATAACTGCTGACCTTTCTGTATCTCACAGGTAGAAATGTAGGTACAGTAATACTCCGACTTACGCTACCCCATTTTACGCGAATTCGGAGATTCGCGGTTTTTATTTTTGATCATTACGCGCATCGGCGTGTTCGGTTTCCTGCAAGTTTAACTGCTAACCTAACCCAACAAGAAAGGAAAAACACTGTTTTTTGGAGTGTAAACTAAATATTATCATTATAAAGTTACGAGGACTTTGAATCTAAAATAAAAAAAAGGAATTAGCAAATATATTTGATCGGACGAAATAATAAGTGAAAATCCTTCTCTTTAAATTCAAACGTCACGGTATCATAACTTAGATGGAAACTTTGTTAGAATTATGGTGTGATAATGTAAAGATCACTTATACCTATTCGATCACTTATCTTTAACGTATTATTAAACATGAAACATGATTAATAATACGTTTAATATTCTGATCTACTGTTTTTTTAACAACATTAACATCTAACATTATATGTATTTATAGGGAAAGTTAGAGGATAATTAGGTTAATATTATGCAGCGGTTAAGACAGTAAATTAGATGAAAGAGGCGAGATTTATAAAAACAAAATCGTTGACCAGAAATTTAATAAATACGATCAAACATGCACCCTATTCGCCAGATATGGCTTCAACCAATTTCTCTCATTTCAGCTCATTCCGTGAACCTTAAAAAATTGTTCCACTGTAGCCCTAATACATTTTTGAAGGAAAATATATAATTTTGTATTTATTTAATAAAAATAATCATTTAATTACATTTATTTACTTACAATTCGAATTCGAAATAATTTGAATGAGTTTATGTTACACCTTTTATTAAGAAACACATTTATGTTGAAAGAAATAAAAATACAACATTTAACATTAATGATAAAATACTAAAAAAAAATAGTATCTAATTTATAATATTTATCTTCTTAATCCTCTCAAACACCAAGAATGGAAGAAGAGTCAGCCTAAAAGATCCTATCAAAAATAAATAAAACATAATTAAAAGTAATCAAGATAAAAGAGTTTAATGTAAAAAAATCGAATCTATACTTGATTCCTCTATAGTAGAGTAAATTGAGTTTTTATTTTATTGAGTGAAAATACTTAATAATATTATCATCACATTTATTAATTTCATATGGGTTGTTTATTAGACAATTGGGTTGTAATGGCATGTATATGTTTTAAGTGAAATGCGCTCTTTCTCCTAATCTCAAATTGCCATAGTTAGTTATAATATAGTTTACCTACTAGCTAACTACTATATTTTGTGTAATAACTTTGAACGTGCATCTAAATTATATTAAGCTCTTCGTCCTTTTTAATCATTATTCATAGCGGAAGCAACCACAGCGAAATTAGCTTTGTAATTAGGTTCAGCTCCTTTAGACGGCGGATATTAAATTTCATAAACAAACTACCTACAAACTGATCAAGTACCACTACTAACCTAGAAAATATGAAATTATATTATGACGAGACTCTCGCCTCACCGAGCAGTTTCAACCGCTTAGTACGACTACGACCCTCTGAATGGATTGGATTGCTATACGGATATAATTATGGCACAAGTTTTTAAAAATATCTACTATATTTATAAAAATAGAAACAATTAAATCTTTTTATTATAAAGACAAATCTGTCGGAAGTAAAACACAACTTAATAGAAAACTCGGTAATTAGAATATACATAGTTTATAACAGACAATACTCACACTTATTAAACTAATTCTTCTGTCGCAGGAATTTACAAACACACAACATAACTTAGATCAACTAACCGTGAAGTTAATTGTGTTCGCTTTTGTTCACCTCCATGTAGCGAAAACCGACACGTAAGCCAAGTCTCCCAACGGTAGACTGAATAAAATTGAAAAGACATTTTCCTTTTTAAATCTGTTCTTGGTCCGGGTTGGTGGGAGGCAGACAAAGCCACAGGTGACCACTAATAATATCATAAACTTTTCTGACAATAAAACAAACGCTTTGGTCTGAAGGGACAAACATTGTCGCGGACTAGGGTTGACAATATTTAATCGCTTTATTATAAATATTATGCCGCGTGGTTTCCGGCTTAGAATAGATCCTATGGCTTCCCATCGATGTCATAAGATACGACTAAGGGATATTCAGTTGATGGAAGGTCAGCAACATCTATTAGCTCAACGTTATTGACCATCTTGCTGGAATCACCAATCCACTTGCCAAGCTTGGTGATTATGGCAATCTCCCTCAAAGATCTGAGGGATTGAGAGGCCCATGTTCAGCAGTGAAAATAAATGGACTGTTGTAGTAAAGAAGAAGGGATCATAATAATAATTATTAGGATTAAATAAAAAATAAAACATACAATAAAAGAAAGATAAAACATTTGAATAAACTCGAATCACATTTTTTGTTTTTTCGAAAGCTTTGATATTTTGTTGAGTCGTTTTTAAACTAGAATATTGTTTTACAATTGAAGATACATACAAATATAATTAAATATATAAAACCTTTGTTTTCATTGGCTTAGGCCAATTGGCCCTTAGGGGGTTTATGTTTGATACTAATATTTTAATGAACACATTTTGTATCAAATGGTAACAATAAAAAACTTAAGTACTGACTTGATTTGATACGTTATTTACCTATTTCAAAATTGTTAAGCATTTGCATTGTATTGTACCAAACCATAATCAAAGTCCGTTAAAAGTTTACGTGGTAGTCAACCCAAACATAAATCCGACCATCCTCAAAAACTTTCGTATTTATACATTTTAGTAAAATAATAATAAGAGGGTTGACAACCCTGCCGCCAGCCCGCAGGAGTGAAACTCATGCAATGGATTAGCGAAGTTTTCTGTAACATTTGAACGTTAAACAGTTTTCTAAAAGCGATGTAAACAAGTGGAGCTAGTGGAGCTCTGCGGTCTGTTTGACTCTCGCTAACTTTCATTTCAATTGGAAAGTTGCGTGAAGCGGCCATTGTGTCAGCGTGGTACACCAGCTCACGAGTTCAATAAAGTTCCAGTAATATAAAGACGCCAAGAAGAGCACTTATTGTACTTCCCGAGCTAGGGGCAGCCCGTTGTGATCATTAACAATAACTTATTCAGATGACGCGAATAAACAACTAAATAACGAATAAACAAGTTGATCGACATTATAATGTATTGTTTTACCGTGAAGAGTTATTTCAGTTATCGTTTTATTATCTTAATCTTCTAAGTTTAATATTGTTTTATATTTATTTTGAAGGATCACAGTATTGTGGGAGAGATTGCGTATATATGATATTGTGATAAGTAAGTGAAAAAAAAACCCGGATAATGAGAAACATCTTTTTATTTTATTTCAAAATTGAGATTAATAAAATTCGACCACCGGCAGGATTCAAACTTGCATCTTTGGGTAAAGCCCCCAATGCCTTAGCCAATTAGGCTACGGTGGAACCCTACCGATCATCGAAATTTATTAATCTCTTTGTAACACGTCTCTAACGGGGACGTATAAGGTAATCTTTCCCATAAAGAGTTCAAAAACATTTAATAATCTTTTTATTTGTTAAGATTTTAATATTTGAAGCTAATTTGATTTTCTTACAATTGACGCTGTAATTAAATATATTTTCACAATGTTATCCTTTGTTTCGATAACAATCATCATAATTTCTTGATTAATTTAATTTTTATTCCCAAAGTGTGTAATATTATATTATACTAAAACTTTTAAATGAAGAATAGACGTTACATGTTTATATTTACACGCATTAGGTTTTTTTATTAAGATTACTAGCAGAGTTTTGTATTCTTGTTAACACCTCGTGCTAAGCTAAAATGCTTGTGTTGCAGGTGGGTTCACGTCGGTTGTGGAACGGGTGGGGATAGAAGCGTCGACCACTAGATCACAAGTCTGGCTACGGCCGCAAATAAGCAGTACATTTTGAACTTATAACATTATTAGAGTCTTTGAATAAAAATTATACTCAGATATAGTAGGTAACGCATTGCTGCTAGTCTTACAGCTGGCTTCTGCCTTGACAAGCATTATGTCTGCTACATGTGTAAAGATTATACTGTACGTATTGTTAATGGTTTAAAAAAAGTTGAATAATAATAGGTGATCTTACCGTAATATCGAAGTGCCGGTGAAGGCGGCCTCGATGAGAAGAAAGGTGACTAGAACCACGTAGGAAATGGTCAGCAGGTAAATCTCGTTTATAGCCGGGCGGCTCAGGCACGCAAGAAGACCTGCCACAACAAACATGGATACTTAATATTGTCCTTGTGTAAAAGTAACTTAATATAGTTATAGTTTAAAAGCAAATTTATCTTCAATGCCTTACATTTAGTTCATTTCAGACTTCTAGACTTAATATAAGCCTTATGAGCAAGCGCAGCCCATCTTAGGCCTCATCGTCAATTACCATCAGGTGAGATTGAGGTGAAGCGCAAACCCACTTGATTATATATTAAAAAAAATTGTATATAAATCGTGAGCGTCAGGATCTTAATCTCAAAGATTGAAATACTCCATTGCCTAACAATCAACTACGAAATTATTAATATAATTTTGAAATTAGGTAGTGTTCCACTTGTGGAATCAAATATAATCATAATCATATTGTAAATAGCACACGTATTAGAAGTGAATCTCTTCTCTCACAACAGCGTACCTACAATATATATGCAATATGTCACAACCTTTTATCCTCATTTCTCTTCATTCTGCATCACACAAAATCTAATAAACTTAAGAAGCTGTTTACTCACAAAATAACCTAAACAAATAATGACGGATTGTGGCAATATTGAATAAGTAAACGAACGGCATTCATTCCCCCGACATGAGCGGGGTATAACGGTTTGTTAACTGACTATTTCGAGTCGTACGGTCATGTTTACTAACAAAGGCTTAACAAACGATTATGAATTGAGCATGTGCTCAGCTAATAAGCGTCCGACAACGGAGTGAGGAGCATTCAGTAATTAAACGCTGTGAGCCGCACAAGGGTAAAGATCACTCGATGGAGAACAGGCGACAACGTTAATTTGTTTGAACCTGTACCTACTCCCTACTGTGAGTTGATGGACTGAAATAGAACAACTGGACTAGTTGTCAGCATTAACAATAAGAAATTTGTAGCTCTAGGTTCACTTTAAGGTACATGCCTACTTTACGGCTCACACCTTCTACAAAATAAGTATTGATTAAGCGTGAATATATAATTAAATTTATAATTTATTGCATTTTTATTCAGTAAAAGTAATAACAAGACCATAAAAAGTCAAATTTATTTTTAAAGTTAAATTAATAAAATTAAAAGTTTCAATCTGCACAACATTTTAATTAAAACCGCAACCACATTAAGCTTACATTAAATCCGAGATATGCTTTTTTAAGTACGTAATTAATATTCAATAATAATATAAATCTCTTGATTAATGATTCATCAAACCAATGCAGGGCTTTCTTCGTAAGTTTGTATATTAAATCAATAATATTCAATTAATAAAGCTTACTTTTGCTGTTTTTATAGAGACTCAATTCACAACTGAACTGAACTCACACTCGATTTACCCAGAAGTTTTGTAAATAATTTCGAAATTAAACATTGTAGCCAGTGATAATGATATTTAATATAATTTGTATAATTACTAACTGTCACGGTTTTATCGTGTTGTGAACGTCGTGAAGGCGTTGAATTACTTGCCTACGGACATGCCATACGCCTATCTTCCCTTTCCCATCCTCTTACTCCCATGCCTGCCCTACCCGTGCCTACGCCCATATATGCCCACTATGCATGCGGTTTTTAATGACAATCATTACCCATTCCACCCCTTTTTAAGGGTGTATTAGAAGAATAATTAATTATATTTTAATTTGGTTAAGTAATAATTATTTGTAAGTAATTAAGAATTCCTACTATTAAAACTATGGGAAGAAGCTAATGAACTATTTATTATTATTAGTTTTTGTGGCCAGGATCGAGGCATGAACACATTACCAACATACCGAAATATCACTTGACATAAAAATACATTATCATGATTTTTTTTATTATGACGTGGACAACATTTTATCAAAATCTTGAATATTTTTATTATTTAATAACATTTCTCAATATTTTTATAAATGTTACATTGATTTCTATCTTTGAACAAGAAAATTAATGTAATTTAAGGCCTAGTCTAGTAAAAAAAACTTTTAATAAAATATCAATAAATAAGAGCATTTGCGAAACGCGAAAACAAACTGAATATTTCTTTGTCAAGTCATCGTTCATCAAACATAATTGTAAAATTATATTTTAGTACCACGATACACTTTCGTTCAATCTCTGTTTAAATCACCGTCGACCATGGCGTAGGAGGCATCTTGTGTATCGGCAGGGCAAACTTGGACCTGGGAACGTAAAATATATGAGTAATACTCACAGCCGTAAACCAGGGAAGTAATTCCGAGGCCACTGAGGTTCACGATGTGGGCGATGCGCTGCCTCTTGGCGTAGATGAGGTGGAAGGCCGTCGCGTTGAACTTGCCGAAGACGGTCAGGTCCGCCCCGAGATAATCTTCGTAGTGATCACTGTACAACATTTACAATGTTAAATAATACGACAACAAACATATATAACGCAGAAGGTCGAAGATATTTCATGACGGGTCACCAGTAATAACAATGACGACTACGTATAACGATAATTTTATTCTAATATACCCGACATCATGCAATTTGATTCTCACACTCGTTTAAATTACATTGCCGCTTATGTTTGAAGCAATATTAGATTTCCGACACACTTAGCGTGTGTGCTATGATTGAATTGGCGATGTATATCATATTGCCGTTGGACATTTAGTATGGAGCCTTGTTAAATATTGATATACGGATACACTATAATTTATTGCATCAATTATGAACCCTGTCGGGAACAGCAACCGGTTTATTTTAATAGGATAAAGGAGCCCATTAATATTAAGTACGTTTGCAATTTATATATAACAGACTTCATTATTAAATATAGCTTATAAATATCCTCGATAAATGGGCTATCTAAAACAGAAAGAATTTTTCACATCGGACCCGTAGTATACGAGATTAGTGCGTTGAAGCAAACAAACGCTTTAGCTTTATATATTAGTACTAGCTTGACCCGCGTAACTACCGTTCCCGTAGAAACTTTATAATAAAATATAGCTTGTAGCCTTCTTCGATAAATGGGCTATCTAACACTGAAGAATTTTTCACATCGGACCAGTAGTTGCTGAGATTAGCGCGTTCAAGCAAGAAACTCTTCAGCTTTGTCTATTATGGCAAATAACTCATTATTAGGTACAAATTCTTAGCGTTTTTATACTCGTGATAATTTCTCAACGAAATGTCCAATTGGAATAAAACAAAAAATATTTTACTTTTACATAAATACCCTTGATAACATAACGCTTAATTTGGATAAGAATAAATATTACGATACACATTTAACGTAGTTTCTTTCTTTAGACGATTTAATATTTTTTTATGAACATAAAAGCGGTTATTGTGACTAAACTATGATAGTTAGATATGTGCTCTCGTGGATTTTTTTGTAGATCTTAACAAGACCTACAAACCCGTACTACATCATTATGTTCTATTGTCAATAGTTTTTGCAGCGCACGCACCTTGGGTTATAAAATCGCAATATTGTTACGGATGCCTTTTATTAAAAAAAAAATATATTGTCTATAACCTTCCTCGATAAATGGACTATCCAACACTGAAAGAATTTTTGAAATCGGACCTCTAGTTCCTGAGATTAGCGCGTTCAAACATACAAACAAACAATCTCTGCTGCTTTATAATATAATAGTAGAGATTTACAAACAAAAAACTGTTCTAGTTCTATCATATTAGTTTATATGTTAAAAATAAATTAATTAACTTCTGAAATATTTTCATTTTTTAAGATAAATATCGAGGGGTGAAAGGCTATTTGTTTGAAGCGACATTTTACGAACTTTACAGGAGAGCCATTTAAAGATTCAAAATTTGGAAAAAAAATCGTTATGCAAAAACTAGTGCTCTTTCTATAATGGGGATCGCAAATTTTTATTGAAAAAAAATCCCGGAATGTTTTGGTATAATTTTCAATTAAAAAACAGTTATGAGTATAAGATAAATTGTCGCTTAATACAAAATGATCTGTATCGCCTTATTTTTAGAGTAAAGAAAAATGATTCAACTTCCAACATTGTCACTAATCAGCAGCAGGCAAAATGGTTTAAGTGACTTTACAGTACTTATGCAGGAGAAAGCAAAATGATTGAATCGACGTTACTCAATAATAATAGGAATAGGCTATTTTGTTTTACTACCAATTTGGGTTTGGGTTTTGGGTTTTGTTAACGATTCAGGAAAGTTGGCTTAAGCAACGATGAACATTCTTAAAGAGTTGTTTGATGTCTCAGATTTTGAAAGGAGTTATATAACTTGGTTGTTCTAAACAGAGTGAAAAACAGTTGTAGCGAAAGGGTTGAACCGACGACATGTCTTAATGAATTTGGCTGACGGCAAATTGGTTGAAGCGACATTGCACAGAGTAAGTAGTCGTAAGCAAAATGTTTGAAGGGACTTTTCATCTAAAGATAGCTACATCGAAAAACGATTTATCTGCCATCGAACTAAAATTTTAGGAAGGGAATAACGGCTTATGATCCTATTCTCTGTTTTTGTATACAGCTTAAATGATATACTAAAAAAATATGGCAAATTTGAAGTCTGATCATACATTATGTTTGAGAATTATGCACTAAAATGGCATCGTTTTAAGCGCCATAAAAGTGCTCAGAATTGTACGAAACCCGGCTCAGACGACGCAGAAAAATTCGCTGAATCCGAATATGTATATAACTCCATATCGTCCAAAATGTCGCTTCAAACAAATAGCCTTTCACCCCTCGATATAATAAAACTATATCAGAGTTTTTTGTGTTTGTACTCTGGAACAATAGAAATGGTATGTAGGCTGTGTACCGCAGAATGTTATTTTATCATCATTTGATACGGGAGCTATATCAAGTTACTTTAGAAAATAAATGAACTGCAAGCCAACTTGCTGTCGAGGTTTTAAATATTTTCTTTGATGGCAAGAAAGTCGGTCGGAAGTTTAAAATGCAAAATTAAATAAAGTTTTTTAATTCAATTACAGTTGATTGAAATATTTTTACGCGAGGAAGTTGTTGAGGTCGGTGGATAAGAACCATGACTGCAGTAGACTACGACACTTAATAACTTTTATGGAACGCAAATAATTCAAATATTGTACAAAGATTTTGTAGGGTTTCCTTACTTTATAATAAACGTTCATGAAATGGAGGCTTGTAGGTGTTTAGTTTTGTAGTAATTTAACATTAACAACAAACAGGACAATATACAAATTAACTCGAATTGGTTCAATAAAATTATATAATGCTATGGCAACTGGTTTACAGGCCGTTACTAAATACATAATAGCTTGCCCTATTTTTAATGTTAACGTTTGATTTTAATAAAGAAGCAGTAATTTGTCTTAACATTTATTTTAAGATAAACCAACCCGGTATCGTCAGCCCGGTATATTGAACCTTGGCACGGTGAGTCCCACTGAACCACAAGTCTGTTCCTGGAATTAAAGTTAATTTGGAAGCTAACTTCTAACTCACTAACTATAAGGCATATTTTAAAATATCAGACTATGTAAATGACAGAATGGCATGGGAGTAACTTGCTCTGGAATGACACTGCTGCTAAACAATATTGTAAAAGTAACGAGAAATTGTTTTTAAAAAAAAAAGGATTCCTCTGATTTTCTTGCCAGTTCTTCTCAGAGTTGCCACGTCTTGAACGGGTGGTAGGAAAAGAAATGGACGCATCATAAGAACATGATTTAATTTTTTGAATTGTGTCTATATTAATAAAGAAATTTTGACTGTGACTTTGATTCAAAATTAAAACTTAATAAATTGCTAAACAAAATGGGTAATAACTTCAAGTTACGAGAACTCAATTATATGCGAATGTATTAAACTTACCACTAGTCGTTGTCCCCCCACCGGAGCAGTTAATTATATTTTAATTTAAAAAAAATGAAAGCACACATTTTTGGCCGACACTGCAACCCGGAGTCGAGTTGACGTTACTATCACTAGACCAGCCTAGTCGAAGTCAAGAAGCGTTATGTCCACAGTCACCTCGCCATCTAGAACGAAGGCTCGGGCTTCCGATGAATGCTAATAATATCAATACAGTTGTTACTATTTTCATATTAGTTCGTTAGTCCGATGTTGGCCTAAATCTGAGTTAAAATATATAAATATACGATTGGACAAAACAGAGGGTTCCGTACAAAAAAAACGACTATAACTGATTGTGGTCTACATCCGGACGAAACGAAACGAACAGCGGAGGCTTAGAAAGGTTTGTTGTTAAAAAACCCTTTGCTACGGAACCCTATAGCCGACGGTTATTAATTTTGCATGTTCTTTAAATATAAATCTGTTCTCAATAGATGCAAATAAATCTAGTCATTTAGCAACAAATCAATAGTCGAAATCAGTTGAGACTATTTCAGGCAGATTGTGGGGAACATGCGATGTGACTGTAGGTTGAGCCACTTCTGCGCAGATCATGCGATTTTAAATATATTCTTTGTTCTAGTAAATTCTATTACTATCAATAAACTATACCTGTACTTATATGTGTCCGGCTGACCGATTAATTTGTAGACGATGTGGAGTGTGTAATCTAAATTTGGTATTCGCTTTTGGAAACGAAACGAATATACGAAAGTTGAAATGTTGATGGGTGTATTACAGGAGTGAGTATATATAACTTACACCTAAAATAACATATATCAGAGAAATCATTGGCAAATAGACAGAAAGAGTTCATAGTCTGAAGATTCTGAGACTTGCTGTTACCATATTTTTTATTTCATAATATTCATAGTGTTATAGTTATTGCATTGTGATTGGTATAAGAATTAATGTTTGACAAGTGTATGTGCTGGTTAACATCTGATTATGTGTAGATGGTACCAAAACGGACACTATGATGACTTTTTAAATTCAACCCTTCAAATGTATAAATAATAAAGGTCATCGGTGACCATGGGACGAAACATCGCCGAATGACAATGACACAAAATCGTAAACGTATTTTTAGGGTTCCGTAGCCAAATGGCAAAAAACGGAACCCTTATAGATTCGTCATGTCTGTCTGTCTGTCTGTCTGTCTGTCTGTCTGTCTGTCCGTCCGTATGTCACAGCCACTTTTTTCCGAAACTATAAGAACTATAATGTTGAAACTTGGCAAGTAGATGTATGTTGTGAACTGCATTAAGATTTTCACAAAAAAATAGAAAAAAAACAATAAATTTTGGGGTTCCCCATACATAGAACTGAAACTCAAAAAAAAATTTTTCATCGCACCCATACGTGTGGGTTATCTATGAATAGGTCTTCGAAAATGATGTTGAGGTTTCTAATGTAATTTTTTTCTAAACTGAATAGTTTGCGCGAGAGACACTTCCAAAGTGGTAAAATGTGTGTCCCCCCCCCTGTAACTTCTAAAATAAGAGAATGATAAATCTAAAAAAAATATATGATGTACATTATCATGCAAACTTCCACCGAAAATTGGTTTGAACGAGATCTTGTAAGTAGTTTTTTTTAATACGTCATAAATCGTAAACCGCAATTTAGCTTTCATTCAATCAACTCGAATATAAACATATAAAATAACATTTCATTTCATAAACATACGCTTTTTTATTTATTCTTGATATCAAAAATAGGTACGCACTTGTAACTGAAACGGAACCCTTCGTGCGCGAGTCCGACTCGCACTTGGCCGGTTTTTCTGAATAAATGTAACACTGCATGTAGGTAGTAAATACTCCTGGCAAAACTCATGTTTATATATTTACCCTAATATGAGCTGGGTGTTAAACTACAAATAATATAACTAAATTAGATAAATTTAAATTATTTTATGTTGTCTACTAGGCAGGACCCTCGGGAACATCATGTAGGGTTGTACTACATGATGTGCACATGTTTTTAGTGATTTGGTTTGGCGAATTGAAGTGATTTGAATTTTGGCGTCGAAACATTAAAGGTTTTCATGAATTAATTTATAATAACCGCTCAGCGGCCCTCTTTAGTTCGGCACGTCATGCGGGTGCTGGTTTATACTTTGCGCAGCAGGCAAGCATTGCCATTGTACGGGGGAATGCTGCCAGCATTCTGGGAACCTTGCCAAGTAGTTTTTGTTTTAAATTATAATATAATGAACCACTGTAAGTTGTTTGTATGTTTATTCATTTATGTTAAATAGTGTCTATACTAATATTATAAAGAGGATAGATTGCTTGGTTGTTTAATTGTATCTTTGTTTTGTATCTAACAGGCTTCGAAACTACTACACCGATTTGAAAAAATATTTTACCGTTGTGAAGCTACTCTGTCTCTGGATGACACAGGCTATATTTAATTATGAAGTTCCCACGGGAACGGGTGACCCCGCGCGTGAAAAACTTGTAAGTAAACCAATTTATTTAAAATACCAAATTTTGCTTCAGGTGTAGTTATAAATGGGAAATCGATATCTACGCTAAACAATACTTACTGATATGTTGAACTGTTGAAATCCGGGAATAAATTATGTTCCATGATAAATGTCCGAGCCTCGACCAGGATAAGCCCCACAGTCACCAGTAGCAGCAGGCCCAACAGGTGGGTCATGTTCGTCTGGTTCATGCGGAGGAAATATCGCTGGTACAACATTTCCACCTGTGGGGAAAACAAAACATATTTTCACTAAACTTATTTTTTACTAGGTATCACCCTACTAATATTATTAACGTGAAAGTTTGTAAGAATGTCTACAAAATGTCTACAAAACATACAAAATGAAAAATTATTGGAGCAGCTTAAATCGTAGCAGTTGTAGTAATACTCGTATACGCTACGCCGTAGCTTTGTGTAGTAGCAACGTGCAGAATGAGTTACAGATACAGAATTTTTCTGAATTTAAAATAGGTTGTCGTTTTTACCCTTACCGTACGGAACCCATAAAATTGATATAAATTAATTTATCTATATATATTATAATTTATATTAAGATAGATTGCATACAATTTTGTTTGTAACGCCTCTCTGTCGCCACTCGTGTGCACGGCTTGCATAAATCAGACAAGATCAAGAAGCATCGTAGCCAGTACTAATATTAGTTGAACATATTATGTGCCGAATCTGTTCCGAGAAGTGCGCCAGGCGTGAGGGCGACATCTGTCACCACAGAACAATGTCAGCTGTCCGTCGGAGTAATCAGATCAGATGCATGAAGACACCGTACATTCAAATTCATACTTATATTCAATTGAATATGAATCTTACTAATATTATTAACGCTAAAGTTTGTAAGCATAGATGGATGGAAGTTTGTTACTCTTTCACGCCAAAACTACTGAACGGAAATGGCTGAAATTTTGCACCAGGATAGGTTATAAGCTGGATTAATATATAAGACACAAAACATCACGCTTCGACCCACTGGAGTAACGCGGGTAAAACCGCGGGGCGTAGCTAGTGATATATATATTTGTCTAATAAGCGCAGTTAGTTAGCAACGTAAACGCGCGCGGTGTCAGCCGCACAACTACCGTTCTCGTGGGAAGTTCATAATAAAATAAAGCCTTCCTCTACAAATGGGCCATCTAACACTGAAATATTTTTCAAACCAACCCCGTAGTTCCTGATATAAGTGCGTTGAAGCAAACCAAAATACAAACTATACAGCTTTATATAATATGAGTATGAGGAAAACTGATTTCAGTATTATATAGCCCATTCATCGAGAAAGGCTATAGGGTAACTTTGGGGGAGTTGGCCATACGGCTCTACCGTATGGCCAACTCCCCCGAAGTTACCCTCCAATATTAATATTTCCTAAAATATTTGCTAGATGTCACTTGTAGATATTTAGTTCTCATTGCGTCAGTGTGCTGTACAAGTGTACAACGAAAGTTCGTCGCAAAAAAATAATAAAAGTGAGTAAAATTTGCCTTAGTTGTTTTGAATATTGTAAAAAGAATTGTCACAGTGTAGTGATAATACTTCGTGATAAAAGTGGCTAGTGATGTGTTTTTTTGCGTTTTTTGTGTTTTAATTAAAGGCCAATTCTCCCGCAATATAAGGCCATGTTTAGTCGGTGTATGATGGTCATATGTCTTATCTTACTCGATTTAGTTATCATATTCTATATTTTATTAATATATGTCCTTATTATATTGATATTAACTTTTATTTTCGATTTCTTTCAGATGCCTAACAAATACAAAAGAAAAGGAATCGCATTGCGAGGGAGTTGGTCTGATGAATAATTTAAATCAACATTTAGTGATTTATAATTCAGTGTGTCGTGTGTCAGCTCTAATTACATCAACATTTCACTCCATTTGATACGATGTGCCCAAAGTGCGGCCGAAATTAAAAACTTTAATTCTACGTTATATAATTAATCCAAAGATTATAATTCAATACTTCGAGTTCGTAAAAAAAAAACAAAATTATTTTGTATAGATATCTTTATTTGTAAATAAACTTTATACTTCTAATTATATCATGATAAACACAAAAGTAACAATTTGTAATATAATCAGACTTGACAAAATGATTCCCATCTATCCCGAAGTGTCCGGATGTGTTGGCCCATAGCAATTGGAGGGAGATGGCCAACTGTGATTTTATAATAATTTTGATAAGTCTGATTTATATAACAACTAGCGGCCCGCCCCGGCTTCGCACGGGTGGACTTTTATACCCTACCCCTGCCCTACCCTACCCCTACCCTACCCCTACCCCTACCCTACCCTACCCCTACCCCTACCCTACACCTACCCTACCCTACCCCTACCCTACCCTACCCCTACCCTACCCTACCCCTACCCTACCCTACCCCTACCCCTACCCTACGCCTACCCTACCCTACCCCTACCCTACCCTACCCTACCCCTACCCAAAGTATCCTAAGTCCTTCTCCCAGTTCTTAGCTACCTCCCTACCAATTTTCAGCCAAATCGGTTCAGCCGTTCTTGAGTTATAAATAGTGTAACTAACACGACTTTCTTTTGTTTTTAAAATGTATTCTGCTATTCGGGACGGAAACAAATCCAACAAATCAAAAACCATGGCAATCGGTCCAGCCGTTCTCGAGTTATAAGTGTTGTAACAAACACGACTTTCTTTTATATATATAGATTTCTTACTTTTGTGTTTGACTTTGTCTCTGACTTATTATACAATTAGAAGTATAAAGTTTATTTTCAAATAAAGAGATCCATACAAAATAACTCTTAAAAAACCTATGGCCGACGTTACCTTTTTCTCCAACAACCTCTCACTTTGGACCATCTTTAAAATGATGGTGGGCAGCGAGAGTTTGTCCCCCGCCACGCCCACGAGCTCCTACCGCTCGTTGGCCCACGCCGGATACTCCACCACCGAGTGCTGCCGTATCGTCGGCACTGTTACAGTGGTGACAGCGAGTGTCCGGCTCTCTCTGCTCCACGTAGCGCCGAATCGCTTCCACCGTACGCAATCCGCTCCGCGGCGCGACCTCTAGCCGCTCCTTCCATTTCCGGAGGGTTTGGCGACGGACCTCAGTCCGTCAACCACCCACCGGGAAGGGGTTGCGGCCAGAATGCGGCCCCTCACACCACTAGGTCCCACGGAAGGGACCCCGCAAGGAGGCCGGCATGGCCGATTAACCATAAGCTTTATTTTATTATGAAGTTCCTACGGAAACGGGAGTGTTGCGGGTGAAACCGCGCGCGGGAATTTAGTTTATATAATAAATCAACTGTAGTATATTTAACAAACACTAGGAGCGTAAAGCCTAGCTTTCCTGCGAAGTCTTTGTTGGTAAAGTTAATTTTCCTGAGACGAAAGAAACGCCTCGTATTCTTCAGGAACGATCTGACTGAAGAAATATTTAATTCATGTTATTGTAGGCTAATGGAATTATACCGCGGTAATAAAAAATCGCTTACAATTTTATTACCGTCATAACTGAGAGATTTTCTTTGAAAGAATATTTTTGATTTAAAAGTTATTTGCAAAAGTCGTTGCGTGGCGGTCCATACGGGACTCTCCCCATTATTGGCTCCTACGTAGCTACTGTCATATACTCAGCCCTCGAGTGGTGAAGGCGGTTCTTCCAGATGTGACGATATACGCGTCTAATTGTGGTTACAATTAGACGCGTATATCGTTGTTCATTCGTTACTATACACGACTACGCGTACGTGCATATTATTACATTCCGATAACACATTCCGATTCCGCAACTGTCTTATGCATCCTTACTCGCAGCAGGCATAACATTCATTTTTAATGTCATCCTTAAACACCCATGTCATATTCGTCTGTTAAATGGACAATAATAGATTATTGGAAATATTGGGAGGCACATGATGGCGGAGGGCCGGTAAGCCGCACTCAATGCCTTGAGCTGCTTCCAACCTTAGTATTCGGAAATACTTGGAAAACACAAAGTGCCAGGTATTACCGGTAGAATGGGGTTATTTAGACTTACGGACTTTGACAAAAATGTAATTTTTTAAAAGTAAAAATTACAGGATTTCTGAACGGGATGGTACTATTTTGATTTTTGTGTTGGCAGCGCTGTTGTCTTGTCTCTGCTCAAGCACAGCACTGTGCGGATAGATGGACGCCGGAGATTAAAAAAATAACCGTATATTTTAAATTTTAAAGATGTACAAATGATTAATCAAAGACTTTAAAAGATGACAAAAAGAATGATCTCGGAGTTTCTTATAGTCTTTCTTCTCCGGGTGTCACAACGTAGGTAGATAGAGAAAGACTCGTAGGAAGCTAGGGTAGGGTCCGGTCGTCCTTGCAAGGCGAGGCTCGCGACGCGTTCTATGCTTCTGACCGAATCCCAGCCCACGCTGGTTGATTCTAATTATATTTATAATACGCGACTATCACATGCCACATTGGTAGATTTAAATTCTATTTAATAACATGACTGTTGAAATGTATACTAATTAAGTCAAGATATTATATATATTTGTTTACTCTTTTATATTTTTAACATTGTATTTGACTTATAATAAGTACGATCGATTCGTCTACATTATCAATAAACGTTTTCATTTCATTTCAAATGATCGAGAGTCTGAAATAGCTTTCAATTGACACAACTGCGTATAAAGGATATACAAATCGTTGTTAGTTGATGTTATTGCGTAACTGTGACATATTAATGTATTTTGTTATGAGGTTATATTAATAGTTTTTTTTTAAATTATTGGTGATAAAGGTTAATGTCGATTCACGTGAAGAAGCGGTTACGGTTTATCATTGACAACACAGATTTATTTCAAATTTAATTCAGATTTTGTTGTGTCAACCACGTTAATGTTTTAGAAACTAAAGCCAATTTGTTTTTAAAATTTTCAGACTGTCAGCAGACTTTTATTCGTTTTGAAAACTTATGTAATATAATTATTATATTTAATTTTGCGAAAGTGGCCCCCAAGTATATTCCATCTCTTCCTATGGGGGTCATAGGAGGCGACTAAGGGACTTACACATGATGGGTGGGCAACAGCTTCTATCTGCTCAACGTTACTTATCATATTACTACGATCACCTATCACTCGGCATAGCGTGGTGATTTAGGCAGTATGACTCAACGACACTGGCTAGCCGAGGTCTGTAAAGGGAGGCCACACAGTAGACATAATCGGTCTGGTGAAGGAGAAAATATCGCATATTTTCTTTAAAAAATACTATTCAATGCTTTTTCGTCTCGGATGACATTACTTTATTATTGCAGGATAAAAGCTACTTAATAACAACATGTAGGCTTCTTTTAACTTAGCACCAGCTCTTCCATTTAGTCCGGGACAATAATGCGCGAAATATCCCGACTTTTTCCTTGAAAATCTCTTAAGATTTTCGAATTTTTCGAATTATTTTCTCAAAATGAGATGAAAATATGATTGCGTGTGCGAAATAAGAGGCATTTCCTTACTGTGGAGGTAGACCTGCGCTCACTGGGGTTAAGTTCAATGGATACCTATTGACACCTATGGATACCTATGGATACCTATTCCTATACATGGAAGACAGGTCCTCAATTGAATGGACAAGGAAATAATCTTTGACTTTACAATAATGATTTTATAAGGCTCACGAAATAGATTTCCATTTCAACTAATTTATCTATTATTATGACATATACACATAATAATATATTATTTACATGGTTCCAGATGGTAACTGAATGTCTACAAAAAGTAGAAATGTACGGTCAGTTTTTTTTTTTGGTTTGAACATAGTTAGCCACGAGGCTTTTGCTACTTCACCGGGCATAAAGGCAAGCAGAGCTCCAGCCTTAATAAATGGTTTAAAAACTACAAACTAAGCAACCTGCGCAAGAAGGCGCCCCCTGTGGGGCTTGGACCTCGGCTCAGGGCGGTCGCTGGCGATGAGATTGAGGGATTATGACTTAGTATTTTAGGGGAGTTTTGTGCAACTGTCGGTCTACTTTACGGTTCGCGGGCCTCTCGGACTTCGGGTCTACGAGGGCATCGGATGGTTCTTTGCAATCTAAGGGTTAGGAGGACGAGGGGGGAAGCGTCGCGTTCGCGGGCGCACTCTTTTCCGGCGGGTTGGATAGAGTGATCTCTGTGTAGTGGTGCTAGTTTCTTGCAGTCTTTTTACTGCTAGATGGTAGATTGTTATCTCGTCGTCTGGGTCATCTAGGACCCCCGAGGCCGACGGTGCTTACGATGCTTTGTGGGCAAAGGCCTATAGTCAGATGCTGCAACAACCAACGGGTTTGGGTGTTGCGCCGCGGATTCGAAGAAGCGTTCCGACGCCTTTCATCCACTGCTTGATGGAAAGCAGTTGGAGATCAGAATGTATGTACGGTCAGTACCGAATATTATTTATGAATACGAGTGTCACTTCCCGCTAGCTTAAGTAAGAGTTTAGAACAAAATATCTATATGTAAGTAAAGTCAAGAGACTAGTTTAAAAGTTGACGAGCTTTTGCACAGAAGAGTAACTTGATAGTGTTGTAGTGACAAATTTGTATGAACTTTACTAATAGAACGGTGTCGCATTCCCGTTTCATTCACTATCACAGCATCACTTAAAGCATTCAACATAATAAATTATTTCCAAGGCTCGTTCAAGGATACGATTGATACGAGTTCCTCACGCTACATAAACACAAATTACTACACTACTAAAAACATTTAAATCTTAAGTTAATATTAACTTGTTGACAGTTCAATTAACGCTTGCTCTGCACAGATATAACAAGTTATCATGGGTACTAATTGTCATGTATGAATTTACCCATCTAAGATTGTAAATCGCTTTAAAAAAACGACTAAACCTTTTTCATTACAACTTAGGTTCAGCACGAGAAGAGCAACAGTTTTACAAGACTTCCCGAAAAATCTTAAATCATCATTCTTCAATTGACCAGCGACTGCCCTGAGCCGAGGTCTTAGTCCCTTCTTGTGCAGGTTGTTTAGTTTGTAGTTTTTAAACCTTTTATTAAGGCTGGTGTTCCGCTCGCCTTTGTGCCCGGTGAAGTAGCAAAAGTCTCGTGTAGTCGTAAAAAGTAAATCCATTTTTCAAAATAGGCAAACTTTATAGTCATAGCAACTATTTGCGTACCAAATTTAATTCGTCGAGTAAGTTATGCAAGTTAGTTAATAAAATATGGAGATTAATAATAGATGAAATTGAAAATGATTTTATTTACGTAAACCTATTACAGGCATTTGCAAATAATCAAAACATTTTTTGGCTAATTAATATATTAAATTAATTAATTTAGAATGGTTATGATAGTTATAATATATTTTTGTAGCTTTTTTATATAATATCTAAGCTATGCTTATATATAAAGCTGACTTTGTTTGTTTGAACGTGCTAATCTCAGGAACTACTGGTCCGAAAAAAAGTCTTTCAATGTTAGATAGTCCATTTATTGAGAAAGGCTATATATTTTATTATGAAGTTCCCACGGGAATAGGAGCTAAACAGGTATATCTGAAAGCTTGTGTTCAATATACATGATTGGACCTCCTCTAGTGACATTGTGAGTCATCATCATCAGCTCGTATAGCGTCCGTAGAGGGAAGGTTTTTGCCACAGACACCACGCTAGGAAGGCCATAGTGACCGCATTATTATGTTGTAACACAAAAGTATGCTGCTGCTCATCCCTGGACCATCAGCTTAACGTGCTTTCCGAGGCACGGAGTCCGGGTCTGGTTGGTAATCCCTCAACCAACAAGACCCGGAAAGTAGTCGTGGTCCGGTAAGGGTGCTCCCAGATGTGTTTCACTTTATTGTTTGTTTTTACCAAACTTCTATATTGAACCTATAATAATAATTAATGTGAACTTAAACTTATTGTGAGTTGAGGTGTTTATGACAAGCTGACGGACTACTTTGTATGTAATATCCTTCCAGAATTAACAAGATTTCTTGCCGGTGTGCATACTTGTATTAATATCAAATTAGAAGTAAATCAATCCCAAAATAAAGTATATTTCTTTTTAATTCCGCTAGGCGATGAGTTTTAATAAAATAGGAAACGTCGTAAACGTCTCCGTTTAAAAAAATGTTCATGCAAAATTTGAAGTAGATAGGACCAGGGGATCACGTTGTGCCATACACACTTTGCCTCCCCTTTTCACCAACTTAGAGGTTGAATTTTGCAAAATCCCGTCTAAGTGAGCAATTATGTTCTAAAAGGAACCCCTATGCAAAATTTGAGACTCTTAGCACTTGTAGTTTCAGTGATTTCATGATGAGTGAGTGAGTGTCAATATCAATATCTTTTAAAAATATTTCTCTCGGAACTAGTGATACCAATGGTAAGCCGGGTGTAAAAGTTAGTATTTGCTTAAAATAACCATCTCAATGATTAAATATAATTTCAGAAATAAAGAGAAAAACCTCGCCGGAGAGAAATAAAAATTACACTTAATTTGAATAACTTTCGTTTCATGTTCGTAATTTTTAGCTGTCACCTAATATTTTGTACATAATTACTTTACAAGTTCATTAAAAGTGCCTCTTTGTAGCGCAAAGGGCTGCTATACAACCTCTCATGTTTTGTATTTTTTATTAAGTTCGGAGAAATGTGTAGTTTCATATAGACCAACGGAAATGTAAACTGCTAGGTTTTTCGAAACCAGTTTTATTTTCCAGCTGCTAGCTTAAAATAAATACGGATAAAAGAGATACATTTCTAACCGTTTCAAATAGCAAAAAGATTTCGGTAAATAAATATGAAAAATATATGAAGTAAATATGAATATGAAATATAAAATTATTATATGAAATATAATATTCGTTATTTGACTATCTCAAATAGTCATTTTCCAGCGCTTTTGCTACATCAGCAACTTCGTCGGTTGGTATCTCAATGCCGAAGTAAACTTTCAGCGGCACCACATTTTTCCCAATAAAAATGTTAATTGGGTTTGTTGGTAATGAGTCTGCAGAGTGTTTGTAATAACCGATAAATTAATTATCGCAGCGCCGCCTCGGCGTGAACCTCGCTGTTATACAACGTCACTGTTACAATAAATTCACACCAAATTTATTCGTCATTTAATAGTAGTTAATAATTGTTTACGAGGTTGGTCTACGTGAAACAATACACTTGAAGCTTTAAGCCAAGGATACACTAGGGGACAAATGTCGTGCGACACGTGTCGCCAGCGACGTTGGGTGAAGTAACACGACATTGTCGGACTTTGGTCGACATGTCTGGCAACATCGCACGACACGTGTCGCCAACTACATCGAATGAAGTAGCGCGACGTTGCCGGACTTCGCTCGACATGTCTAGCAACATCGCACCGCAGCCAACAACACTACCTCGGTGGGTGTAATGATATCGATTGCCTTGTGAAACAAAACTTCGTGATGTCGCCAGATATGTCCGGCGAAGCTTCGCGAAGTTGCACGACTTCGCCTGACGTCGCTACGGACATAAGTCGCGCGATGTCGCCAGATATGTCAGGCGAAATCGGCTGGCTTCGCTTGACATGACGCCGATACATGTCGTGGCACATTTGTCTCCTAGTGTATCCTTGGCTTTATACAATAAATAGCGTCATTTTAATATATTATAACAAGCTGCGTACGCCCGGCGTTGCCCGTCGAATATTCTGACTCCTCCTCGAGATATTTCCATTCTTTCATACCAACGTTGTGCTTAGAATTATCAACACAATCAAAGACACCTCAGCCAACGCGGTTAATTCCTTCTCATGTATGAACGGACAAAGTGTATATTTTGTTGATTAATTTTGTTTATAGAGATAAATATCAATATCGGTTGACCCACTAGGAATGACAACAAATACTGCAAACTATTAGATGTTGTTCCAAGAATTGAAGTAAAACTTCATATTTTATATAATGCGGTGGAAGCTGCAAGGAGAGACGTGGGAAGTTATTGGAGACTGTGGCACACCTTCCATCAACTTCATGCCGCACTGCAGTTTTGAATTACGATCCACTTCTCGCTCTCGCTACGATTTCAAACATATTATTACTATTATTGCGACTTATAAGTTACAGCGAACAACGCTTTTGTAAGCTTCACTCGGCTGAGTGACTCGTTGACATTCTTGGTATTTTACTTTACCGACTTGTTATGCTCTCATAACTTTGATTTTGTCATTCTTATTTAAGCTACATGAAAGAGCAAACCAATTAAAACCCACATTTGGCATATACACAGAATAATTGAATATAAATTACTACAAAATAACAAGTAAAGTAGATTAAGGTTTTTCAAGGAAACTGTGTTTAACTCTGGTGATTATTTTACTTAGTTTCATGACATTATTAATTTAAAAACATATATTTTATTTAGCTTAGTATAATTTCCTGTATTAACTTTATAAAACACGAGTATACGAATATATTTATTTTATAGATTAATTCAAATTTTTGCCATCGTCAGATATAAGTTTAATCAAATAATTGAACTAATCTGATCCATACTTATGGTTTAAAAAAGTTAATAAAAAAGTAAGGCCAATATGTATTGAGTATTTGGTCAATATTCATCTAGCAATGTAAATCGACACGTGTGAGATTGTTCGCGCAATATTGCCAATTGACTTTGAACTACATATGCTCTTTGATTCATATCGGGCTATAGCGAGTTTCCAATTTTAGTTTGAATTACTATATTCCACTGCTATTGGTATTGGCTTAGTTATTAAGGGATTGTGGATATTCTGCTGCATCTACTCTAGTAATCGAAAATAGCCTCTCCATCTAATAATGTTTATTTTTCGTAAATATGTTTTGTTTAATATAAAAGAGTGTTTCATATGTGTATAAAAGAGTAATTATATTTTGTTTCGTAAACCAAAACAAATATATAGTTTTAGATGACAATGATTCAAATTTTTATTGATTTAAAAAAGTAAGAGTTGGCAAGCTTAAAAAAACTCAAATTCGTCAAGTGATTAACGAAATAGACCCATCATTAGAAAAAGGGATTTTTAATAAATTGATTAAAGAATTAACATCTGTAACCGTAGCCGTGGTGTCCACGAAACATAAAATGTCCATTTATTAGATACTAGCTTTTTCATCCATCTAAGTCCCGTTCCTGTATGGAATTCATAATTAAACATAATCTATAGCCTTCCTCGATATATGGTAACACTGTATTAAGTTTTCAAATCGAACCCGTAGTTCCTGAGATAAGTGCGTTCAAGCAAATAAACTCTTCAGCTTTATTTATTAGTCACACTTATTTATGTTCGTAATAACCCTATATTACGAGCATAAATAAGTGTGGCTGCAAAGACAAGTACTCGTATATATAAGGAACAGTGCAGTTAAACTCCAGCCCTGCGCCCAGATACGTTATGTGATATGTCCGTAAAGCTTCATATTTATTGGACAAGTGTTTAGCGAAGTAGGGTAGCGCAATGTTGTAAACTGATCGGATATTAGTGCGATAACTTGGGGCTTAATTCTGCTATTCTATTCTGCATTCTGCTAAAATAACGACAACCAAGAATCGAAAGTCCAGCGACATATTGAGATTGCCTTGCGATTGTTGATTGGTAGTTGTTTCTTGTTTTTATTTTTATGACATCTCCCGCACTAGGGAAATAAATCCCTGTGTCGCGGGGGACTTGACAAACATTCATTTCACGGACACAAAAAACACCCAGACTCAGAACAACTATTTGTGGTTCACGCAAATAATTGTCCCGGGTGGGAATCGAACCCAGAACACCAGGTCTCAGAGGCAACTATCGTAAGTACTGAGCCACCGGTGCAGTCAAAGTGTAAAGGGGCGGTTTGCGGTAGTCCAAAGAGGTTGGGAACTTCGAATATTTTCTTCGTTATATTGCATTTCTAGTAATTATCATATGCATCTGTGTTAAATCGGCTGATCTGTTATATATTTAAATGTATTTTAGCATGTATATCAGAAGTGGTATTTACCTTTTCCGTTTCCCACCTCGAATTTATTTATAATATCGATTATTTTTTTCAATATTTACTGTCGCGAATTGCTCTTAAAGGGTTTAAGAGCAATGCACGACTACAGCTAAACAGCCGATACCAATAACGTCGCAGGAAAAAACAACAACATTTACAAACACGTGAGCACCCCTCAGTCCCGTCGTCTTACAAGTTCTTAATGAAATTCCCGTTTGTTTTGACTTTTCATTCGACAATATTAATTTTGGTACAATTTACTTTTTTTCATTTCCATGCGAAATGCTTGTAATTCTATAGGCAAAAAATTGTGCCTCAAGCCGACGGTCGCGTGTTCATATGCTTACGTACTTACTTACGCTTCGTATAATTTTTCGGTGACATATACGAGCATAATTATTATATTATTTACTTAATTATAATGACACTTAATCTAATGAGTAAATGCTACTGTTGTAACAAAACCTAAAAACTTTAACTTCAATTACTTTCAACTTACAATTCTCACTCAGTAATTTTTTTAAATAAAATAACTGTGCCTTAGACATTTATTTCATATAGGTACATATCACGCCCTATTATTTTCAAGACGGTAAAAAAAGTCACACAGGACACGTGATATTTGGACCGTGGTTTCTTTTTGTGATATATAGGTCCTCTTAAAAATTATTTCAGTAATAGATAGTCCATTTATCAGGGAAGGCACTGTAGGCTATGTTTTATTTGGGAGCTACGCGGGTCATTCCACGCGCGGGAAGCTAGTTATATACAGGGTGTCCCAAAAGATTACGTAGCTGGGAAGGGGGGTGATAGGGATGGTCACAAGGGTCACCAGAAAAATATAAAAAATTCCCTCTGGGTGTTTAAAAAAATAAATGGCATTTTTTAAAAGACTAAAACTTTTACACCTTGTGCTAACTGTACCTACAAATATGGCTGTATTTAAAAAAAATGCTGTTATGTAATCTTCAATAACAACAAGGTCATCAACATCAACATCAAAAATAACAAGGTGTAAAATTTTAAGTTTTAAAAAAAATGCCATTTTTTTTTAAATACCCAGAGCGGATTTTTTTTTATTTTTCTAGTGACCATTGTGTCCACCCCTGTCACCCCCTTTCCCAGCTACTTAACCTGTTGGGACATCCTGTATATAACAAGGTTGTCTGATTGTCGCACAAACAGTTACAAAGAAGTCAGAATTAATTTTATTTGTTGTTTAATGGCGACAATAAACGTCTGCTAAGAATGTCTGTGATCGTTTCACTCGATGCGACAGTCGCGTCTGCCGTGACTCTTGACGTCTGAGACAAACTTGCGAGTGTTTGAACCAGCCGACCAAGGGAAAACGATATCAATTCATTTCTACGTTTTTTAAGACAATAGTAAACTAGTTAGTAGTAGAGTAGCTCCCACTCCCGTGAGAACTTCATAATAAAATATAGCCAAAAATCGTAATCGCTCAATTCGTTAAATTTTTCAAGTATAAATCTATTTTTTTTTGAATGATGTAAATCTATTTTTTCTGAAGCTCTTGATTTAATGTCCTACCTACTATAGCTAATTCTCACGTTAAATGATCGAAATCTCCTTTTCGACTCAGATTACCCGCATCGTTTTATTCAAATTGGGATCAAATCAGAGACTGCCAACTCACATTTTGTTAAACAAACAGTTCGTTAAATCTTTCACAATTTTTCTGTTCGTCAACGACTGCTTGCTACCTCCAGGGTTTCGTAAACATCCCAAAGAATAAACACTAATGTAGAGGTTACCCGTCATCAACATTATTTAGTTCACTTAAACAAGGCAATATAATACACGAGCATATAAATCATGAAATGTGTTTTCAATTTCAAATGGAAACTACTACTGTAAGACTAAATGTGTCTGTCATGTTATGAAAAAATTGAATAATGAAATATCCCAGGATGAAAATGGAAAAAAATATAATTATATCACAGTTTGTCTTTGAATTGAATTCAATTGACTTTTGTGTGTTCACAGTTTATACAGTTCAGTTATGTTATGTCAGTAGCCTGCCTATCGGTTTTTTATCGGTTACATTTCGGGGAGTGTGCGGAGGTTCTACATAACCTGATACCCTCTTCACCCTTCCATCACCGGACGACTAGACGCGGCGAGCGGTTTCACCCTTTTGTTGTAGACATTCCTTCAATACGCACGAAGCGATTTGCTCCTTCCTTCATAATGCGGACGGCTAAGAAGTGGAATTCTCTGCCGGGGTCGGTTTTTCCGGAACGCTATAATCTGGACATCTTTAAGAATGTGAACAGACACTTTCTAGGCAAGCGTGTATCATCGTAGGCCTTATCTTCGCCTTCCATCAAGCGAGATTTTGGTCAAACGTAAGCCTATATATAATAAAAACCGGCCAAGTGCGAGTCGGACTCGCGCACGAAGGGTTCCGTTTCAGTTACAAGTGCGTACCTATTTTTGATATCAAGAATAAATAAAAAAGCGTATGTTTATGAAATGAAATGTTATTTTATATTTTTATATTCGAGTTGATTGAATGAAAGCTAAATTGCGGTTTACGATTTTTGACGTACTAAAAAAAACTACTTACAAGATCTCGTTCAAACTAATTTTCGGTGGAAGTTTACATGGTAATGTACATCATATATTTTTTTTAGATTTATCATTCTCTTATTTTAGAAGTTAAAGGGGGGGGGGGACACACATTTTACCACTTTGGAAGTGTCTCTCGCGCAAACTATTCAGTTTAGAAAAAAATTACATTAGAAACCTCAACATCATTTTTTTTGAGTTTCAGTTCTATGTATGGGGAACCCCAAAATTTATTGTTTTTATTCTATTTTTGTGTGAAAATCTTAATGCGGTTCACAACATACATCTACTTGCCAAGTTTCAACATTATAGTTCTTATAGTTTCGGAAAAAAGTGGCTGTGACAGGCTGCTGGGACGGACAGACAGACAGACAGACAGACATGACGAATCTATAAGGGTTCCGTTTTTTGCCATTTGGCTACGGAACCCTAAAAAAAAAAAAAAGTTATTTTTTTGTGTTCACCTGTGACCTTGTGGCAGTGGCTTAGTATAATTATGCATACCATGCCACATTTGCGGGTTCATTTTGGAGAAAATTTGAAATATCATAAATTAGTAAACTGTGTTACTAGTAATGATATATGGATTTAAGACGTAGTCTCTCACAGTATGCCTCATAAAAAAGCTCATAGCAACGAAGTGATCTACGGCTATGAATCGGTACGGATGTGAATCCTTGGCATTTCCCTGCGCGGTCGAATCATAAGTAAGATTGGCATGAGAACAAACAATGTAAGAATGAGATTGAGACCACGAAGCTTGAGGCGACCGCCTGCACGATGTACATAATATGAATTAATAAAGGTCGCAAGTATTCAGTGAGTAAAGGCCGCCAGCTCATTACCACTGGCAACGAAGAGGTAGGCCTACGTTCAGCGCCGTCGCCGACCCATGAGGAGTAGGGTCGCCTCTATACTCCGGGCGTCCCTATTATTTAGCAAATGGGCTACAATAGTGTAGCCCAGGAGAGCCCGCGGTGCCAATTTGGCCGCGAGTGACGTCGGAGGGCCGGATTGCCTCGCGTACTTGGACCTCACTAACGGCGGACGGAGGAGTGTCCGACGAGTTGTAGGGTCCTCTCCTCGTAGTATAACTATAGCATATCATGCTATGGAGATGGCGAGTCCCACATACCCCTTCACCGGAGGGGATGCGTAAAAGGATTTCCCCCCGGACAGCAAATAAAATAAATAAAAGGCCTACGTCAATAATAAATACTTACTATTCAATACACAACCATAATCAAATTGCTTACTTTAATTATTACTTTTTTATTTTTAAATCAATATGAACAATCACCATATTTAATTTCACTATGAAAGCATAAATTTAATTGTGGTTTTAAAGTTGATTGAAAAACACATTTCAATGAACATAGTACATGTTGCTCATAGCTCAGCTGTTAATAATTTAAAATGGTAACTGATAAATCCCAACCACAATTTGATTCCCTAAACAAAGATATTGTTGATATTATTATTAGTATCACAAATCATTTTTATACTATTTAAAAAAATGCTTTAGCTAATTGACGTAATAAAATAAATAATTAACGTTCGAATCATAGCATAACCATAAGAGTTTTTCTGCTAATTATATCATGTTGACGTTGATCAAGATCAGTTGATTTTCAGCGAAGTTGGTAAATGCAGAGACCTTAAACTTGTTAACTTGTAATTTTTTTTAGGTGTTGGCAGTTGCCTTCCATACTTTTGATATAATTAAAATATTAAGAATCCTAGCGGTAAGAAGCGGAGGAAAAAAATAATCTAATATCATTAAGTAAAAATATTTTTTGCCGCCATCTGTTAATACAGCGTAATGTGGGGAAAGGTAAGTAGGAAAGTAAATAATCTTGATGGACATTTTTGTATTTATTTTACAGGCTTTATTACAGGGAAATCATAAATTGTAGGAAGGCAAATTTTTAAAATACCATTAAAATTAATAACGCAGGTCGTCGCAAATTGTCGCCCACTTAAGTATAGGAAAAGATTGGAGGAAAATGATGGTGTGGCAATACCTTACTTGTTTATGTTTGTAAATATTACTATATTTCACAGATAACATAGATAATTAACGTTATAACATTAATATTACCTATATTAAGTCCATATTTAATAAAATGTTAGTAATGTAATGTGTCGACGTTATACAAGTATATGTATATATATACAGTTTTCCAGGTATGAATGTTACTAATTTCCATTATTATTTAAATGATTAACGAATTAGAGCCAAAACTAGCGGTTAAAACGTACTTGACAAATTGAAACTTACTTTCTACTAAAAGAATGTACATAATCAAATATTTGTGTAAGCCTCGGACAGATATACGAGAATATTCCATGAATAACATTTGTTTTGTTCTCTATGACAATTGAAAAAGTGTAAACATTTATTAATAATGTAGACGAATCGATCGTACTTATTATAGGTCAAATACAATGTTAATGACAAAAAAGAATCTGGACTAATAAATTAGTATACATTTCAACGATAATAATTATTATTAAATAAAGTTTACCAATGTTGTTATGGCATGTGATCAGTATGGCGTGTGAAGTCACGTATTATAAATATAATTAGAATCAACCAGCGCGGGCTGGGATTAGGTCAGAAGATATAACGAACATAGAACACGTCGCGGGCCTCGCCTTGCGGGGACGACCGGACCCTATCCTAGCTTCCTACAAGTCTTTCTCTATTAATAATTTTTTAAAACTAATTTATCTCTTATTTATCGAGATAAATCGAACCCCGATGGCTAGGGACGTCGGACTTGTGATCGGGGGATCACAAATCCGACGCCCCCCTATTGCACCTACTGGCGTAAACCTACTCGTAACACAAGCATTTTAGATTAGCACGGGGGGGAAACAAGAATACTAGACTAGACTTGACTGCAAAACGTTGACAGTAAAGTTTGAAAAAAAAAGTTATATCTGATTTTGTGGTCACAGTTGATTCTAGTTAAGTTAAAATTTCATGTTCAAAAATACTCATTAAATTGTTAAACTTTATCGAATAGATATTGGTGACCGGAGGCGCGCAGGACGGGGATTGCTCACGATACGGATCCGTCGCGAAGTCACGACGCGGCTGTTCCGTTCGATATCATTTCCTTGTTCCCAGATAAATAACTAATAACTCAACAAGATTAATAATGTTTGTATTTGAAATTCATTGTTACATAATTATTTGAGCAGACATTTGAGTATTCATCACCAGCCTGCAGTCATCCGTATTCTGACAGTGCAAAACGTCCTACACGGCGATTATCGTATCGGTTTCCATGAAACAGATAAAAATATGCTTATACTTATATACCATTACAACATAATGCAGTTTGAAACTAATACGATTATTTAACTGCGAGAATCTATTATTGAAATAAAGCATCATATTTATTTGGATATACGGTCAAGGACAACTTTATAACTATATTTTATTTATCAGCTTAGTAATCTCATTTTTGATATAATATGTTTTAAGGAGATATAAATGTAGACAAATATGTATGAGTTTATTAATATAAATGTATCGGATGGCGTATGCAAGGAAATCGATAAAATTTCACATTATTGTTATATTTAACAGCAAACTGCCCTTTATAGGCACAACAATGTCACCATAAGATTGATTAAATAGATAGACGTAAGTGTAATTACGTCCCGATAACATACATTGTAGTATAGTTAATTACTCATTAGTCAATGTTGTATAACGGAAAATAAGTTCCAAATATTTTAATCTAAAGAAACCAATATGCCAAGTTTGTATTTGGTAAATTTTTCTCTTGGCAACATTTATTTAAGTCGAGTAGACGTCGGGTAGGCCTAATTAAGATTAATATTAAAAGATAAGAATTTCCGGAAACGGTGCACAGTTTCTTTTAATCGCGGAATGAAATCAGTTTTGTCGCTTTAAAAGCTTGTTTCATATGTACTTTTATTTCGGTCTCGATTTGAAGACTTGTTTCATTTACCATGCCCACCTTTGTCTAGGATAAATTTAAATTTATTAACAAACATTTTTTTCCCGTGTAATCGTTATTTTATTGGTGGCATCAATTCGCTGAATCTGTCTCTAATGCTAACTCAACCTGGTGATCCTGTTTTGGATGCAGGCATCTTCCACAGACAGAACTGACCTCAAGGTTTATCCCGGTTTACTGGGAGAACATTTGCGAGTGACATCTAAATTTTACGATTATTTTGACACAGATTATTTTGACAAGAGACGATGTCTTCCGTCCCAGGTAAATTGATTATCACAATGTGAATCAATATTAACATTTTCGGTGTATATTTTACGGTCTTTGAAATATCTGAAATGAATGTCGCCGTGTCTCAATTTATGAAATTGTCAAAGCAATTTTCAATTCGCTTTTTAGTGTCGAAAGATTGAACATTTAATTTAAATATTTGCAATCACAATATTTCATTACTACTAGGTACTCATACAATGCGAAATTGAAATTGTAATCTGTTTATAATTATTTCATCGGAAATTCATAACCACATACATTTTCATGGACCTGTGTATTTATATAAATAAAATGGCCGAATATATAAAAGCATTTTCCTAATTCTTTTGAAGGTATATTCAGTTTTGTCAGGACAAGGTTTGTATAAAAGAAAACTCCACAAAAACAGTAATATCCAACGAAGATATTGACGAGTGACTAAGTAAGTATATTGACGCAAATATTCTTATTTAGTCACTCTTCATATATTAGCTTTCCGCACGCGGTTTCACCCACGTAACTCCCGTTCCCGTAGAAACTTTATAATGAAATATAGCTTATAGCCTTCCTCGATAAATGGGCTGTCTAACACTGAAATAATTTTTCAAATCGGACCAGTAGTTGCTGAGATAGGTGCTCTCGCTGACTTTTTTGTAGATCTTAATGAGACCTACAAACCCGTAGTACATCATTTTGTTCTAATGTCAATAGTTTTTGCAGCGCACGCATAAATAGGTTTTCGATTTTACTCCTTGGGTTACAAAATCGCGATTTTCTTACGGATCCCTAATTTTTTTTAGTATAAAATATAGCCTTATAACCTTCTTCGATAAATGGACTATCCAACACTGAAATAATTTTTGAAATCGGACCAGTAGTTCCTGAAATTAGCGCGTACAAACAAACAAACTCTGCAGCTTTATAATATTAGTATAGATATGTAGCTTTTAAAAAGCCCTTTAACATTGTATATAACTAACGGGGCACGGGAATACTGAACAACTTCTTAATATATTCAAAGCCAGCACCCTGTAGCTATGCGCTTTGAATATCATGACAAATAGGCACCAGTCGTAACTCTGTGAGCCGCTTATATTAGCTGCATGGCTAGAATAACTTGTAGAGGTCTTACTTGTAATAGCAAACTAGGGATAATTTGAATGATACATTTCTTAACTAACCATTGTAATTAATTAGTTATTGAACATTAAGAAGTAGATTATGCTGACCATGACAAACCTCTTTTGGGTGGCAGAGTATTGTTATCGCATTGTATGATGATATGTAAGTATTGACGGTGATGCAGAAGGTCTACAGAAAGGTTACAGAATTCACTTTTTGCACCTATCTGACGAGAAAAGTCTCTAGTTTTATGAAATGGATATTTTTGAGGAGGGCTGTATACTGTAAAACAATTCAAAGTGTTGATAATAATCCATAATAATTAGTAAAGTTATAACAAAATAATAGTTTGTAGATAAACTCCTTGTCAACGACGGCCAGGCCAAAATGTTTAGCCATATTTAAATGTAGGTAATGGCATTTTGTAATGAAATAATGAAATAATGAAATAATGAAATTTATTCAGCACTTAGGTATTTACATACACTTGTACTTGTCAAAATTACACTGTATAAGACTAAATCACTAAAGTATCACTTAAGTAGCTAAAAACATTGTTATAATTATTTGATCTTACAGAATTTTTAATCAGTCTGTCCGTCTGTCGAGCGATAAATGAAAAATGTACACATTAGGTATAGTAAGATGCCTTAAAGGTAACAGGTCTAAAATTAAAATTAACTTCAAAGAATCCGGCCAAAGTTTAAGCGACATCCACCTGAGGGCACCCTTAAGGGGTTAGGACCAACGCTCAGGGTGCCACTGGAGTAAAGAGTAGATTTACGAACAGTGGTGATGATCGCTGGCACGAGATCACAGTTCGGGGAATAAGCAACAACGCGGTCCTCGGCCATGCCGTCGAGGATCCTACCCTAGCTAACCTGCAACCTTTCACTAGCTACCTAAGTGGACGACCCGGAGAAGAAAGGAAGAAAGAAACTCCGAGATTATTTTTTTTGTCTCTTTTGCTTTGTTTCTTTTTTTTTATGTCAACTCTTTTATCACAATCATGTAATATTGTACAATGTATATATGATGTAAGCGAATGCAAGCACAGTACCATTTATTGCCTGGTCAATTTATACCGACCAGGAGCTCAATAAGACAAGAAAAAAAAAATATACAGTAAATACTATAATGTAGATATTAAAGTTTACTCAGGCACAAACAATCTCCTACAAAGAAACCTAATGGCGGATGCATTCACATACATTTACAATATGACAATTTACACAAGTTCAACCAAAGGATATACCTATAATAATAATTATAAACAATAGAAGAATGAATTAACAACATATAAAATAAAAATAACATAACATAACCCCGACAACAGCCGACCAGTCACCACAAGCAGCACCCGTTCACGAGTATGACGTGTGACGCAGCCATCGCCTCCCTCGCCATATTAGAGGGAAGGTGGCGACCCGCCCCACACCGCCACCGCAAGCAATGACAGACAACGGGAGCATGACGAACTAAAGTGGGGATATCTACAAGTCTATTAATATTAAACCTTTAGTTGAACAATGTTTAAACTGTTTCAATAACTGAGTTTATAATGTTGTCTGTGTTTCACTGATCAACCAAGCGTTATTGTCGTTTAAATAGTCGTTTACTGAATAATAAGCCCTTTTTATTAGAATCCTCTTAACAGTTGACTTGAATCTATCATGAGGTAACTCTTGTAGGTGTACAGGTATTCTGTTATACATACGGACTCCTAATCCCACAAAAGATGAGTGTACTTTTTGTAGGCGATGGTATTCGGTGCAAAGTTTATGCTTATATCTAGTGTTTATTGTGTGTATGTCACTTCTTTTCTTAAAAAGGTTAATATTTTGCCGGACATAGATTATATTGGCATAAATGTATTGCGAAGCGACTGTTAGTATATCTATGTCCTTAAAAAAGTCTCTTAAGGAGAATCTCGTACTTAGTTGATAAATAGAACGAACTGCACGTTTTTGTAGTATAAAAATGCTTTGAATATCAGCAGCTTTACCCCAAAGCAGAATGCCATAGGACATAATACTGTGAAAATAACTAAAGTAGACTAAACGTGCAGTTTCTACATTAGTGAGTTCCCGTACTTTTCTAACCGCGTAAGCAGCTGAGCTCAATTTTCCAGCGAGACAAGAAATATGGGGACTCCATTGAAGTTTCTTGTCTAGTGTCAAGCCTAGAAAGAGGGTCGAGTCCACAGTTTCTAGATTAACATTACCCATTATTAATTTTGGCTCTACAAAACTTACATTGGGCATTACGAATTTGATACATTTGGTTTTCTTGGCATTGAGAACCAAATTATTAACCGTAAACCAATCGGTGACATGTGCGAGAGCATTATTAATGTCATTAAAATTATTCCTCTTTCTATCTACCTTAAAAATAAGGGAGGTGTCATCCGCAAAAAGTACCATATCACACATGTCTTTCAAATAAAATGGCAAATCATTTATATATACCAAGAACAAAAATGGGCCCAGTATCGACCCCTGTGGCACGCCTAATCTAACTGGTAAGTTTTGTGACTTTACTCCCCCAATGTCTACGCACTGAACCCTTTGGTGAAGATACGATGAAAGCATGTCAAGCGCGACGCCCCTTACACCATAATAATTTAGCTTTAGCAGAAGTGTATCATGATGAACGCAATCGAAAGCCTTTGAAAGATCACAGAACACTCCAATGGCATCCTTAGATCTCTCCCATGCATCATATACATGTTTTATTAAGGCTACTCCCGCGTCTGTAGTCGAACGTCCCTTTGTGAAGCCAAACTGATTATCGTGTAGGAGATTGTTAAGATTGAAGTGCCTGAGTAATTGTTTGAGCATTAATTTTTCAAAAATTTTGCTGAAGGCTGGCAATATTGATATTGGCCTAAAATTTGCGGGATCATCCTTGGCACCTGATTTAAATAATGGTATGATTTTACTACACTTCAATAGGTCAGGGAATATACCCATATCAATACATTCATTAAAAATAGTTGTTAAGTAAGGCGCTACTACATCAATTACATTTTTTATGATTCTAACTGAAATTCCCCATAAATCACCCGTATTTTTGGGCTCAAGGGTTTTAACAATATTTATTACATCATGTACTGTAACATGTTCAAAGGCAAATTGTTTTTTACATTCCGATACACTTCTACATAAAAGGTGTTCAGCGCCAACATCTGAGGAGTTTAAGGAGCTAGTCGTCTTAGTGGGTATGTCTGCAAAGAAGTTATTAAACTCGTGAGCTATGTCATTCTTCTCAGTAATTATTTCACCGTTTATTATTAATTCTAGAAAATTTTCACGGGTAACATTTTTACCACATTCACGATTTATTGTATTCCAGGTGGCTTTTATCTTGTTACTAGAATGTTTGATTTTATTACTAAAATAATTGGCTTTGGCTTGGGAACATACTTTTTTAAATATTTTAGAGTAGTTACTCACATACGCTAGGAACTCGTCATCAAATTTATAGGTTCTAATACCATATAGCTCGTACAATTTGGTACGACTTTTATAAATACCTGGAGTAGCCCAATCATTAAAATTTAATTTAATATGTTTTGTGAAAGTTTTGATTTTAAACGTGGTTTGGAACTGAGTATTGATTTCATGAAAAACCGACGTGTAACTTAAATTAGGATTATTCAACTTCAACAATGTGGGATTCATTTTAACAAGAATATTATTTTTAAATTGATTCATTAAGTAGTCAGTAACTGGCCGGCAAGTAACTTCAGTTGATTTACATTTGTCAACGGTATTAAATATTGCTAATTGGCCACAGTGGTCAGAGGTCAAACTATTAAGAATTTTGCTACACACTGATACACAGTTAGCAAATATATTATCTAAGCATGTTGACGAGTGTGGAGTTATACGCGTTGGTTCGTAAAACAAATTAATCAAATTGAACGATTTAAAAAGATTTAAAAGCCTACTACACGGTGATGAGGTTTCTAGGATATTAACATTGAAATCTCCACATACTATAATACTTTTCTTGGTAAAACTTAATTTTGTGAGGGCATCTTCTATGACAGATTCAAATAAGTCAAAGTTGCTAAGGGGGGGGCGGTAAACTGACATAATAACTTGTCGCTCAAGCTCAACACATGACAACTCAACAGTGCGCTCAATAGAGAGGTTTACAATGTCTAGTCTTGGTTTACTTTTAATATTGTTAGAAACAATAATTAATGAACCCCCATGAATTGCATTCCTCCTCACAAACGCACTCTGAATCTTATAATTATCATTATTAATATATGACAACTGATATTCTTTAAGCCAATGTTCAGTCATACATAAAACATGAACATTGAATTTTTCAATAAATAAACTTAATTCTAATTCTTTGCCGGACAGACCTTGCATGTTGTTGCATGTACATACCTATATACTTAAAAAAATTTAATATCATATTCGATTAAAGATAACAATGACAAAACGCGACTATTATATATTATTCAGCTAGTAGTAAAACTCGATAACTCATTAACTCGAAGTAGAAATCGAGTGCCAACATTCCCGGAGTACGGCGGGCCGGGTTCAATTGTTTTACTTATTGCTTTTATAGCGGATTCGTGTTCAGTTACAAGTCGCCAAACTTCTAGCAAAGTATTAAAGTGGGGCTCAACTCGGTCATTGGTTTCAGTTTAATTATATTAAAATGTTTTGGTGATTTTTATACAAGTTTAACTGAATTTTGTCTGATTTCTTATCAACTAGGGATTCCCAATGCGATTGAGATGGTCCACGAGAGTATTGATAAGGGTCTTCTAGGGGGTTCAACAATTGTAAGCATGTGACGTGATCGCAGCAAAAAATTTACTGAAATCAGTAATTTTCAATAGAAGACCAAGACAAAAGAATGTTTGGAAACCTCTGCTGTCAACGAAACAGTTCCTAAACATTTACTAAGTAGTCATTCAGATCTATATCTTGAAACAATTTTAATCAAGTGGAAGGTAGTGAGTATTCGCTTTTTTCATTAAAATGAATGCAATTACTATTACAGATTATCATTAGAACAATATTATCTAAAAATATATTTATTTCAGTTTATAATAGTTTGACAAAGAGATATTATCCGTTAAAAAAATTATGTGATGGCAACATGAATGATGTTATGGATAATTTTCTCTCTAAATAATCATCATCATCATCAACAGCCCGTTAAAGTCCACTGCTGAACATGGGCCTCCTCTTAACAGACCTTGGCAAGCCAGGATCGTTGAGGGATACTGCCATAATCACCACGCTTGGCAGATGGATTGGTGATCGCAGTAAGATGTAAACCTTGAGCTAATAGATGCTGCTGCCCATCTATCAGCCATATGTCCCTTAGTCGCCTTTTACGACACCCATGGGAGGACATGGGGTGGTCTATTCTAAGCCGGAAACCACACGCAAATAAAGCATGTCTCTAAATAAAGCATCAATATTGTATTTACATAATCCTGTTATTTTGTGCTCAATTCTGTTTTTCAATTCTTAATAAAAGCAACAAATAGGAGAAGTCGATTATTTCCCGCTGCAGGCTCTATAAATACTAAATATTAATGTGTAAACCTTTGATATTTCGAATCGTTTCACCCGCAGCACCGGAATAAACAAGACTGCTTGTGTGTGTTTTTTTTATTTTGTTTTAAAAGCATGTGTATAGCGTAGATACAGTATAAGTCGGATTTACTTCAGAATATTTTATATTATGTATTTATTATAAGTCGGATCAACTCGAAGAGTCGGTTCTTACACCGAACAAAATTTCAGGAACACGAAAATATGACTCGCGTGGTGTTGGAACTTAGACGTCGATATAATATTTAAATAAATTGAATATTTAGCAAGCATTGGATCGCAGTTTAAGTTAAAGTTTGGATTTATAGCAAATATTAACAGATGGCGATAAGTTTCGTAAGTATTGGGGATATTTGGAAACTAACTACAACAATATACAGGGTTATATTTAAAAGGCTGACGTCGTGAAAAAAAAAAAATCTGCTGTTCCATACATTTTGTCGAGGTAGGTGAACATAAATTTATAATAATAATTATATGCTCATGGTCCACCCAAATAATGACAATTGTTTTGACATAATATAGACAGAACAAGCATTTTGCGTCGCTAAGAACAATATAAATTATAATAATAACATATAAATATATGATAATATAAAAATAATTAATTTTATAGATATAACAAATATAATGAATATTTTTTTCTAATTAATGTTTGACTATTTACAAATGCCTGTAATTGGTTTACGTAAATAAAAATGATTTTTATTTATTTTTTATTTATTTAGATTTATGGAACAGCTGTTTTTTTTGCGATTTAAGGGTTGGTCCCATAGTTAAAGTTTCTTATAATCATTAGTACTTTCACCCCCTCAAAGGTTGTTAATGTTTTAAAAATAACCCTGTATACGACAGTGTGATACATAACCACCTAAATGTTGCAAAGCTTTGTGAGTAGGTATATTAATATGCATAAATTTATTCATATTTTGTGGTACTCATAAATACATTATGAGGAAATTATATATTTCTCAGTGACCTAGGTCAGCCACCATCTATGTTTAAGGTTCCGTATAAATTCGTCATGTCCTAGTAACATAGTTAGGTACTGGCACACGTTGCATGTCCGTGAACATGGGTGGTGGCAGCCAGCCAAAATGGCACTAATAAACAAACAAACACAGTGTTTTTATTGCACAGTGGCGTAGAAAGATAAGCTGCTACACCGCTACGAACGTGCTACGCGCTACGCGGGCAGTAACTGCAAACACAGGTAAGTATACTAATGCATAATTACAAGGTAAAAGTGATAGTATTATAATTATTCTGACGATATTTAATTCCGATAGAAAATACATTATATAATAAGGCACTTCGGAGTGATACGGGTCTGGCGCTTGTTTTACGGATTTTAGTTTTAGTAAAAAAGGGGGATATATAATTTATGATTTCACAAATAAAACTAACTTAATCACTGGATTCAAATCAGTCTATCTACTGTCATAGGGATGGCATTTATTTTGGAAGATCCTTGTGTGTATCAGAATGGCGGGTGTAATTTCCAGATTTGCCTAAATTTATTACAGTTATTTGGTACCTTCTGTGTACCTTTACGTACCTCTCTTGAAAATCTGTGTACCTACACCCGTATGATGATATTTTAAAAATTAGGTACACCCGCCATCCTGATGTCAGAACCGCGGGTGTACTGCTAACCAATATATGTAGCCAAGCGTACTGTTTATGTAAATTTGGTACCTCTTGTGTACCTGCAGATAAAAGTATTAAATAAACGAAATACTGCAAGGTTGCTGCGAAAAATAAAAAAATATTTTTTTATTACACGACATTACTTTGTATTTTATAATACTAACTAACAATAGTAACGACGTCAAAGGATAATAACAATCTTCGGTAATTGAACCTTGAACCTCCATATTAAACATATTGCCAAGATACGTTTAATGTGTACCTAATATCTTTAATAGTAATCCCAAACCTCCTTGTATCATTTAGTCACTGTTGCGTGCGTGACTATACCGGGAATCGGAAATGAAAAAAAAATTATTTTTTATTTTTGCAGCAACCTTGCAGTATTTCGTTTATTTAATACTTTTATCTGCAGGTACACAAGAGGTACCAAATTTACATAAACAGTACGCTTGGCTACATATATTGGTTAGCAGTACACCCGCGGTTCTGACATCAGGATGGCGGGTGTACCTAATTTTTAAGGTAATTTTTGTGTAGGTACACAGATTTTCAAGAGAGGTACGTAAAGGTACACAGAAGGTACCAAATAACTGTAATAAATTTAGGCAAATCTGGAAATTACACCCGCCATTCTGATACACACAGATCCTTGTATATAGGGTGACTGGTAATTAGTGACCGATACCTAAACACATGATTGTGCTCATGATAACAAACAACTTTTACTATGGCAGCAACTGTGAAATCGCGAAAAAAAATCAGCTGTTCCGTACATTCATGTTCACATAACTCGTCAACATGGTAGGGAACAGCAGATTTTTTTTTCGCGATTTCAGTTTTGGTGCCATAGTAAAAGTTGTTTGTTATCATGAGCACAATCATGTGTTTAGGTATCGGTCACTAATTACCAGTCACCCTATATTGTATGAAAAATAACTTTATTTGTAAGCGTAAATAATCATTGTGAACATTGACTGTACCTCTGAAGTAGACGGTATGCGCATATATAGATATACGCCGTAGTCCAATAATTTAAAGAAAGAAAAGATAATTGTTTTACACAGCATTTTGTCTATATTTTTCCTAATAAATACCGACCAACATTTTGGATAGAACTGAAAGTGCATCAACTTCACTGAAAGAGGCATACATTCAAATGTGCTGTAAACTAACGAGTTTTGACTGTATTTGTTGACACAACAGCTTTTTCACAGAAAGCCTGTTAAACAACAATGGCACAAACAGGTGCGTTTCATTTATATTTATAACTCTGTTTTGAAAGAGTACACAAGTCCTCGGTTCCCCGGACACGTTGTCACTGAGCTCAATGCTAATATAAACACTTCACGACAAACAAACAAACAGAGCGCAATTACAAAACCTATGAAACTGTCCGATCGAACTGTCACCAGTTAACACTATCAATTTTAGTATACATTGTTTTGCGATTCATTGTAATACTAAAATATGTTGAAGTTGTAAGCTGCCTGGTCCCGATTAAGTTAAGTTTTATATATTGTTAATAGATGTCATTGAAAACCTAAAAGTTAATTGCGGAAGATAAAGATTAGATTAGTTCTAATCTTTATCTTCCGCAATTAACTTTTTACTTAGTGACTATTATCACTGCAGTAAAACATCGTTATTTCAATAACTGAATATTGCCATATTGAAAAATTTGTAGCAATGAACGTTTGAATGAGCGACTGTTCATTCATAGTTCGAAAGTTGCTATTTTACTCAATAAGTGGATCCGTGGTCGAAATTCGACGGTAATTAAAAATTATATTGGCATCTGCACTTTTTCTATATAAACTGTACTACAAAGTGTACCAAAGTGCGTCGCAATTTTTGTAAAAACAGGTTTAGAGTTTTTGGTTTACGCATAAATATCTATAGATAAGCTAGTCGTAACTTAATACAACTTAATATACAATTCGTTTGCAAAATACGAGTTTACTTCGACTCGTATCAGTTGATGTCATGGAACCGCAAACGTGAATAACTAATTCACAGTTGGATGAATTTGATTTTGGGCGAAGACGAATAATACATAATAATATATCAAATACCTATATATGTGTGTGGGTACTAAAGGAACAGGGTAAACACCAAAATTAACAGGTACTAACTGCGGTCAGAGCTTAGCAGAGAGAATAGAGTCATGTGGGTCAAGTGTGCGCAGCGTCTAAGTGTGCGCATTCTAAATATCTCGAAAAATATATAGCTCAAAGGGACGACAATCCCCCTCTTCAGTACCCCGCGGGACATCCTGCGAAGCGCTCGTATTACAGCGGCTTCTCGCGCGCCATTTTGGAATAACAGGTAAATGAAGATTTTTACTAAAATATTTACGATATTTTGTCACATTTGACGCGTAATCTTTTGTAGTCATGTAATTTTTTTTTTTAAATATGCTTTTTGCTATCGAATGCAACATACTATCAAGTTTGTTATTTGCCAATGTTTAAATTGTTATGATGACGCAATTATCAACGATATTCATACAATCCTGTTTCGATGGTTTGGGTTAAGTGTGCGCAGAAGCCTGTCGTGTAAGTGTGCGCATGCGCACACTTACCCCGCATGCATTTCTTAGTACATGTGTTGCTATGTTTTGTTTCAGCGTACCAATATAAAGCAAAATGCCTCGAGATTATTTGAGGAAAGCTCCGGATAGATGCATCGTCACAGATGAACAGCTGGAAGCCGCTAAATTATTAATTTCAAAGGGTGCCAGTAAAAGAAAAGCTGCATCTCAAGTCGGACTTAAGGAAAGTACTCTGCGAAAACGTTTAAAAGCTGGGAAGACTGCTACCAGCATGGGAAGATTTTCTTTGACATTCACCAAGGAGCAAGAGACCGATATATACAATTATATTAAACAAAGTGATGAACTTTATTATGGTCTCACTATGCAGAGCCTCCAGCAGTTGATTTATGAGTATGCTGAAGTAAATAAAGTTACTCATAGATTCAACACATCCTCAAAATTAGCTGGCCGAGACTGGGTATATGGATTTCTCAAAAGGTTTCCTGAATTGAAATTGCGACAGCCAGTCCCAACTAGTATTGCCAGAGCCATGGGATTCAATAAAACTCAAGTTGAAAGGTTTTATGATAACTTGCAAAGCCTCTACAACAAACACAAATTTGTTCCTAGCCGAATATATAATATGGATGAAAGTGGAGTGAACACTGTACCAAAGAAAATTCCCAAAGTAATATCGGTGAAAGGAAAAAAGCTGGTGGGAAAAATCGTGTCTGCTGAAAGAGGTCAAACGATTACACTAGTTTGCGCTATGAGCGCAACTGGAAACTATGTTCCTCCAGCATTTATTTTTCCCCGGAAGAGAATGCAAGGTTATTTGCTTAACAATGCACCCGAAGGTAGTATTGGAATGGTTTCTGATTCCGGATTCATAAATACGGGCCTGTTTCTAGAATACCTACGCCATTTCAAAGACAATGTTCAGCCAACCAAAGATAATCCCGTCTTGTTAATTTTGGACAACCATAGCAGCCACATCTCTCTGAATGCTATACTGTTTTGTCGTGATAATGGTATTCACATGCTTACTCTCCCACCTCACAGTAGCCACAAGATGCAGCCCTTAGATCGTGGGTTTTTTGGGCCTCTGAAAACAAAGTTCGCTTACGCATGTGATAAATGGCTAAGCCACCATCCAGGTCGCGTGATTGGACAAACAGAAATAGCTCAATTGGTGAATGAGGCCTTCCAAAAAGCAGCTTCGCTTAGCAATGCGGTTTCGGGTTTCAAAGTTTCTGGAATCTGGCCAATAGACAGAGACATATTTTCGGAGGAAGATTTTGCGGCAGCGTCTGTAACTGATATGCTTCCTGCACAAAATTTTGAAGAGGTATTGCCGACTACAGCAGCCCAGGAACCTTTCCAAGACGATTCGATTCCATCACGCGCAGAACATTTGTCAAACTTAGTAGCGTCTACCTCTTCTACACAGCCAACACAAGAAGTTTTGGAAACTGCAGGAACGACTTCACCTTCGATATTACAAAATCTTTCTATATCAGAGCAAGACTCTTCTTTGCATAGCTTTACAGTTACCACAACATTCAGACAACCTGCACAAGATCTGCTATTGACTACTGAGCATACATTGACATCATCTAACACTGACAAGCAAACTCGACAAAACTTTTTAGTGATCGCTCAATCATGTCCAGTGACAAACACCAGTTCAGCCACCGCTGCATCTTCACCAACATCTGTAGCTTCAACCAGCAAAGATTTCATACCATTGTCGTCTATACAAGCTCTACCGAAAGCAACGTCTCAAAATCGACGACGAAAAGGCAAAAAGTCAATAATTGCTACTGATAGTCCCTATAAATCTGAGTTAGAAGCTAAAAAAGAAGAGGAAGAAGAGAAATTAGCCAAAAAGAAAATACGACTAGATTTGAAAGAAAGACTTAAAACTAAGAAAACTAAAGGGTCTTTCAACAAGGACGGGTCGATGTTGAAATTAAATAAAACAAGCTGTATGTGCGATATTAAAGAAATTATTGTTTTATTTGAAAGGCCCATTTATGCCATTATTTATGTAATATGACATCTTTTAAATGTCCACCGCGGCTTCGAACGGTGGCACGGATCCGAGAGGTCCAATTTTCAATTACTCTACCGCATAGATCCGGCTTAATCTCAGCGATGGCCTGCGTTATGTTGACTTTCAGGGCATCGGTTGATTGCGGATTATTGGCATAGACCTGCGACTTGAGAAAACCCCACAGGAAAAAGTCTAGCGGGGTCAAATCGCACGATCTTGGTGGCCAATTCACGTCACCTCTGCGAGAGATAACCCAACCCTTGAACCGTTCATGCAGAATGTCCATTGTGTCGCTTGCTGTGTGGCACGTAGCGCCGGCCTGTTGGAACCACATGCTGTCCACGTCCATATCGCTCAATTCAGACCAAAATAAATTGTTAATCATTGATCTGTAGCGCTCGCCGTTGACAGTAATGGCCTCGCCATCATCGTTTTCAAAGAAGTACGGACCAATGAAGCCGCCGGACCAAAATCCGCACCAAACACTATTTTTTTGTGGATGCATTACCACGTGGTAAACCTCATGTGGGTTGTGGTCGTCCCATATACGGCAATTTTGCTTATTAACAAAACCATTCATCCAAAAATGCGCCTCGTCGCTAAAGATGATTTTTTGGCCAAAATCGGGATCCTCTTCCAAACGTTCTGTAGCCCAGTCAGCGAACAAACGGCGTTGTCTATGGTCATTCACTTTGAGCTCCTGGGTTATCCGGATCTTGTACGGGTAGGCCCAAGTCCAGACGCAAAATTCGCCAAGTTGAAGTCTGCGAAAGACCGAGTTCTTGTGCACGGCGAGAAATCGACTGCCTCGGAGTCTCCTGCACGCTCTCACGGACAGCAGCGATGTTCTCGGCTGATCTGGCATTTCTTTGACGTAAGGGTGTTGGTTGGTTGTTGACTGAACGAGTCGTCTCAAATTTGGTCACCAAACGTTGGAGAGTCGACTTTGAAGGGCCACCGCGTCTGCCGTAAAATGGACGTAATGCGCGAAACGTTTGCACAAACGAACACTCATTTTGATAATAAAGTTTTATCATTCTGACGTGCTGCTCAACCGTGTAACTTGCCATGGTGATTTGGCATCATTACCTGAAGAAATAACAACGCATTTGACAGATGCTGCCAAAACAACATAGCCGCCACAAACTGTCAACATCGACCCGCCCTATTTGAAAGACCCTTTAGTACAAAATCATCTGAGACTGCCAAAAAAAAGAATGTTAAAAATAAGACTCTTAAGAAACCAAAAAATGACGAAAATGAGTATTACTGCCCCTTATGTGGCGAAAAGTATTCTGATCCACCGACTGAAGATTGGATTGAATGTAGCCTTTGTGGAGCCTGGTGGCACGAACAATGCACCAACTCCGAACGCGGCACTTTTATTTGTGATACATGTATGACGAAATAACTAAAGATTTATAAGTTTTTGATCTCATATTTTGATTTAAGAAGATTATTTAGTTGATTACTTTAAGTGACTGTGATAAAAACATTTTATAATTATAATATAATATGGTTTATGTTCTAAAATATATATTTTTGTTGTTGCGTACACTTACCCACAGTGCTGCGTACACATACCCCGATACTGGGGTAAAAGTGCGCATATGAAAGGGTTTTTATTTTCAATATTACCTTAAAATATAAGCTACTGATAATACTATTGTTGTGTCTAAGTTGATAACAAATAAACAGTCTAACAAATTAACACAGTTTTGTTTCATTCTGCTAATAATATTCGAGTTTTTGAAGCATCAAAGTTTAAATGCGCACACTTGACCCACATGACTCTATGTGTTATACCATCACTTAAGAATAACAAATATGTAAGCTGCCGTCACGGACTGAGAAACTTCAAAGTAACTTAACCAATCTTATGTTTAGGAACTAATCGTATAAATAACTATCGTACCTTTATAATTTCGGTTAATCTATACATAGTATAAAACAAAGTTGCTTGCTCTGTCCCTATATCCCTATGTATGCTTTAATCTTTAAACCTACGTAACGGATTTTGATGCGGTTTTTTTTAATAGATAGAAGGATTCAAGAGGAAGGTTTATATGTATGATACATCAGCATTGTACCCGTGCGGAGCCGGGGCGGGTCGCTAGTCTATACATATAATAAAACTGTAGAGGTCGAATGTCTGAACTTAGAAAAAAAAACGCTAAAAACCGAATCAGGGGGATGTTAGAAGTAAAATAGAACACAACCAGATTTTTTTTTAATATTTATTAATCTGTCTGTTTGTACGGGCAAATTTTTAAAACTGTAATCCTTACATCCCCGGTCAACATTTTAAATACTTTTAATCACAGAAAATTAATGAATTCCCGTGGGATAGTTAGAAAACCGAAGGAATAACAAACACCACGTGGACAAAGTTACGGGCATTAGCAAGATTTTAATAAAATGACCAGCATGTTTTAAAAATAAACATTTTAATTACTTCATTCTATTACCTTGATTTTTAAATTAAATTGTTAAAATACTATCATTTGTAACGGCTACGGATAAAGTTAGAAATTTGCTAATGAGAGGAAGTCAGAGAGTGGCGCCGATAGCAAAAAAGTTAAGAGGCAATCGTTTGGCATGGTATGCACGATGAGAAAAGGAGGCTTGTTGACGAATCGGTTTAATAATAAGAGCTGCAAAATCTTGCAATTCTTTTTTAAATAAATCAAGTCTTCAGTAAATTGTGAGATATGATTAGGATAATATGCAGAACATGTTGTTTACTAAATAACAGAACATTGTGGTTCATATTCAAATCTATATATATAAAAGAAAGTCGTGTTTGTTACAACACTTATAACTCGAGAACGGCTGGACCGATTGCCATGGTTTTTGATTTGTTGGATTTGTTTCCGTCCCGAATAGCAGAATACATTTTAAAAACAAAAGAAAGTCGTGTTAGTTACACTCAACTTATTTATAACTCAAGAACGGCTGAACCGATTTGGCTGAAAATTGGTAGGGAGGTAGCTAAGAACTGGGAGAAGGACATAGGATACTTTTGGGTAGGGGTAGGGTAGGGTAGGGTAGGGTAGGGCAGGGTAGGGTAGGGTAAGTGTAGGGTAGGTTAGGGGTAGGGTAGGGGTAGGGTAGGGGTATGGTAGGGGTATGGTAGGGGTAGGGTAGGGGTAGGGTAGGGTAGGGGTAGGGTAGGGTAGGGTAGGTGTAGGGTAGGGGTAGGGTAGGGGTAGGGGTAGGGTAGGGGTAGGGGTAGGGTAGGGTAGGAGTAGGGTAGGGTTAGGGTAGGGGTAGGGTAGGGCAGGGGTAGGGTATAAAAGTCCACCCGTGCGAAGCCTGGGCGGGCCGCTAGTCCTAATATAAAATAAATACGAAAGTTGTTCTGAGAAAATACACGGTGCATTTTCTCGTAACAAATATCAGGGATAGAAATGAACTCAGCCGTGAGGGAAGTATAAGTACATAATAGTGTAAAAATAAATAGTATTATTAAAATAGTTATTTTACATATTACTTTAAAAAAATCCTGTTCTATTTTAAATTTTGCCATATAACACTAATGAATAGAGTGAGATAGCTCTGACACAAGTACCTAGTGTTACAACTGGATCTGTTTATGTATAACGATATTTTGGGATGAAATTGATGTTTTCGTATTTTTTGTATGACTTAAACAGGGAGTGTCTAATCTTCAAACCACTACCAAAGAAAAGGTGAGAGATTAAACGACGCTTAACTTGGGACTTGTGTCGTTGCGTTTTATTTATAAACTAGCGAGCTAGCCCACCCCGGCTTCGCACAGGTGCAATGCTGATATAAACGTTCGTTTTAAATCACTCTATGTATTAAAAAAAACCGCATCAAAATCCGTTGCGTAGTTTTACAGATCTAAACATACTTAGGGACCGGCAATCAGCAGGAAGTGACTTTGTTTTATACTATGTAGTGACTTAACTGAAATTCTTTTACAAAACATGTCTATAACTAAATAAGAAACGATACTGATAGTTCATTGACTTAGTCGGAGTGCCCTCGATAGTGGCAGCAGCACACAGATTACTGTCTATCAAGCGACGGAAGCGAATTGTTGCAGTAAATAAATTAGGAGGAGCGATTAAATTGTCGGCGCTCGGTCTACGTACGCCCGAGTGAGCGTGCGGCGGTGCATTGCTGCGGCCAATATTATCGTAGGACCTAGTGCCCTACATTTTGTGACATAGTTACTTGATTAATCTCTTTTTAATATAAAACTAGTTATCAGAATTTAATAGCTATGCTGCCCTGGTTCAAACGAGAGTATCTTTAGCATTATAGCAAAACCGACCTCATATATAAAATCCATTAAATCATTGAATAACACCTACACACCGTTGCACCCAATAAAGTAGACGTTCCGTCATATTTAAGTTAACCGTTGTCAGTAGACGGACATACAGTCGCGCGATTTATATTTACAACTAGATGACCCGAACTTCATATCACCTATCATATTAGTTATTAACATTTTAAAATATCAATGCGATACAGTCAAATATTTTTGTATTTTTTCCCCAATCTTCAATAATTGGATCAAGCGATCTAGCCCAAAATGTTGGAATGGTCTGAAAGAAAAGAGGGAATATGATTCGACTGCGGCAGCACACGGCATACTGGTCGACATTTCGACAGGAATAACAATTTTTATGAGAAAATTTAACTATCATTTTTAGTATTTCCCTCTCCATTTTTTCATATTTTCTCACCGGTTAAACCTTTCCTGGACTACGGCAAACAATTCAATACCAAAATCAGCTAAATTGGCCCAGCCGTTCTCAAGTTTTACCGAGACTTATAAACAGCAATTGATTTTATATAAAGAATGAAAGACGTAGAAAACTACCGACCAATATCCAAGCTGTGTTTGTTCGCTAAAATATTGGAAAGAATTGTGTGCAAACAACTTTACTCAGCACTTAAGTTAAGTTTTAGTGAACACCAACATGGATTCCTTCAAGGCCGCTCCACAACCTCAAACCTCATAGTCAGCAGTGACTACATATCTAAATGTATGTCACAGCGATGTCAAGTAGATGTCATATACACTGACTATAGCAAGTGTTTCGACCGGATAGATCACATTATACTAAAACATAAACTTTTACAGATGGGTATACACGGTAGCTTATTCAGGTGGTTCTCCTCTTACGTTGATAATAGACATCAAATTGTTGTACTAAATGGCTATTCATCAAAGTCAATGCTCATCCCGTCAGGAGTTCCCCAGGGATCATTATTGGGGCCCCTATTACTTAACATCTTTATCAACGACATCACCTCCTGCTTTCAAACATCTAAAATACTGTTATACGCAGATGATATGAAAATATTAAAAAATAAAACGTCTCATGAGGATGCAGTTGGTGTGCAGGATGATTTAAGACGATTTGAGAATTATTGTGTTTTGAACAAGTTGGATTTGAATGTCTCAAAGTGTTATGTGTGTTCTTTTACACGGAAACCATCCCCAATTATCTACCAATACAAGCTCTGTGATTCAATAATAACCAGGCAAAGTACTATTAGGGACTTGGGAGTAACATTTGACTCAAAGCCATCTTTTGTAAACTGAAAATATTCATAATGTTAATAGCTGTTAGTTTTCCTAAATTTTAAAATAAAATAAAATAAAATATATAGAAGATGGGCTGTGATAGCGTCAGCACAACACATGGTAACTATTATTTGATTTTCATGAATTTTTAGGGTTCCGTATCCGAAGGGTAAAACGGGAACCTATTACTTCGCTGTATGTCTGTCTGTCACCAGGCCGTATCTCAAGAACCGCGATAGCTAGACAGTTGAATTTTTCACAGATGATGTATTTCTATCGCCGCTAAAACAACAAATAAAATAAAATAAAAATAAATATTTAAGGGCGGCTCCCATTAAACAAACTTTTCTTTTTTTTGCCCTTTTTTGCTCGATATCAATAACGGCAACTGGTAGACGCTTGAAAATGGTACGGAACCCTTCGTGCAATCTGCTGTTATCTTCCATCGTGTTAATAATCGGCGCGGCGTATTAGTTGATATGAAATCTGTAAGTTTGTAAACAAAAAAGAAAAAAGGTGTAGTTTTATTATTGGAAGCTAGGACAGGGTCCGGTCGTCCTGCAAGGCGAGGCTCGCGACGCGTTCTATGCTTCTGACCTAATCCCAGCCCGCGCTGGTTGATTCCAATTATATTTATAATACGCGACTATCACATGCCACATTGGTAGATTTAAATTCTATTTAATAACATTACTGTTGAAATGTATACTAATTAATTAGTCAAGATTTTGTTTTTTTGTCTTTGTATATTTGTATCATTGTATTTGACTTATAATAAGTACGATCGATTCGTCTACATTATCAATAAACGTTTTCATTTCATTTTCATTTTCATTTCATTTCATTGACAAATCATATAAAAGGTATTTTTCACACTGTCGGCTACAGTCCCGACACGCGCGCGTCACTAGCGTCCCTTGGGCGTTGTCGCGCGACGTCGCGTCGCTACAACTGAATAAAAATCTCTTATTCCCAAACCAGAAATAATGCTAGCTATATAATTTCCCGAGTCACTTTGCTGTCTGTTCCCGAAGGTATCTGTATTCTATACTCTTTATATTATTTTCCAGTTACGACCACAACATTTTGTTTGTTTGTTAGTATCTATTTTTTATTCGGATAGTTAGCCACGAGGCTTTTGCTACTTCATCAGTCATTAAAGCGGGCAGAGCTCCAGCCTTAATAAATGGTTTAAAAACGTCGCTTGTGGGAGTCTTCGTGTCTATGCCGACATCGGAAGGTTAGAGTGGTCTCTGTATATGAGAAACTATCAAATATCAAATTCAATTTTCAGAATATATTGGCATGTTGTAACAGGTAAATAGATCGGTTTATCTGTCATTATATATATATAACTAGCTTCCCCCGCGCGGTTTCACCAGCATAACTCCTGTTCCCGTGGGAGCTTCATAATTAAATATAGCCTATATCACTCAAAGTGAATGCAGCTTTCCAGTGGTGAAAGAATTTTTGAAATCGGCACATAAGTTTTTGAGTTTATTCACTACAAACATACACACAAAAATACAAATCTTTCCACTTTATAATTTTACTCCCGCACGCGCACCCCCGCCCCGCCTTCGTGACGCCCACTTCGAAATCGTAATATTTTAAGTTCGCCATAACTTCAAAACTAAACGTCCAATTTTAATCATTCAAAGACCAAATATTATCTACATAAACCGTACTTAGTGATGAAATAATTTATTTTGATAAGAATTAATAGCATGAGTAAAATAAACACGTTTAAATATAGTAAAAAAAAATTCAAGATTTAAAAAAAAAAAAAAAAGGGTTGTTGTGCCTCACTCGACATAGATAGGTATAGTGTGTCGCAAACTTTTTTTTAGATATTTATAAGATCTACAATTAATTAGAACTTTTTATGGGTCTATCTTTTATAGTTTAGGCAGCGTACGCAAAATAAGTAACTTTTCTGGTTGATTTTTTACACCTTGTGTCAGAAAAACCCAAATATCTTACGGAAACCTATTTTTTTCCAAAATAAAATTTAGCCTATGTTACAGGTGGATAATGTAGCTTTCGAATGGTGAAAGTATTTTTGAAATCGGTCCAGTACTTTTTGAGCCTATTCATTACAAACAAACAAACATATAAACAAAGTTTTCCTTTTTATAATATTATTAATAATTAATAATTAATTAATTAATAATGTAGATATGTATATATTATAGTTCTTAATTAAGTTGATTGGGTCCGCGACACCATAGGCGATATAGAAATGTATATTTTTGTAATCTCTATATAATATTTTAATTCAATATCGTTCATGATGTCGCTTATCTTAATTAGCCTTTTACCCCCCATATCTATACTAATATATAAAGCTGAAAAGTTTGTTTGCTTAAATGTGCTCATGTCAAACGAAATAAACGAAGTAAACGATTTTTATTCAGCACTTAGGTATTTACATACACTTGTACTTGTCAAGAAAATTAACAATGCATATAACATTAATTATAAATAGGTAACATTTACTATTAAATTATGTTTAAATTTATTTCAGGTGTGCTAGAAGTCTGTCAGTCCTGTGTTAGTAAATAAGCTCTTAATATCAACGTTAATATCTATTTACTATATTTATTTCATTCAAACATTTTATGAATAAAAATAAAAAAAATATATTAAAGCATATTTTAGAGTGCAATGACCGGTCAAGTGGCGAGATCAGACGTCCTCAGCCAAATTCCATTAAATTTAAGCGACACACGCCTGCGGGCACCCTTAAGGGGTAAGGACCACGACTCAGGGCGCCGCTAAAAGCTAGAAGTAAAGAGAAATAAAGAGGACGTGATCACTGGCACGGACTACAGGCACTGGATCACACGACAGGGGCAGGGATCAACGCGGTCCTCGGTCTGTCCGGCGAGGATCCTAGCCTAGCTAACCTGCAGGTTTCTCTAGCTACCTAAGTGGACGGCCCGGAGAAGAAACTCAGAAAGAAACTCCGGTTTATTCTTTTCCGTCTTCTTTTGTTCTGTATCTTTTTTTTTTTATGTATAATCATTTTTGGTACAGTTTCAAAAGTATGTGGGCTGGGGCACGCTCCTTACAGTTATTTCATAAAATAATAAATAAAAAAGATAATGTTCTACTCAAGCGGATGAAAACTCTTGCACATTAAGAAAAAAAATGAAATAACGGCGGGTACACCCCATCCACATTTACAGTTAAAATAAACATAACTAAACAACGTCAACCCAGACACCATCAATGTGAAAGAAGACTACTAATTAGTTATAACAAGTAAATACCCTCAACTGCAAGCCGACCAGCCACCGCAAGCAGCACCCGTTCACGAGTATGACGTGTGACACAGCCATCGGCTCCCTCGCCATATTAGAGGGAAGGTGGCGACCCGTCCCACATCGCCGCCGCAAGAAATGACTTTCATTGGGAGCATGACGATCTTACAGTTTTGAGTATCAGAATCTAGTATGTGACATCTGGATTGACCATTGTGTAGAATGTTACAGTAAAATATATAAAAATAATATGCAATGTCAAATACAAAATGAATCATTACATTAAATCTTATGATAGATAAAATCATACAAAATAAAATAGGTACATTAAAATGTCATACTTAAACGTCTATTCTTAAAGACTTCAATACTTTTTTTCGTTTTCCTGGTTAGCCAAGCGACCAAGCGTTATTATCATTTAAAAAATCATTCAGAGCGTAATAAGCCTTTCTCATTAAAATTTTCTTAATTTCTAATTTAAATTTAGCAAAAGAAAGATCTTGTAAGCATTTCGGTATTTTATTGTAAATGCGAATAGCCAGACCCACAAAAGAAGAATGCACTCTCTGTAAACGATGATATTCGGCACATAATTTATGATTATTTCTAGTGTTTAAATTATGCACGTCGCTTCTTTTTTTAAAAGAGCTTATGTTTTGTCTAACATAAAGAATACAAGAATATATGTATTGGGCAGCGACTGTTAATATGTCTATATCTTTAAAGAATTCTCTAAGGGAAAATCTCGCACTTAACTGATAAATTGATCGAATCGCTCGTTTTTGTAAAATAAATATACTTTTAAAGTCAGCTGCCTTGCCCCAGAGCAGGATTCCGTAAGACATGACACTGTGGAAATAGCTGAAGTAAACAAGACGAGCAGTTTCCACATTGGTCAGCTGCCTTACTTTTCTGACAGCGTAGGCAGCGGAGCTTAATTTACCAGTTAAGCTCGATATATGGAAGCCCCATTGTAATTTGTCATCTAGCGTTACACCCAGAAAGACTGTAGATTTGACGGTCTCTAAAACCTCGTTGTTTATTATTACTTCGGGTCCCTTATTCCTGAAATTCGGCGTCGTAAACTTTACACACTTAGTTTTCTTGGTATTAAGGACCAAATTATTTACCGTAAACCATTTGGTTAATCGTGTAAGAGCACTATTTACTTCGTCAAAATCATGTCTATTTCGATCCACTTTGAAGATAAGTGAAGTGTCATCTGCAAAAAGTACTACATCGCACATGTTTTCCAAATAATACGGCAAATCATTAATGTAAACTAAGAATAAAAAAGGGCCTAAAATAGACCCTTGCGGAACGCCTAATTTAACGGGTAAATCCTGAGATCTAACTCCACCTACATCGACACACTGAACTCTGTGATAAAGATAAGAGGTCAATATATCAAGTGCCACTCCCCCCACACCATAGTGCTGAAGTTTTAGTAAGAGTGTGTCGTGATGGACGCAATCAAATGCCTTCGACAGATCGCAGAATATTCCGATAGCGTTCTGCGATCTCTCCCACGCATCAAATATGTACTTGATCAATGCAACCCCAGCGTCGGTAGTTGAACGCCCTTTTGTAAAACCGTACTGGTTGTTGTGCAAGATGTTGTTTTTATTGAAATGCCTAAGAAGCTGCTTGAGTAGGAGTTTTTCGAATATTTTACTAAAAGCAGGTAAAATTGAAATAGGGCGAAAATTTGTGGGATCGCCTTTAAGGCCTGATTTAAACAGGGGGATTATCTTACTACATTTCATTAGATCTGGGAAAGTACCAGCATCTATACATTCATTGTAAATGATCATTAAATATGGAGCTAAAACATCAATTACATTATTCATAATTTTTACTGAAATTCCCCACAAATCACCTGTAGTTTTGGATTCGAGGGACTTAGTTATATTAATTATATCCGACACAGTTACATACTCAAAATTAAAAGATTCTTTGCACTTAGGTACACTGTTGCTAAGTAGCACTTGAGCGTCGACTTCAGAGGAGTTCAGCGAGCTAGTGGTAGTTACAGCTATGTTAGAAAAAAAATCATTAAAAACTTTAGCTATGTCCGCATTTTTATTTATAATTTTACTATTTACTTTAAGTTCTATTTGTTTGTCATGTGAAACAAACTTACCACTTTCTTTATTAATTAAATTCCAGGTAGCTTTAATTTTATTATCAGCCTTTTTAATTTTATTACTATAAAAAATTGCCTTGGCTAAATGACAAACATTTTTAAAAGTGTTAGAATATTTTTTTACATATAAAAGGAATTCCGGATCTGTTCTCAATTTTTTCATACCGTATAACTCATACAATATAGCACGGCTTTTATAGATACCAGGAGTAGCCCATTCATTAAATTTACAATTGTCAATGTTAAAAGTTTTAGTTTTGAACGTATTTTGATATTCTGTATTAACTACGTTAAACACTGATGTATAATTACTATTTGGGCTATTATTTACTAACATTGCGGGACTTAGTTTAGATGAAATGCCTTCTTTGAACCTTTGTATCCGACAACTGGTGACAGGTCGGCATGTAACCTTGTCAGTTTTTTTCTTATTATTACATTTTAAAACTACCAGCTGCCCACAATGATCTGATGTAAGATGATTTATTACTTTAGAATTTTGAATTTCACAATTAGAGAATATATTATCTAGGCAGGTCGATGAGTGTAGTGTAATTCTAGTCGGTTCCTGAAAAATATGGTTCATATTAAACGATTTAAAAAGATTTAAAAGCCTATCACTTATAGGTGTGACTTCTAGTATATTTACATTAAAATCTCCACACACTATCATCGCCTTCCTAGAGTTACTTATTTTCGTGAGTGCATCTTCCATAACTGATTCAAATAAATTAAAATTACTTTGTGGGGGGCGGTAAACGCTTAATATCACTTGGTGCTCAAGCTCCACACAGGACAACTCAATAGTGCGCTCAATTGAAAGATTAACTATATCTATCCGAGTTTTACATTTTATTTTAGTAGACACAATAATTAATGAGCCACCATGAATTGCATTCTTTCTGACAAATGCACTTTGTACAGTATATTTTTCATTATTTACATAAGGTATTTGAAAGTCTTTAAGCCAATGTTCAGTAATACATAAAACATGAACATCTAAGTTTTCAAAAAATAAACTTAATTCTAACTCTTTGCCGGGTAGACCTTGCATGTTCTGGTGGACCACATTTAGAGTATGCAGTCTATCCGTTGTCCTTAAACCTAGTTTAAATTTTTTACATTAGTAGTATTACTAATATTTATGTCAATGTTACACTTAGGTAGGTAACATGTACCTGTGTCAGAAGTTAGAGTAGCAATAGGACTACTCTGAGAACTTCTAAAATCATTTAAAAAGTTAAATGCTAAGAATTTAGCAAGTTGTCTTTTGTAAAAATAAGGTAGGTACACTGTACCATCTGTCAATTTAAAATTGTCTGTAAAAATATTAGTGTCAAAGTAAGACACAAACTCATTATGATGACAAATATTGTACATTGTCATATTAAGGTCATATATATAGCTAGTCTGCTCTGTAGTTAATTTTGGAGAATATGGTAGTGCACACATAACAAATCTTGTATTATTTTTACAGTTTAAATTATACATTAATTTTATGGCACTAAATATGTCCTTCCTACGGACTGATAAGCCATCACCATACAATAAAATAATTGTTTTGTACTTCTTTTCTTTACACATATCCTCAATTTTGTTGACTAGGTGACAGTAACTGGCACCGGGGGAACATACATTTAAAATAGTATTATTAGAGTATAAATTTACTAAACCACTCATATTTTGACCCAATTTATCAGAAATGAGACAGCTATTTTTTGAGCTCAACATATTAACAGTAGTGTTGGCCTTTTCATTGTGACTACTTTGTAATAAATTTACTAAGTCCTCTGGATTATTATTGTTTAGGGAATCATTTAAAACAAATTGTGGAAATCCCTGATGGCTACTAGTAATTGAAAGCCGGGAGCATGATACAGTTGTACTAGTAGTTGCTTGTTTTTGCAATACTAAGCATCTCTCACACTCATCATTGCTGACTAGCTTGATGAGTTCATTTGCTGCAAGAATATGCTCTTTTATTTGTTCCTGGGAATCCTCATACTTCTTTTTTAATGAAGATACAAGGTTTCCCAAGGTTTTTAATTTTTGTTGCATTTTTTGCATGTCAGTATGATATTTTAACTCAGCTTCAGACAGCTGATTACCACATATATCTATATCTACCAATAGTTGCCTACGTTCACTAATTAATTTGGATGTAAAGTGATAACTGTACCTTTTACAATGGCTATATGATTTTTTAAGCTTTTTAATTAACTTATTAATTTTTAAATACTTTTTAATTCTTTTGTGGCTTGACATACACATAGATGAACTGGGATGAATATCTATAGTATTAGGTTGAGATTCAATCAGCTCTGTGAACAGATCCTGTGCCGCACCACTGTTTTGTGATGTCAACTGAGATTGTAATGTCTGGATGGTATTGTTAGCCTGTAACAGGCTGCATTCTAAATCTGCAATGCGATTCAGGGTCTGTTCATATGTATTCATACACATATCATAAGACTGAATCTTTGATTGCAAGTCATCCCGCTCATTAGATGCTTCCATAAACTGGCCATATAGCATAGCTAATTGTTTTTTCAACGATGTGTTGTCGCTTATTATTCTAAGGGCCTCCTCTTCATTTTCCACATGCACCTGCTTGAGGTCATCATATTCCTGGGTTGTCACCTTCAATTGTTGAAGGGCCCGATCAAGTTTTGACTCCAAGTCCTTAGTGGTTGCCTTGCGAGTCAAGGGCATGCTGTGAGCCATTGTTAATTTACTGAAAAGTTAGGGAATATGTGAGAAATTGAAAGAGAAAACTAGAAAAGTAGGATTTTGAAGACAGGGAAATTGTTAGATTTGAGTTGAAATTAAGTGAGAATAATGAATTTAAAAGGTTAAATGGGAAAATCAACTTATCGTTATATAGCAATGGCTGTGAAATATTCTAAATTTTTTACAGTTTTATAAGTTATAACAGATATTTTATTATTGTGATGCAATGTGGGTAAGTGCCTACTGAGTATTAAAAACTTTGTTAAGGTGTAGTTTGTAGGTCGTAGATCTAAGTAATGTTATAAATATATTCTGAGATATTGTTGAGAGTAGTATAAAAAGTAATTCTAATATACTCCCCTGAGATATTTAGTCGAACTAATCCAGGCGGTCATCAGACACAATTTGCTAATATTTGTCTCCACATCCAGCTCGTCACTTCCTTATAAATATTTGTATACACTTTTTACACTTGGTAGTACACAATACTAATCTAATGAACACTTAAAATTACAAAAAAAATCAATTAATTTAATTTAAAATAAAATCAGCTGGAGTTTGACAAGTCATTCACCCAACGTCAGGGTTGCCAATTGTCAGGATCTACTAGTCCGATTAGAAAAAAAAATCAATTTTAGATAGCTCATTTTTTTAGGAAACTTATAGGCGTTTTAATAAAGTTCCAACGGAAAAGGGACGTACGCGTGAAGTTAGTATTTAAATAAAGTTGAAAAGAGATTTTTAAGACGGAACTTTTTACTATTTGTCTGAAATATTTTGTGTTGGTGAGGTTAAGGCGAAAACACAGTATTAAAACGCCACGTGTCAACACCTGTGCATCAGTATGCGCGTGGGGTCGTGTCGGGTGTTCATAGTGTGTTTCTGGTCTATAGAAAACAATACATTTGATTCGACTCAACACGCGTGGCGTGTCGTCGGGTGGCGTGGCGTTTTAATAATATGTTTTCGCCTTTACTATCACTAAATAACATGTTTCTAATAGGCATAGACATTGTTATATGAGTAATAACAATATTTGATCCATAGACCATAGTATATTTGTACTAATATTTCGGTAATTAGAGTTTCGAATATCTCATAAATACCTACATAGCGCGTGTTGAAAATAGGTGCATAATGCATATTAAATAATAAGAGTGAGCGCAAGAGCGTAACTACCTACTTAGGTACGCATTTTTACCGTAACGATTTTCACGATTTCATGGCAGTAAAAAAGAAATGATTAATAACTATGCCTAATACATCGATTTCTTATACATATCACGCCCTATTATTTAATTATTTTCAAGACTGTAAAAATAGTCACCCAGTATATGTTTAGGCGTTGAACATGCATTTTACACTTCATTAAATTATATGTCATGAAACTGCGTACTGCTTTGTGTACGTATGAAAGGAGTAAACTCTAACAGTCTTATTCATAAACATCTCGTAAGAGGTTTATAACACTCATTAGTTAAAATGCTCAATAGCGCTATTAAACATTTTATAAACGTTTGATAGCGCTATTGAGCACATCAATTCATAAACGTTCAATAATCGTAATTCGTATTAGGTATAACTATTTGACAGTTTAACGTTGTTATGTTGACGTTCTGATTTAAAAAATAATAAATACCGGTCAGTTGCTCGTCGGGCTCGCGCACGAAAGGTTCCGTACCATTTTCAAGTGCCTACCCGCTGCCGTTATATATGCCGTGATATCGAGCAAAAAAGAAATTGTTTCGTGGAAACCCCCTTTAAATATTTGTTTTATTTTATTTTTAGTAGGTATTTGTTGTTATAGCGGCAACAGAAATACATAATTTGTGAAAATATCAACTGTATATCGCTATGCTATCGCGGTTCTTGAGATACCGCCTGGTGATAGACAGACAGATAGACAGCGAAGTCTTAGTAATAGGATTCCGTTTTTTCCTTCGGGTATGGAACCCTAAGAACTATGGAAGTCTTGTCAAAAAATTGAATGCAACTATTTTTGTCAAATATTTTTTTATTTTAGTTTATGGTTTTCCGTATTTAACCTTAGAAAAGTAAAGTAAAATGTCAAATCAACAAACAGCTGTTGCGTATTGTCGGCCATGTTTTCACGTTATGAGAATGTTTTTCAAGAATATTCCTATAACAGGATTATAAGCCGGTTATAACTTATTATGAATAAGACTTTGTATATAAAAGCGAAAGTTCATTCATCACGAAATCTCAGGAACTACAAGTGCCAGGAGTTATTTATGTTGCATGGAGCTTTTTAAAATGTAGGTGCTCACTAAGACGGCATTATTCGGGTAGGGCAGGCTTAGGCGTAGTAACGGGAGAGGTCAGGCATGGGCAAAGGATGGAGGGGGCAGTCATGGGCGAAGAAACTGAGAGATGAGCGCAGGCATGGGGTGAGCAGGCATGATGGGAAGGGACGGTGGGAGGCTGGGAGCAAAGTTACGGGTAGGACAGACATGAGCGTAAGAACGGGGTAGGCATAGGCGTAGTAAGGACGAAGAAGACAGAATGGGCAAAGGCATGCAAGTAAGGATATCTGCTCAAGGATCAAATACCTAATAAGAATCAGATATTTTACGGTTTCCCCCCAAAATGCAGTAATTCGATGTTACGACCGAAGCATGAAACGATAATAAAAGGTTATCATTAAAGAAGATTCACAAGAACAGTGTGTTGTAAGTACATATGTATATGTGTCAATTGTCTCCCCATCTTCTATTTCAGCTCATAAACATAACAGCCCAACAAAAACCCGCAGTATAACATATGTTTAAGTGTCAGCTCGTATTTACGTGTATACGTGATCTTACTCCTATATTTTATTTCCAATCTTGGAGTTTTAGTGTGCGTCGTACATTTGCTGAAACACGGCGTAACATCGGAACAGATACGCAAATCTCCGACGTGAACACGTAATGCGGGTGTATCTTGTTTATGGCGTGATTCGAGTCACGCTCAGGTGAACTACTGAAATAGATTATCGCCACGCCGCGTGACAGCGCTGACGCCGTGTCGGATTGACGTGTTAAGTGGTTACTTACGATCATTCCACTCGTGAATACGTTTGAAATGTTACATCGAATTGATATCATTGGAAGCTGAAATATGTATACCTACAAAGTAAAAATAGAACAGTGTGATTTGAGATACTAGTGTATGTTTACTATGGTATTGGAAAACATAAAGCGTAATGTGTTACATAATGCTCGGAATGCACCTAGATAGAAGGTTAACCTGGAGAACACGCTAACATAAAAACTAGAAATAAATCTAGAAAATAAACTCATTATCTACAAATCCATAATAATACTATAAAAGTTGGTAAATGTACATATTATAGTATAAAATAAAACATATTTTCGGTAACATAACCTAGATAACTAGAAACTAGTTATATTATTGAGATATTCAGTGAAAATCGAGTAAATCGTGTGGAAGCATAATAAACTTATTTTTATATTTGTTTAGATTTCTTAACAAAGTACAATCTTAACATAGCTGTGTGTAACTTATTTTTTTCTGGGATTAAATAAAATGAATTTTTACAGTAATTTTTATCCTACATTGATTTTATCCTAGGTGTACTACTTTTTATTTTTTTTAAAGAAACCATAAAGGTTACTTTTAAATTCGTGTCTTCTTAATTCCATCTTGGTCAACGATACGATTTAGTATATTTTTGTCACAACAGTGTAGTATAATTTAAGATATCGATCATGATTAGTTCTCAGAAATAATCAGAATATTATTGCTTGGTGCGCAGATTGTCACATCCCTAAAACTTCTCACCTACATGTGTCACCAATACCTTCCCGTTTGAGACATACTACATATTTATTAAGGTGGTTAGATGTTTAGGTAAAGCCATCAGATGCATAAAATATAAATACTAAGTTAAATATGCTTAATATGGGTGTTTTAAAGACTCTTTAGGTAAATGGATTCTATAAAACCTCTTACTAAACTAGCAGCAGATATCGGTATTGCTCTGCTCCTATCAGGGAGTGTAGCAAGAATTTTCTTTGGTTTTCAGTCTACTTCAAGAAGTGTGCTCGCACAAAGTTCGAGTAAGCTTTCCTGCTTTATTCGATTAGTAAAGGCTACATCTTAGCCGTCAACATTTGTTTCTGTCCTCCGTGAAATATAAATGCACATGCAATGACAAAATTACAATACTCCGTAGCCACAGTTTAAGTAAATTCTATAAAATCTTGAACTCAAATGGTAAGCACTTAAATATACTATCACCAGCCTGTCCGCCAATAGCGCGGGTACATTAAACTAACGCCCCAAAATAATGAACAGTTACGTCCTCCATTAGTCACAGGACTGAAATAAATGTGTTGGACAGTAATGGCAGGATTTTAAGGTGATTGGATATGGGACTTATTCAAATGGCGCTTGGTGGGTGATACGCGCGTTTAGTTATATGTTGTAATTACAGTTGGCTCTTGTTTCTAACAGGTTGGTAGTGATTTCGTGCGTAGGGATTGTCGGCCATACGAGTTAAAAGTAGACCTCTAAAACAGTAGTATTACTCATCAGCACTCGTATTAAATATAAATGCATTGTCATCATCCAATTAAAGATTATGGCACTCTTGTCAGTAGAGCTTCCTCCGCCCGCTCCTTGAATACTTGATACGACATGACATTGTTTTTTCTTTTATTTAATACACATAGATTCTTCTTGGCCTTTCCCGTCTCCGCCTCAATTTTGTATATCAGGAAGGTATTTAACAGTCTCAGCACCTCACCCATTCTATGATTCTCAAAATCGATATCTCACGCAATTATTTACAAAATGTAGGCAGTGGATAGGAGCAATAACCAAAATTGCTATTAGGCATTCTTCAATATAAAATTACAAGACTACTTTACCGGATTAAATCATGAACCCCAAGTGCAGCAAACATTATGATGTTGTTCATCCTGTCATACTATGTTGTCATGCAACGTTATCATAGGTAGCATGCTTGTAATAACAATTGCCATGGGACACGAAAACAGATTAATATGCTTTCCGCACTATCAAATTTTGAAAACTTATACACATAAACAATCTTTGAAAACTTTAATAACTTGATCCTACTGAGTATATATATAATAAGGCCTCCAAGAAGCGAAAGATTTTTAGAGCAATTATTTAATCATTTTTTATTACCTACAATGAAGACGAAGTCCCGAAAAAAATATGCTAATAAACAATATCCTAATAACTTGTTGAAAAATGAATTTTAAAACTTTTTTCCAACGGGATTTTTTTCATTCAAGCATTCAAAATACACCATAATTAATTCAATTTTTTTTATTGATATTTAATACTATAAAAAATATATTTTCTGTGTCTGGGTACTCACTTTTGAGGTGGCGCGCGCATGCCGCATCGGCCGCGCGGAGCCCTTTTTTCAGCGTTAAATTAAAATTATAAACAATGGAGATAGAACTCTGAAAGTCAAGACTTTTTTATTGAAAATTTCTTCTTCTTTAAGATGATTTTTTTAAAATTTCTTAAATATGAATAATTTCGGAGTTATTGACAAACAATGAAATCTTTTTTTTTGGCAACTTAATTTGTTAATAACTTTTGTAATTTTTTGCGTGCTAATTATTCCTTCGAAAACATTTTTCTAGACGTCATTCCGAATCCAATGAGGTATCACTCATATTTTTAGGAGCTTTATCACTATTTTTCACCAATTTGAACTTGTTGACTAGACTATAAGTAAGTAATCTATCAAGTAAACCCTAAGAGAAACCTTGGTTTTCCAAGAGAGAAACGAACCCTCAATCTCTGAGGCTTAAGGTAAAATTTACATCTCTACGTTACGGAGATTTATTATTATATCCAATTCGTTATATTAAAAATATTTCGCGTTCTTGCTAGATTTTCAACTAATAAAATAAGTAGATTTATAACATCTATTAGAACTAATTTTAGTTTGCACAGAGCTCCAGGTGTAAGATAAAACTGATTATTATCCAAATAAATACCATGGCTATTTATATTGAAGAAAATTCTGCACTTCACTACATAAGATAACTCGTTACCGCATGTTGCCATTACATTGATATAAAATTTGAAAAAAAGTAGCAATAACACATTTACTTTTCAAAATCACCAGTTTAAATGTTTCCCACGCGAGGTTTCACCCGTGTAAATCAAGTTCTCGTAGAAACTTTATAATTAAAAATAGCTCATATCCGTCGTCGATAAATGGGCTATCTAACACTAAAAGGTTTTTTTCCCAACATTTCCTGATTAAAGCGCGTTAAAGTAAACAAATTCTTCAGCTTTATATATGACTAAATAACACTTCATGTAATAATTGCTGCAGAGAAACGGTTGGTCAGAGAAAATGAAGATCTTCTTTGGTGGATGAGATAGTTTGGCCGGCGGCCGACGGCCATTTGTTACTGTTCAGAACTTATATATATTCGAATTGGCTTACAAACTTGTATTGCGCGATATAGGTTAGTTGTTCTTGTAGGTTCTAGATGGCGCTGGTAATCTTGTTGTGTTGTCTATTGCGTCTCGTATTATTTTAACTCTAAAATAAAAGTCAAACAGTTCATTTGCGATTCATATTACATAAATAGGTAAACAACTGTTAGGCCGGGAGATACTGACACAAAATACTGGGTCATTTGTACCAGTATGGCGGTTCTATAAGGGTCTTATTACGTAATGACATAAAGAAAAATGATGATCATAGCGCTGGTACCGGCGGCCCAAAAGCGTGGGCGATAGTAAAAAAAAATGCTCATTTTCGGCGAAATGGTGACCATTTGGAACCGTCCGAAAAGTATGGCATGGTGATGTTGGTAAATGGCTACACGACGATGATTAACTGTGCAAAAATTAGCCTGGTACAAATGGTTGAATTGTGCTTTTTTAATTAACGTATTAATAACGTAAGTCACACCGGAGAAGTATGGCATGACACTACCGCCTACTTATTTTTTATGGACTATCGCAAAAAACTAAATATTTTGTGGAACAAATCGTTTGACTTTCGTAAATTTATCCGACGAGTTCGACTAACGCCCACGCGATTGGGCCGCCGGTACCAGCGCTATGATCATCATTTTTCTTCATGTCATTACGTAATAAGAACCCTAAAGAACCGCCATACTGGTACAGATGACCCAGTATTTTGTGTCATTATCTCCCGGTCTATGTTGTATCAAAGTGAAATGATTAATTTTAAACAAACAGTTATTTAGTTTGTTCATTTCAGTACACACCGATATTACATACTTGTTCAGCGAAGTTGATGCTGTTTACTAGTTGATTCAATATTGAAATGCTATGTTTAAAAGCTGTTTATGATTTGAGAGCGACATTATTAAATGAGTAAACAAATTTGTTTGTTACACTTTCAGATGTAAACTTCATCAATCACCATGAAATCGTATATACACGTGTTGCCAGGTTACCCATCATAGTAATGGGATCCTAATTACCCTGCCGCAGAGGCGGTGATGACCATTTGTACCGGAATAAAAAGGAAATGGCACCGAAAAGGATATAGACGTATTTTACTAAAATATAACCAATTCATATAAAAACCCGGGGCTAAGCTAACGCTCAACCGAAATGAACTTATAATTCTTCAAACTTTCAAGAATCAATCCCAATTTAAGTTTTAAATAACAAATTCGACGTCTGGGAGAATTTTACAGCCGATAAATATCTCTGCAATGTATTTTCGTTTAGGCGTCATGGAAATAAACATTTGCCGAAGATGATAATAAAATACCTAGTAGTTATTTTACTTAGACGCGTATCGGACCATACAATCACTAAGTCACATTGTATCTTACGTTAGTTAATAGTTTTCTGCCAATATTTTTTTAATTCTTGTTAACCCTTCGTGCTAAAATGCTTTTGTTACGAGTGGGTTCACGTCGTTAGTGAAATGGGTGGGGATTGAACCAGCTATCACATGATCGCAAGTCCGACGCCCGCCGCTGCTTTTATAATTATAGTAATTTATGTTTCTAAAAGGGGATGAGTTTGTAACAAGATTAAGACGGGTCGTGCTAGAACTACACTCCTTTCTTTTTTCTATTTTATTAGAATACTGGTGCATTATTTCAATTCAACATGTTTTACACAGTTGAAGTTTTTACGATAAATCTGTACAATTAAAAATTAATTTCAATATCGTTTGATTACCTTATAAATTGGAAATAATTGAGCTAGTAATATACCCGTGCGCAGCCAGGGCGGGTTGCTAGTTATAAAAATCAATTGTAAAGACAAGACAATGGTTTGATGCCTGCAATGAGAAACTATTACTAAATAATAATGCCAATATCTATTAAAGCTTGTAACACATTGTAGTTACCTAAAGGCTCTGTTAGTCTGAAGCGGCGCTTTGTGTCGGCCATTTCAATAGACCTAATACACTGATGTTCTCGTGTTTAATAACATTAGTAGAACATTCGAGATCCCTTGAGAAATTTATAATAGGGTCGCTCTGGAACTACGCCTGTGATATTGGCCTTTGTCGGGAAGAACGTTAATATTGTAGCAGCTGGTCTATGTATGGGGTCCCTTTTTACCTTATTTGAAATGGATAGGAAATTAAAGTTACTTTAGTGAATCACTTGGCAGGTAGTTGAAATGTTTCTTGCACCCACAAAACGATTGTCATATCCCTTAAGTTGTAGTGCACATCATTTCGGAAACATCAATATATCATGATTACTATTACATTATTTTCAGTTTAAGCTATGTATGTTTTATACAAGACGTATATGTTGTACAAAGTAGTCAAAATGAGGATTGCTAAATAAAAGCTTAAAAAACCTATATTAGTAATAGATGATAAAGTTTTTATAGACTGTTTTGCTAGCGTAGACAGATAAATGCCAATAGTCCTCGTATCAACATTCACGCCACACGTTTTCAAACACAATGGTACTAGATTAGTTTTTGCTTCCCCATGTTAGTCCATTGCAGAATGATTTATTATATATGGTTTATATTTATACTGCTAACATAATCTTTGATATTACATCAATACATCCTGATGCCAGTTAACGTAGCACTAATTGGTGATACTGCTCTCACACAGTTATTCTACACTCAGCGCAGTATACAGTTACCTCGAGCACAGTAAAGTTACAAAGCAATGTAGTTTGAGGGCCTTCGCAAAACGGCGTCACTGTGGAGCATTTCTTTACATCTACCTCCATTGCGTAGTGGTATAATTTTCGGAGGTCGTGAGTTCCATCCCCACGCCTTACAAGAAGTCTTTGTATGAAATCTGAAAATTCTTTCGGGGTCTGGTTGGTTGGGAGGATACCCTCTGAAAGTACGTTAAGTCATTGTTATTACATCATCAGCCTTGTTCTGTGTGTTATAATACTGCGGTCACTAACCCGTCTACTAAGCGTGGTGACTATGGCGAAAATCCCTCTCAAGTCAAGTGGACGTTGACGTACGGGATGATTATTATGAATGGCCAAAGGAGATTTATAGCTCCTGTTCCCTTGGAAACTTGATGGCGATGATGAATTGCATATTATTATCTTAAACTAATTTAATTCGATCAATAGGTAACGATAAACATTTAATAAAAATCACTTCCAAAACCGAGACAAATACAATTTAACTCAAAGATATTCGATTCTTTTCGATCGTAAGTACTAACACTTGTCTAGGCCTCAGGTTACCTAAGGGAATGTGTAAAAAAGCTAGGTACTCACATGTAGAAGAAGCCCTGGTACTCCGGGCGACCCTGTAACTGGCTAAATGGGCCACACTGATTCCTGGGGCCCTCACCAACGGTGGATGAAGGAGTACCCGGGAGGTTTTAGTGGATAGGGTCCTCTCCTCGTGGTATGCTAGTATACCACCGCTATGGGGAGGACGAGTCCAATATACCCCTTCGGAGGCGCTGGTATGCCGCAGCGGCGGAGCGTATACATAACATTAAAGCATTTCCACCCGAACAAAATAAAAAGTACTCACATGAAGATTGTCAAATCGGTTAGAGAGGCAGAATCCACGAAGCGGTGCCGGGCAGTTCTCGCCGCAGTGCTCGCAGCACTCATCGTCCTCACTGTCATCGTCCTCTATCACCACCGCGCCCTCGGACCCGCCATCTGTGAGAGCAAACACACGGTTCAAAATTTGTCTAATGATAGTCTACTATGAAATATGGTATGTATACCTAATCGACCGTAGCCCAATGGCGTCGGACTTGTGATATAGTGGTCGCCGATTGGATCCCCACCCATTGCACCACCGACGTGAACCCACTCGTAACTCAAGCATATTAGCTTAGTACGACGGATTAACAAGAATACTAGTAAACTGAAAAATCTTAGTCTAATAATCTAAATAAAAAAACCACTTGTTGAAAAATGAGAGGTTGTTGAGGAATTATCAAGTAACCAACGATGTTTGCCAGACTAAATCCCTCACGACGCTTAGTTTGCAAAGATTCTTCCGATACCCTTGCCTTGTAGACCCTAAGGCCCGCGAAGTGTAAAGTAACAGTTGCACAAAACTTCTCTCAAAACTAAAAGTTATAATACATCGATCGCCGTGTAATCAACGTGAGATAAGGTCTAAGTCCCACAGAGAGCCCCCCATTTATTAAAGCAGGAGCACTGCTTACCTTTATGCTCTATTAAGAAGCAAAAACCTCGTGGCACACTATATTAAATTGGTAAAGTGAGATTTAATATTCTTAACCACATGCATTTATGGCGTAGGTATAATGATTTTATTGTCTCGACGAAATCTTTGTGGGCTTTAGTACCTACCCAATTATGATATATTTCTACTTTTATATTCATACTCACGAGCTGTTGCTCGTGACCAAGTCCGCGTAGATTTAGATCTGTGTATACAACATTTGCCATCTCTGTTCTTCATCCTCTTAGGATGCATCTACTATCACCGGATTCGACTGTGCAATAATCCGTCCGTCAGCAAGTCATTCATGATAAAGCGTTTTATTAATATAGATTGTAAGGAGGAAATATTTTACTTTTAAATACTTAGTTACAAATGAACAAATAAAAAGTTACAATGAAGTGAACTTTCCGTCCCTATCCCACTACACATTTACAGTTAAGAATTAATAAGAATCATTTGTGAAAGCCATCAAAAAGTTAACATACAATAATAGTAACACCAGAATGATCAAATCATATCGTTCAACGATACAAAAAGAATTCATTTCCA